>JASKOS020000012.1:10000000-10595597 GCA_030770465.2 Perdita meconis
ATTATTAGACAATTCGAGGTTTGAAGCTGAATATTTGAAAAGCGAAATTGGAGATTTAAAGGTTTGAAATGGAAAATCTGGAGACTTAAAATTGAAGATTAGAAGCTTTTAAGTGAGAGATTTGAAAATTTCAGGATGGAGATTTGAGTTGAAGATTTGCAGATTTCAGTTTAGAGATTAGAAAATTTCAAGTTTCATACATTTTTAGGATTAAAATTGGAAATTTAAGGATTCAAAGTTAGAGATCTTAAGATTTGAAGTTAGATATTTGGAATTTTGAAAATAGGGACTTGGAAAGTTGAAAATGGATACTTCAAAAATTGAAACTAAAGAAACAATATGAGAAAGTTGACAAAAACTACTGAAATTATTATACAATACAATATGTATCATAGTATAATTCACATAACATAGATCACTCTTTAAAATCGATTTTTTCAAAAACAAAGCTTCAAATAATATAATGTTATCATTGTCCTGTTATCATTCTCTAAAAAAAATGCATACGTTTTCCGTCGATAGTTAACAAACCAGTGTTAACACATTCGCTGTCACCTGGGACAAATGCGATTCGTTAAAAAATCCAGTTTAGTTCCTATTTTAATAGCCGGATTCAAAGACCTATATCATTACTTATCATTGTATCCATGATTTCTCTTGGTTTCTACTAGGAAAGCTTAAAAATAAAAAAAAAAAAAGACGAAATTCATCGTGACAAAAGTTGAACAAGAGGTTCCGCCGATCGGCAGAGGCGACTGCGGGGGCGTTGGAGATGGCTCTTTGCCAGCTCCGAAGCTCAGGTCGCAGCTCCAGCTCCTGGACGCTCGAAAATGGGTCGCGCGCAACAGAAGCGACGGTCGCTCGCTGGTAGCGGTAAACAGTGATAAATCAAGCGCGTAGCAGTGGTCAGAGAGCCCATGCGTTTAATTAATACTTGGGCCAGAGCGACCGGTTGCACGTTGCACGCGGATGCAGTCCGCGTTGACCGCGCTTGACTCGCGTTTGCAGCGGGCTGCGGCGACGACGACGGCGGCAGCAACGAGGCAGCGACCATGAAAGAGTTAATTCTTCGTTCGAGGCTCTCCTCCGCGATGATCTCGATCGTCCCCCGACGCAAGACCATTGACCCTTCCCAAGTACGAGGAGGCGCACAGGCGATCGCTCGGCCCGAACTTATTAAGACGCGAACGACGACGCGGCGTGTACGCGGCGCGCGACGGGAACGAACCGTACGCATCGGCGCAATTCACACGACTGCGGACGATTAAATTGTCAGCTACGCGGCCTCTATAAATAACGCGACACGCACGCATACCGGCGAGTTTCGTCGGAATCGCGCACGATCCTCGTTTTATCGCGGCTGCGTCGATGAAAGCCGCTACGCGGACGCGCATCTCGGTCGCCGCGTCGAGCAAATAGGCTTCACTTTTAATGAAAGTTTTATCTGTTCGCGACGGGGCCCGCGGATATCGGACGACTTAGCCCCTCCACCCTTTCTACACCCGAAGCGACGTGTCTCCGCGACGCGTTAAAAGTGTCGCGAAATCTCCGCCGGATTTGTCCGGGATATTCGCCTCGTCGTTCCGCGACAACACGTAAAGCTGCTACTTTATTATTGAGAGAACGACGACTACGTATGGCCAAATGCGCGGCGGTGGATCTACATATAAGTTGGTTTCGGAATCGATGAAAAGTCTGATGAACGCGAAGATGATGTTTGTGGTTAAAGATGACGAAACTGATAGAGATTTTTTTTATAATACTGTCTATTGTGCAAGATTTTTCTCATTGTTGACGTTTCTGTAGAAAAGACTTTTTCCTGGTCCAATAATTCATTATTTACTTTAGCAGTTTTATTGGTTCTTACTGATGTACTGCGAAACAAATTGCTTTGTTGAAGTGGTATCATTAATTTTGAAGAATGTTGCCTAAATTTCTAAGAAATAAGTCCCAGCTTGATAGGAAACCAACAAGGTGACTCTTGGGCGTGATGTCTTCAGAATTTGTTGTAGGACAAACATTTTATTGTAGGAGATGAATACAGAAGTCATATGATAATATACTGTAAAATATGTTACATCAAAGCCTATTTCTTGCATAAATAAATAAAATATGCACATTACAAAAAATTATTGATTATGCTGCTGTGAAAATCTAAAAGATTCGAATGCATCTAACTTTTTTTTATTTATGCATTTTTTATTAGGAAGTTGGATTGCATTTTTGTAGAAAATGTTACCTAAACACACTTATATACAAACAAAACATTGATGACTTTGAATGTTCTAGAAAAATGACCTTGAAGCAAATGTATTCATTACCATATGTTTTTCCTTTGAAAGCGTTCCATTTATGTTATCATAACTGAAGGAGATATTTAGGTGGCTACCTTAAGTTAGACCACTTTGAAACCTTAAAAAAAATAACGAATTTTTTATAATGGAGAACATTCTTTTGATGCATTTTTTCTGATAAAAAAATGAATTCTATTTTCTAGATCTCAGTTATGGTATAGTATCCAATTTTTTAAAAATGTGACGCGCTGTTCTGCCTTACAGCCACAAATATTATTTCATTATTCACTTCATTAATATTAAAATACACCATTTTTCTGGTACCTCAGTGTTGAATTTTTTATACCTTTTTTTTAATTGATTCGGTTCAACGAAAAAGAAAGTTTTGTCTTCATCAAGTTGCCATTAACTCATTTTTCAAAATTATTGGAAAATTACACACTACACTAAAAATAATCTATTTTTATTTAAGCCTACAGACAATTTTTTTTAACTTTTATGCTTTAATCACTTTTATCGCTAGATTTATATGTATAAATTAATAAGGTTCTTTCAGAAATGGAATTAGTTAATATTATATTACACCACTATTTAGTAATTTTTAATAATTAAGCTGTTGCCTAATATATCCTATAAGTATCTTGTTTCTTTGAAAAATATTTATAGTTAAAAAAAATATTAGATTCATCTGATTCTTTTAAGTATTCATAGGTGAATCTCCCCCTTAAAAGTTAAAAGAGTATTAATATTTTAATATTTTTAAAGAGCCCAGTGTTTCCTCATATGTAATTAGACACATATAAACTGCACCTTAATACTTTTAAAAAGCACAGAAATTGATTCAATTTTATAATACTAATTATTTCAATCATTCTATTAAGTACTCATAAACATTTAATTAATTTCCTCTTCAACATTTGTATACTCATCAATTCTGCTTCTTCTCTGTGTCCTTTTTATAATTTAAATAAATAAAGACAATGCAAAATACAGCACAATTATTCTATTATATTATTATTTAAAAGAAAATGTTTAATAAAATTTCCTTATATGCAACTCAAAGACACAACAGAAAAGTCATAATTGGTGCGAATTCAAGAGAGAATTCAATTGCTTTCTACCAATTACAACAACGATCCGGTTAAGAGAACTTCCCTGCCCCCTAACGGGTTCGCATAAACAGAGCTCCACGGTTCGGTTAAAAATGTCTGCCATGCGTCACCCCCAACTGCAAAAGGTCAAAGTTTGGCCAAAATCTGCAGCGCCGGAGAAAAAGGGGAGAGGCTCGCGTCGCCATCCATGCGTCCAGCCATCGAGAATTTGTTCCTCTCCTCTTTCCAAATGCATATCCTCGGTGCACACGTGCACCACACTCCTCGTGCTAAAGTTTACTGCCGCCTCGTTCCCCTGTACCCTCCCAAACCCCCGGCTCCTTCCACCCTTTCCATCGCGATCGGTGTACCTTCTCTCCTCCGCTTGTCCCGCTGTGTTCCAATAGCCTTCCACACAGGCGCTACACACCGAACTCAAACTTTCGTAGCCTCGCGTTCTCTCTCTCTCTCCCTCTCTCTCTGTCTCGCTCATGTCTGACTGCCTTCTCTTTCGTCTCCCCTTCCGCGGGATTTGTTTACTTCGCAGTCTTGTTGGAATAATACTTCGGCAGAGTAATTATAGATATTCCGAGCACACAATGCGCAAGAACTCCGTCTTACGTTCGCGGTGCCGACCACCGGAGGGCATTTCTCCTCGGAGCTGAATTTCTGCGTCCAACGCGTGATTCACCATCAAGGAATATCGTTAGGCTTTTGATGGCTTGACGGCTCGTTGGATTTTTGATTGGTCAGGTGTGGAAAATCCGAGGATCAAGCTAATAAAATTTATTTACCGAGGAGGAGATACGTTTAAGAAGTTTGTAAGTATTGTGGATCATTTAGTGAAATAGTTTTTTAATTGTTGGTTATTTTGAGCTCAGAATATTTATGAAACCTCCAAATATATATTCACCTTCTTGCAAATAAAATCAACTGGAATCAGGTAGAATTATCAGTAACTTCCAATGCATTTGGAAATATTTATTATTGACTATTTAAAGTTTAAAAACCCTTGAAAAAAATTATTCTTTCTCTCATTATATACGCCTATATTAAATAATAAAATAAGTTCAAGTAGTAGTGTACAATATTTAAAAAATAATAATAGTAATATACAGACTGTTGATTCTTACACAAAATCAAATTTTTACAGACACAAATAAAGAATGGGAAATTAAATAATAATTAAGCCTTTCAGCATGTATTATATTCTTCATATTTTGTATATTTTAGCATTTATCATTAACCTCATAAATTTTGGTATACTCAGTCATAAATGCATAAAAATCCGTAGTCTAGTAATAATAATGGAATTCTTAAAAGAAACGAAGCAAATGCATAAACGGGAACTAAAAAATATAACAAATATTAATCCTGGAGGAAGAGAATTGTTTTTGCAGAACATATCGTAACGTATCTGGATTGAAAATCCCGGAGCAAGAGGAACCACAGTTATCCACGGATTGTACGGGTTCTTAAACAATGTTCGCGTTCCGAGTTACTCGCAATTCTGCATCGATGATTCTCGAAAGGCTCCATTAGAACAGAGGAGGCAAAGAGTGGAAGCCGCGAAGAGATTATTATGGATTTGCATGTTCTGAGTGCCCTCGATTTCGAGCTGAATGTTCACGAGCATTGTCTGCGCGAGGAATCATTTTCGTTTGATGGAAAAAAAGGAAGGACGGCACGAGATATTCCGCGCTCTGTTAAAAACGATCAATCTGTTCATCCCCCTCCGTTTTTTTCTGTAACCTCGGCGTCGAGAGGACGACGATGATCGCCGCGGTGTTCGGTAACGAATGGACTGCGTTTGTGGTCGAAATGAATCCACGAGAGAAAGGAATTTTTTAACAAATTTTTCACCCTTCGATATTTTCTACACGCGGAACAATTTTTTATGTTTCACCACATGAAGGGGTAGACACTGGGTTATCCTGTGGACTGTGTGGTTTACACTTTTATGATTCGATTTGGAGAGGCGAAAACATTTTGGAGAAAGATCTCCATTTTTTTTTTTTTTGTAAATAGATGATTCTAGAAAATTATTTCTTAGCGGTCATAAAATGTTACTGTAAATGTTAATTAATTATTTAAAAGCGTGAATACTCGTGATTTGTGATGAAATATTGTCAAGTTTAATTAAATTTCCTGGATGTACAAATTAGAGTTGCATAATTCAAATACTGGAGGATCATATGGAACCTTGACCGTATAATCTTGTCAATTTCGGTTTCAAATTAGACCTGGATTCTGATTGAAGGAACAGAGGAGCGAAAGAATGTGCCGTTAATGCCACCGTGTGTAAGCTTGTGTGTACAAATTATTGTCGACTGGGTTGATTACTATAATTGTGAAGTTCCGACAATTTTTGGATTAGCCTTGGTCCATTAACGTGTATACCTACCCACGGACCTGTCGGCAGTATAATGTAGTTTCGAGATTCCCAAATCCACGCCTATCAAATGAAGCGTGACGGCGAAAAAAACGGAGATGTGTTGATTAGTACTCAAACTAGTTCTAAACATTTTTAAATCTGAATGTTTAAAATTTGAAGGTTTGAAAATTTGAAGACTGGAAAATTTTGAAGGTTTAAAAGTTAAAAAATTTGAAAGTTGAAAACGTAAAATATTTGAAAACCTAAAAGTTTGAATGTTTGAAAATTTAAAAAATCGAAAGTTTAAAAATTTGAAAGTTCTAGAATCAAAAAATTTAAAAGTGGATGTTTTATCTATAACGAAATGCTATAAAAATGATTTCAAACAAAGCACAGCATTTCCCTAAAACTTTACACTACGAAATACTAAAATCTGAGAAAACTGGCAACGTTTCTACAATCCGTTAAAATTTCTTTGACCATCTAACTGATCTGTACATCAAATTTTACAACATAAAACAAAAAACAGAATTGCCATGAATCACCAAATATTTTCAAACAGCAAAAGCAAATCAACGGAGACCAAAAGTGACGTAACAGCGTCATCAGAGGGGCGATTTCCGTTCTCTAATTCAGCCAAGGGAAGTTTTCCAAGGATACAAATTAATTCTAGGAGGCGCTTCGTGCCAAGAACGCTTCAGAAACCTTGCAGATTTATGAGACTCTTCCATGTCCCATGGGGCAACCCGTCGCAGGACTACAGAGGGGAAAAAAGCTACGGATTACAGCACCCTCTCTCTCTACGTCGACGCCAAAGGAACCGTAGGAGATTCCTGCGGAGACCAGAGGCTAGGACCTATTGGTCTGTGTCAATAGAAATCCGTACTTGTGTCTCTCGGCCACGAACGCGTTCCGTGACCCTTCGACACGGGGGGGCCAACTGCCAGCCAGTCGAAAGGAAATCAGAAGAGAGGCACCGGAAAGAATTTTCATCCCCCCCGACACCCTTTGTGCAACAAGTGCCTTTTCTCGCCGGCAGATGCTGCTTGTTTGCGTCCGGCGATTTTCAAGGAAAATCGGCGGGTAACAATCTGTGACATTGTCATTTAGCTCTGGCTCCTCGAACAAGTCATCCGTACCCAACAGATCCGACCGGGAGTCCAAAATATCTCGGACCCCCGTGCATGAAACGCGGCTTGCATAGTTTGCATCGCGAATTTCGAGGATTCCTCGGAGATAAAGGGGGAGGCGGACGGACTCCGAGAAATCCTGGCATCAGGTTTCCAAAGGAGACGCCTCTTTCGGTAAAACATTGAAATGGCGGTGTAGCTGGGTAACCTGGTGACCCTCCACGCGGGCGGTCCGAGTACAAAAAATTTTGGGGATAAGGAGCGAATGGAAAATGGGCGACCTGGGCGCAACCAAAAATTCCAACCCTAGACACGACTCGTGCAACAAGTGTCACGTCCTGGCCACGCGTTTATGGACACTGATCAATTTTTCCCGGGAATCTATCGACTGCCCATCGATTAACTCCTTGCCTTGTAATAACGAGTCTCACTCGTTGTAACCACTGCTCCTCTAATAACGAAATAAACTTTGTTACACTGCTAGAAATAATAAAAGACGAAAAAGGGAACGTAGTTTTCAATAGTATAAAATTCTATCCAGTTTCGGATTGAATAGCTATAAAAAGCTGCATCATGCAGAAAGTCCAACTCTAAGTAAAAATTAAATTTCCAAATCTTTTTTTTTGTTTATACAGCTTCGATAGTTTTTTTTTTTTAAATAAGCCAGATTATATCCCCATTACATTAAAAAATGGAATCAATCTGTTGAAAAGGCGTGGACACGTGGGCCATAAATAAATGACACGAATTTGTTTTGTTAGAAAAATATAACAAAATATATGTATGGCTTTACACACATGACATAAAGAATAAAAATTTGACACTTTCCTTCTGATTTAGTGAACATTAACAGATACCAAAATAAACTAAACGTTTAACGTATATCTTAACTCACTATAGTACGACAATAGAAGAACATAAGTTATCGAGATACATAGAAACGTACAAACCCATTCGTACGTCCCACACCCCAGCATACGTAGTTTTTATATGAATTATTGAGTTTCAACATAATCAATTTAGTAATTTGTCTGCAATAAATTTTTTTAAAAAGACCTTGTTTCTACCCGATGAACTAGGGTTAAAAAAAAATCTTAGCGCCGGGGTTTAACCAGCCACCAACGACGAAAGCCTTTTAATCCCCATAACAAAATTCCTCAGACGGCATTTAATTTTTCCAAGGACTCGACAGCGTTCGCTGCTGACGCGAAGATGGGATCCCGGCGTCGTTCCCGCGCGTTTAGATGACATTCAAACGAGAGAGCGGAACTAGCCGCCGCGATGAAGTTCAGGGTGAGGGACGGGCCGGGAAAACGCACGTGCGCCGGATGATACAAGACAACGAAACGGGTTTTCGCCGTATAAAAGATCGCCAAGTAGGCGCACCCTCGTAATGGGACCCGGAGAGATTCCTGACAGGCCTCGAGGCCAGACCGACTGTCACGTACTCGAGGTCTCCGACGTGCTAGTTGGTTAGAATCCGAGAGACCGTGTCCACGGAGTGGTCCAGGAATCAAAGCAATCAAGGAACCCCCGGACGTCGATTTGGTCCGGATTCCAAACACGATGAGATCTTCGCGATGAGACGGACGAGCCGGAAGACGTGTTTCGGAGGATCGCCAGTTCGAATTCACCCGCGTGTGCAAAACAAAATTTAACCCGAGTTCCGGGGAGATTACATCTCCTTGGCGATCCAAGAGAACTCGCTCGTGCATTTGGGGAATCGAGGAGCATTCGATTTGTCGTGATTTTGTTCAAAAAGTTGCTTGAAAATTTTAGTTGAAAGAGAATTATTAGAAGGATATTTAAACACTGATGTGCTTGTTAGTATTTTGAATTACTGTTTTTGAATTGATCAATGTTTAAGCATCATTTCCTCAGACAATTTTTTGGTTTGTGAGTTCGACTGTGATACGTAAAAAGTGGAATGCAACAGTATTTAGAGAATGATTTATTTATTAATATAATACAGTAGAACCTCGATTAACTATACATTGATTAATTTCTATTTCCATTTCTATTATCATATCTTTCAATTATGTGATGTGATAGTGACAAGAGTAAAGTAGAATTACTAAGAAATTGTGAATTTTACTTCAATGATGATGTGACATAACAAATGTCTGCATCAAGGAAATGATTCAATTCAATTTTAGCTGTAACATTAAGTCAATTAATGAAAATTCTTCTGTAATTGCAATTTTCTGTTAGATGTAAATTCAAAGATTTCAGATCATTTTAATTTGTATTTTGGAACACTCCAAATTTTAAGTAAGTGACGCCTTGATTTTTATGGAACTATGCATAATTATTCTCTAATTCAGTTAGAAAGTTTTGCAGTATTGAGTTTGATGACTATTTTTAACTTAAAGAGACGAACCACCCCTTTTATGAAAATGTGCATGTACTGTTTAAAGTACGAAGCATATTAAAGTATCAAAAATAAGAAAGTTTTACTGTGTCATAAATGCCATAAAAAAAGAAAATTTTAAAAAGAAACTTTTTCCAAAAAAAATTCAATTTATCCCAAATTTATTTTTAAAAACTTTTGCCAGTATTTAGAAGTGGTGAAAACCAGTAAAACTTTTATCTGACACATTTTCTACAGAATCATTTTGATGAAGAGAATCGTTTATTCTTAAAAATCTAAACAGACACTACGAGTACTGCAAAATTTGTTAAGTAAACTAGAGAATAATTAAAGACCTTCTAGATAAATAACAGCAAATCTATTTCTACGAACTTACGAAAAAATGATAAACCCAGTCTTATTCCCCAAAATACTTAAAACGAAGAATCCAAATTGTATGAATTGCAAATATTTGTTCCACTTTAGACCAGACTCAACACTAAACGTTATACAATTTGTACTTGAATATATTATTACTTTGCTTTAAAAAAAGACACAATTAAAAAAAAATTGTAATTTGTATTTACTGCATTGCAAGACATCTTTCTATTTTCATCACGTAAAATGGTTCATTCATCATTCAATCAGTTTTCCATCAAAAGACATTTATATCGATAAACATAAACATCCATTTACTATTATCCAAAATGTAAATTCTGAAACGCCTCTAGTTACGCCCACTATAAATTTCAATAATACAAATAACAATAAAAAAAAAACCTATCAAAAACATTCTTTCCCGCCTTCCAACTCAAAGAGTCCAAATCTAGCAAGCTTTAAAAACATATCCGAGTGCCTGGACCCCGGAATTTCCTCCAGGATCCTCCGAAAATGTTCAGCTTCCGTCATCGGTCCAAGCACGCGAAGCCCGCGTACGAAAAGTCGGGGACCTGGCTGACCGGAGGTCAAGTTGGTCCCGAAGCGAAGGAGCCTCGTTGCAATCTGCTGCGCGGGAGAATCGACGAGAGCGAGAACGCAAAAGAGAGAAAGATCGGCGCGGAGACGTCGACGGGTGAGAAGGGAGGAAGAAGAAGAAGAAGAAGAGAGGCCGTGGGCCTCGAGGCAGCAGACCTACTGCCGTGGGCCTCGCCGGGTACATACGTGGTTTTGACTCGGCACAGTCCCCGGCATGGCGAGACCCGCGCGAAGGAAAGCAACAAAAGAAAGAGAGGACGAAGAAGGACGGAGGTGGCGAGACAAGGAAGGTGAAGAAGGAGGAAAGAGCCTGGGTCTGCTCGTTTGACCGCCGCCTGTGGCTGGGCCCTCTCCGGCTCTCCGCGTCACTCTCTCACTCTCTCTCCTCTCGCTCCGTCCCCGTCTCCCACTCGCGTCCGGACCCCTCGGTTCGGGCCTCTCCGTCTCTCCGGCTGCCTTGTCTCGTCTCGTAACAAGAGACGGCCGCGGACAATGGGTGCCGTGCCAGCGCCTTCTGCCAAGGCTGCTTCGCCCGGTACACACGCCGGGGCCTCGAAACACCACCGTCTACAATTGCCGAAATCGCCGAACTCCCGGCAGTTCTTGTCCATATATCTTTCACGGTCTCATGCCTCGGACAAAAAAAAAAAAAAAATAAAAAAAAAAAATAGGAGCGAGGAGAGAAAAAAGATCGCGTCCCAATTAGGACTTAAATTATAGTTGCGCGGGCCAGATACGTTCGAGTATAAATGCGATTGCGTGTCGACGGCGCGTCGGCGAACCTAAAGCCTGTGTGCATTTTCGGGAATCCGGAGATGTGACCAATCTCGGGGTTCTTCGTTTAACCCTTTTGTTGTGCGTTTGCAACGAAAACTCGACTTGAATTTGGTTTTAGACAGCTTCGCGTTGCCCGGTAAATAATTTCAAATCATTTCTTCACAGATTGTTTTTGCATATAGGAAGTCTCTGAGGTTTGTTATCTGGGTGTTACATATAACTCGAAGTTAAGCTTCATAACTCATTACTATAATATTGCTAACATTGCTACTCAGAAGTTAGGATTTATTAAACGTTTTCCAACCAAGTTGAAAAATCCATTCTCCATCAAAATACTATATCAAGCGTTAGTTAGACCTCACCTGAAATATGCCTCAATTCATTATCGTCAATTCATCATCACAAATTAAATAACAGAAGTTTCTGGAAAGTATTCAGCACAAATTTCTGAGGTATATTACGGCTAAGATTGGATTTCCAATGGAACTTGACCATAATTACTTTACTAGGGGTGTGCGGGTACCCGAAATTACGGGATCGGGTCGGGTCGGGAATTTTTTTCGGGTTCGGGTCGGGACCCCGAAAATTTGTCGACACATAAATATATTCGGGTACCCGTCATTTCGGGACCCGATTTTCGATACACGCCATATTACATAATTTTCTCCTTAGTTACAAATTCTTTCAGCTGATTTCATAGAAAAATTACATTTTAACAGTTTAAGTAAAAAACCAGAGTGAAAAGTTATGTAGTGAATTAAGTGCCAAGTCCCGATTTAAAAATCGTGTCCCGAATCGAAAGTCGGTTCCCGAATTGAAAATCGGGTCCCGAAATGACGGGTACCCGAATATATTTATGTGTCGACAAACTTTCGGGATCCCGACCCGACCCGTCCCGAGGCTCGGGTACCCGTACACCCCTAATAATTACGTTTCATTATTATGACAATTGCAGTATGCTGCTGCTACTACGCTCTCAGAAAGTCTTCTGAATTGCATAAAATAAAAATGTCCGAGTATTTTTAGTTAAATTTGTACATATTTTATCATAATCAAAAAAGAAAAAAATACACGATTCCATTTTTAACCCTGTTTGGGTCTTTCTTTACCAAAAAAGGTATTTCATTTCTTTTAACAACTATTTTCATTCTCAGAACTTGAAACAAGTTTAACATTAAATATCCAGATTTGAAAATCGTCACCTAATCTTCTCATAACGTGATAATAAAAATGAATACACCTAGAATTTTTGAGAAGAACGTATAGCGGTTAAAAAAAAGGAGTCCACCTGAATTCATTAACTCATTGCAACACTAAACAAACCAAAATCATGAAATAAAGTTTAAACTCCGTCCCTCACGAAATTCTAAGTAACCCTACCCCATTGCGTGACGCGCTCTCCACACTCACAAAACCCAAAAGGGTTAGTATTTGGCCAACAAAGTTGGCGCAACACGGCGATCAAGATAGAAGAGTTAAAAGGTAACTCGGTAATAGCACGCGGGAACGGAGCATTCTACTTTTTCTACGAGCGAGGATTTCGCGATGATAATGGGGCGAGATAAAACGGAGATAACCGGAGGATACGCCCCGGCAAGAAAGCGAGCGCGTGGGTCTGCGACGAGACTCGAGAAAGGAAAGCTGCCCGTTATAGCGCTACGATGAGCTTTTAATCGGGCCAGATCTCTTTGGTCAGTCGACCGATCAAAGCCAACCGGGGAGGTTCAAGTTCTCCGCCTTGGTTCCCGACGTAGGAAGCCAACAACGACTTCCTCCCCCGCGCTGCGGTCGAAATCTGTGTGAATGAAATTGGTAATTCAATCTTCGCGTCTCTTTCGGTGTCCTTTTCAACAATTCCTCCTCGAAAAATAAAAACAGCGGAAAATGGGTTTGATCGGCGCGGGAAGGTTTTGCGCGACGCTTTTGTTCGGGGATTGGTAAAAAGCCATTCAGACCTGGTCTAAAAACGGCGGATCGCGTTAAACGAGAGTTCGATTGCGAGGAGTGGAGGTTTCAATGGCTCGTTCCGTGAGTCCGACTATCGATGATGTGTCATTCGAGGCACAATAACCTTTCCTGACGGAGCAGTTTCTTCGTGGCGCGGAGATTCCACACGGAGGACTCAAAATTTGGACAAATGTCGAAGGTGAAGCGAGTAGAAGGACGTCTATAGAGAATCGTTGGATATAGGAGAATCTGGAATGAGTTCGCCTTGTAAACCAGTCACCGTATTTGTCGGCGGAGTCAACCGAGGTGCGAGAGGAAACAGTAAAAAGACCAAGATGGAAGGGTCTTCCGTTTAGCAGAACGCGTCGACGCATAAATGCGACTAGCTGCGATCTACAAGAAAGAAATAAACCAACGCAGGAATTCCTCAAGGCGCATGCATGATATTTTCGGTCCGACGACCTTCCATCCGGAAAGCAATATTCCGAATCCTGCCAGAAGTTCGCTGTTGCCTTTTCTGGGGAATCGTGTTTCGACAAAATTGGATTCTGAGACGTGAATTTGCAGGCTGATTCAATGGAGAGGCAACAAAAAAACAACAAAAATTCTGTTACAAGGAAAGTTTAATTCCTTTTTAGTGTTTGTGATAGTGATAGTTTTCGTGATACAGTGACTCACAAATTGGTTAATGAAGAATACATTAAATTAAGTTGCACGTACAAAAGAAAAACTATGGAAACTGAGCAACAATGAAGTGTAGAAGATAAAAACAATTTAAAATGAAAGAAAAAATTAATACATTAAATTTTACAGTTGACTAATATTTGGAATATATGTGAGCAAACTGGGTTGTAGAATTATTAAGCTAATAGAGGACTAACTAATAGAGGAAAGTAATGTAAATTTTGGAAGAACAAAACTTTGGACTTCTTCGGGATTAAGTTACTTCTCTGCATGATTAGTATTGTGTTCAGTGCTTTAATTTGCGTTTAACTATAGCGTGAAAATTTCTATTATGTATACATATATTCTGAGGATTCTATAAGGCAAAGTGTTGAAAATTTCTTTTCAATGTACATAATAATTAAAAATATGATATTTATGTATTTAAGACAATTTTAAATAGTATGTGAGAATGTACAAGAATAAACAGAGATGCTGAAATAATAAAATATGAAAAGTAAAATAAACTTCATAATATTTAGAAAATAAGACAATCTTTGTTCAGGTTTCATATTCTTTCCCTGCCCTTAAAAATATCCATTCAAGCAATCATTCATTCTTTAAGCTGAGGGTTAAAATGAGGGCCCTTGTACTCAGGGCTGTACTCCCTAAGAATCTGAACTCAAAATTTACAGTCAGATGAAATTGTAGAAAAGGATTTTTTTAGAGTGAAAAATTAAAAATATTTGCAGCAATTAAAATATCATTAAAAAAAAAAAAAAAATATTGGGTCTGAACTTTTTGACTATACTGAAGGTTGCTCAGTGCGATATTCTTTTTAATGTATAAAGTGCATAATATTTGCCTAATCCCAGTAACAAACTCAGAACAATATTTTTTATGTACCTAATAACACAGCTGAGCAAATCTTAATCCTCCACAAAGAGTTAATTTTACCACTAAATAAATATTCTCCAGTGTCACAAAGAGCCAAATACAATAATTGCACTAACTTCAAAAATCCACAGAATCGACAAAAACTCAAATAATGAAGAATCCAAGGTGGTCCTCAACATAGTAACAAGCTCACAACTTCACCTGTTACGGGGGACAGCTGCGTGCTACCTGATCTCTCACCGCCTTCCATTTTCCATTCCACTTGGGCCCCGCATCGTTCTCAGAAGAACTGTTCAAACCCCCCCAAAACAGTAGCCATTTCGGATTCAGCAAGGAGCCCATCTCATGCTCGATATTAATTTTCTACATTTCCTCGCCTCGTTCCGTATCCACGAAGAAGGCGTTCGCAGGACGCGACGAGGACTCGCACTCGAACACGCGCGAATAATTTGCGAAAAAAGGCGGGCCTTCCTCGTCGAAACGAGAGTGCGAACAAGTTATCGAAGGAGGACTCGGCAACGTCGCAAAAGGCACAAGTAACCGACGGTACCGTGGCCGAGGCCTACGGCCCTGTGTTCTTGGCCCCAGGCAGGCCAGGCGCGGGGAAGAGAGAGGAGAGAGGTGGTTCGGGACTCCGCTGGACCCAACTGTCCACGGAGAAGAGGTAAGGAGACGACACACACGGGGCACCCACTCTTGCCGGGATAGTTCCCTCTCATTTCCTCTCTTTTCCTGCGTCTCTCTCTCCTCTCCACTTCTTCATCTTCGATTTCTCTCTTTTTCTCATTCTTTCCTTTTCGTCCAGGCGCGTCTGCATTCATTCTCCTCCTGCCTCCTCCTCCTCCTCCTCCCTTCCTTCCTCCTCATCGCCCCCCTTTTACGCATACGTCCACATTGTGTGCCGTGCGGCGGTACGACTCCGAAACCGAACCTGCGGGACCGCGGGTCTACGAGAATCGCGGTGCGACATCGGGAAACCGAGGGCCTAGGTAGTCGACGTCGTAAGGTGCAAGGATAACAGGACGATAAAGTCCCAAACTTGGGGACCTGCTCGGCCCGTGCAAACGCCTCTGCTCTCGCAGGGTCCAGCGAGTACGCTCAGCCCGGAATGGTTGTATTGTGACTCAGCTTTCGGATGTTGGGACAGTCCGTCGATTCTGTGCCCCATTAGCTGACGCGGGACCTTCTCGAGGAATGGTGAGACTTTGTGAAAGCTGCAGGGGCTGGGGTCCTTCGAGGTTTCGGGGCCAGTTCGGGCGCCTGGGGACCGGTCGAGTGTTTTTGGGCACTGGTTGTTTGGAGTTTTCGAGATTTGTTGGGAACAAATGAAGGTAGAGTTGAGCCAAACAGCGGAGGATATATTTGAGGATCATTATTCTTTCGACCCTAAAATTTAGGGGCTGTGTACAATGAAAAACGAACTCTTCTTGATTCGTTATGCATCGGACTCTGTCCTGGATAATTGATAAAGGGTTAGGTGAAATCCTTACAAATGGGAAATGGAAACTGTTCAAGAAAATGTAACAGTGCATAACGAGGAAAAGAGTTGAAATATTCACAACTATACTATTATGCATCGAATCTCTACCAACGAGTGGAGTAAACCAGTCGCAAGAATCTTAGCAGAGTCCATTCCTCAGGGAGACACAGTACATACAACGGAAGATTTGTAAATGGAATTTTAATGGGAATCTCGATAAGCATAGACTTGTGGTGTATTGGGAAGACAATGAGAGGTGTAATGAGGAATGTAGGAGCTAGAAAAGCAGCGATCACGCGAGACACAGGACACGTTCACGCGTGACTTCCGCTACACTCTTCTATCCACTCACAAACTTTCCATTCGTTAAATTATTCGCAAGGGAGGATCTATGATGAACTGTACTCTGTTCCTCGTCTACCTGGTATCTTGAAGATCAATGTCCTATAGTAGAAAAAGCAGGCGAGTTTTTAAACACCTAGCTACGACTTTATCGCAGGAACAAACCGCTATCTTCGTGTAGATAAGATTAGCGAATCCATGAGCGGGAACTCAATGGCGGGAGAACGAGGAAAGACTTGACAAAGCTGAGCGGTATGAATTACAGACTAGTTGTAAGTAATTTCTTGGAAGAGTAACTTAAGAATCTTTAATTGAGAAAATTGGCCGAGAACCACAATGCTAGAAATTTTAAGTAACTGGTCGATTTAACAGAATTATGTGTACATATGTACATGCATACATCTTGTTAGAGGATTTCTTGTTTACTCAATTTAAGGTGGATTCACATGAACAAGGACTCTATGAACTTTGCGCTAATTTTCATGAAAGTTCATAAATCCACAGAGAACTCAAAAATACTAATCCGATACTCAACTCAAACTCAACTTAACAGTAAACAAGAAAAAAATATTTATATTCTAAACCACTACATATTTAGTTTATAAGTGCAATACTCCAATATCACGTTGTCATCATAATCACGAAATCTAATATATTATAATCAAAACACCTCAGCCGAACTGCAACCTTCACGATCAAATATCTCACGAACCTAGGTGTCAGGATTCACAGCCGATGCATCAAATATTTGTCGACTTCTCTCCAAGCTCGGTAGTTCAGTTCCCGAGACTAGGCCAACGTTGGTCGGTCGAAAAGTGACAAGGCAAGTTAAGTCTCCGACACAAGAGTGACCAGAAGCAAGGAGAGAGGGGCCCTTGTCCCCTCGACGAGGGCCTCGTGCCACGTGTGTACCTCGGAGTACTTGTAGGTTATGTTCGACCGAAAGAAAGGGAAAAATGGGAGACGAAGAAGGAAGAAGAGGATATGAGAGACAGGGAGGAGGGGATAAAGTGGTGGCTGCTATTCAACGTTCTGTGCCGAAGCAGCAAGTGTCGGGCCCCGTCGGTTACGCCCATATAAAACCTCGGTTACCTAGCCACTTCGCGAGATACAATTATTTACCGGAACCGGTCAGTCACCTTATTTACTCCTAGTTAATTCGCCCGCCCTGGATGCCGGAGAGTCCGGTTGTATCGCTCTTTCTTTTCGAATCTCGGTTTTGTCTTTGCTACACGTCGCGACCGGCTTGTTTATTATGTTGTATAGAAGAATCTTGATAGTTGAGACCTGGATAACTCGCGAACCTTGACTGTTTTGTACCGTTAATGCGTAGTGGAGATATTTGCTTAGGAAGAATTTGCAATTCGCACTTTGGATGTGTGTCGCAGATGATTCACTCGCGATTCAATGAAAGTGAAGACTGGGTGTAGTTTATTCACTGGTTAGGATTGGAAGTATTTTTTTTACACTCTTAGATAAATATAGAAAATAAATTCATGTTTGTTACAAATGTAATAAAGTGGAAAATATTTTTAATGAAGAACCGATTGCATTTGGAAAATCGAAAGGAACCTGGTTACTGGGATATTTGAACGAACCTCAACACTTGTACGATTTTTTTACCTCGTTTTCGTACTACTATCGAGGTTCTGTAATAAAAGGATAATAAAAATTAATTTGTTTTAGAGATAATATAATTTCCAAAGACATTATTCATGTTGCAATATGAAAAGGGACAAAATATTTTTCACTGCATATACAATGACCGATACCTCGAATGGACTACTTTAACTGTAAGCCAAACTCCAAGATCGATCATAGTTAGTGAACTCGAATATCCACATGGCGGAAGTTTGACAAGCTGATTACTCCAAGTTTAAAGTAACTTCCGAAGAATGAAGTTCATATAACCATACGAGGTACACATCAAACTTTTAATCCTCTGCACTTCAAGTGTACCTTACGGGCATAAACAGTACTTTACATTCTGTTCTAAGTAAAACCTTCCAGCACACTAAAGCTCCTAGCGATCTTACTTTTTCTACTATCATTTTCTTATAGACTGGAAGAAATTGAGTTCGCAGGTCGTTAACTTCCCAGAAAAACTAAAATATCATTATGAAAATCATAGAAAAGAGAAAATGCATTTTCTCTGTGATATGCTTAAAAAAATTTTGTATTAAAAAATTTTTCTAAACAAAATTCATATACTACAATACTTTATATTTAATGTTTAGACATTTTTTTACCGCACAAAGACGCTAGAGCTTCTCAAGGTTCATCTTCTTTTCCTCATTGTCACGTTTTCTAGTGTACAATTAGATGACCAGTTGATTTCAACATCTTTTTTCTATTCCAAGCATGATTATGAAAGATAACGTACAGCATGGCATTATCTAAACGTTATCGTTACTTCGCAATAATTAATCCGCCCTGTTGCTCCTCCTCATCCCCTTAAATAAACTGAACAGATTCGAAATGAACGTGCAGCTGGCCCCGGAATTTTTCTCGAAAAAAAAATCCACCTTATAATTAGACCGGCGGCCTTCAAACATACATTATTCAACACTTCAATTAATTCAAAAACGACTCCAAAGCAATCAACTTGAAAAATAAATTGAAAAACAGCAACTTTCAATTACTCTTCAGATTCTCTTTCTTCGCCAGACCGTTTCCGAGGACTCGCTCGCAGAGCAGAGAAATTCGGCGAACCCGAACGCGCAAAAAACACCGCAATTCCGGTCCTGATCAATCATTTTACGAATCCGCGGCGCTTCGTGCGCCATCGGCAGATGCGCTCGTAATCCGCAGGGATCGCGCGTCGAGGGGGCATAAATTATTTCGACGCGTCAGGTCCACGCGATGTGCTCGCGCGTTTAAACCTATCGACGCGGCGTATCTAGCGGACGTTAATTGCGCCGGAGTAATAATGTTGTTGTAATGAGTATCGCTCGCGGTGCGAGGGCCGGCCATAGTGTTCCGAAAGCGAGCACGGCGTAACGTAGAGCTCGGTCTCGCTGGAACTCGCTGCTTGTAAATCATTTTCGCCGCTTAACCTGACATTAGCGTGACAGGGTGTTATCCGGGCTCAGTCATTTTAGCATATGGTTAGCAGATGCCACTGGACGGAGCCCCGTTCCTTTTTCCCTTCTCTTTTTTTCGATGAACGGAGTCGTCGATAATTTTCACGTGTAAACGCGGCTCTCCTGGAACCCGGCAAGCCTCCTCCGTCGCGCGTCCCTCCAGTCGTGTCTTCTTCCTGGACGAATTTCTTGATCGACGACCACAAAGGACTTCCATCGAAAGTCGGGTAACTGGACGGCGAGGTCCGGGCGAACACTGTTACACGAATAGAACGACCACGGCCGACCCTAAATGACTGTGCGAGCGGAAAGGGCAGAGAGTTTGGAAAGCCGGACTAGCTGCTCTAAACAAAGAGCTTTACAACCATATTTATAGTTGTCGTAAAACACTACGCAGATTGCTAACCTTCGTCGTTCAACGGAGGGTTCCCGTTTCTTCCTTCTCTCTCTCTCTCGCTCTCTCGCTTCCTCTCCCTTCGTGGCTCATTTCCCGTCCTCCTTTGTTCCTGTCTCGTTACTCTCTGCTTCCCTTCGTCCTGCCTTCGCTCCCTCGCGATCTCCAGCTTCTTCGTTCCACGCCGTTCCTCTTGCTCTTTTCGCTTCGCCATCTCGCCTCGTTCTCATCCCGTATCCCTCTCCGTCCCAAGCGCTTTCACGTTCTGTCCTTCTTCGACCATTTTTTCCTCTGCTACGACCTTTCCTTATCCGTTTTAGCCTCGCGTCCATTCACTCCCGTAACGTTTTTCAATTTTCACGTTCCCCGTTCCTTGGTTCTCTGAGGGAGCTCGCGAAGCGCTTTTTCTTCTCAAAGAAGTCGAAGCTCGGATCCGTAAATCGGCATTGAATTATTTTGATTACAGTTTTTTAGAAAGGCCGGACGGAAGTGGCGCAATTAGCCGAGGACCGATCAGAAACGTGGGCGGTTCCGATGCGATCCTCTTTTTTTTCGACTCGTATCATCGATCCTCAGAAATTTCGGTTTTCCAAGAAGAATCGTTGGTGGGGTTCGACAACAGGTCGACGACGGTTCTCCGGCGTTAATTGATTGGAGGCTCGCACGGTCCAGCAACTTTGTTTGATGAAAATCATTTGGACAGAGTCTCGGAAACAACCGGGAGAAACCCGAATCGTAACCACCACGTCGGAAAAGGAAACCGGTATTTTTGGTCTTGTATGCCTGATTATCATACGTGTCCCTCGCCTTTTTTCGCTCCTTTTGGTGGTGCGTCTTTTTTGTCCAAATAAAACACGCGTCATAACACTAATACGTTTATTAGGGTGCTAGGGAGGATGCCTTTCAAATCTGAAGTTTAGATGATCGTATTATAAAAATGTATCGAGTTATTAGGTGTTTTATAAATAAAATTTTATGAACGACGATGGTGTTTATAATTGGGTTGGAGTAGATGAGGAGATTAGCTTTCAATTTCGTGTGAAATTTAATGTGACGCTGAGATTAGATCTACATTTTTATTCTTTACTTTTTTTAACACACGGCAGAATCTCGATTAACCGGCCTTCGAATATCCCAAATTTTTATTATCGAGGATTTAAATTATCTGGTGTACTAGCAATCAGAATATACTAGAATTTCGAACAAAACTTGAACGATAATTTAATAATGGTTTAACAGAAACGTTTGAAACAGTTCTCAAAACTTCAATTTTCACTCTGTCATTAATCGAGGTTCTCCTGTATTTGAAAGGCATGCAATTTTTTATAGAAATATATTAGAAGATTATTTTAACAAATACCAAGCAAGTAAGTTCTCAAATAACAATAAACAGAATTCCTAATAGAAAAGGCAATTTTTGGAGCGACCTAATTTTTTTTTTATCTAAAATTGCGTATTCAATCTAGAAGTTACATTAACTCTAAACTTCATAATAGCAGACCACAAGTATTGTGCACGCACAATGAACAAATCTCATTGTTCAAATAGCGTTGATGCTGGCCTGAAACCCAAGCAGGCGCGAACAGGCAGTTACTCAATTCCAGCTATGATCAATCTTGTCAAAGGACACCATTGCCATGTAAACAGTAGGTATCAGGCAACGTAGAATAATGCTCCACCACACTGTGCGATCCCCGAAGCGATAAATTATTTTTTCTGAAACGGGGAACGCTGATCTGCATATGGATACAGTAATGACATTTCTTCGAACCTTTAGAAGAAGCACGACCCCTAAATAATGCAAGGAACGGAAACACCCACATCCCTTTTTCTCAAAAATCTACGTCGAACTTTCGACTCTTCAGGAATAAAATTAAAATATTCTAGTGTTCACTAAAAACCTTATTTTTTATGCTATACATACTGCTTCTCTTGTATTTTAAAATAGTGAAGTAGATTAAAGAAATCAAAATGTGAAAAAATTCCTAAGAAAAAGAAAATACAATATTTTTATTATACTAAATGTACAACAGTAGCTACCATACTAAGCATGTAAAAAGTCTACAGAACTGTTATATGTACATGCTAAAATATGTAAAATATCAAAAATTCAAGTTAAAAAATTTATAAACTAAGACACAATTATTCAACTTTTAATTCTTTGTTTATGTTTGTAAAAATTCGATTTTACATAAAAATCCGTTACATCCCTCTTGAAAATTTTAAATAGCAAATACTTTTATTCTCATAATGTAGTTATGAATGCAGATAACGAATTTCTAACATTACAGAACAAAAACCTAGACAGTAACAATATTTTCACATTTTTTCCAAAATTAAAAGTTATTAAAAAAAAACTAAAATCCCCCACTGAGTTAAAAAAAGATCCAAAGACCGTAAGACTAATCATGCCAATTGAATATAATTAACGATTCTAATAATATCAAACATTTTTTTAAATAGATTTCATTTTTTTAAACTTTTTATTTTTTCTTGTTCAATCGACTTGTTCTGGAACTTCAAAAAAATCGGAATATAGCAAGTTGTGTAGTCCGATTCGAAATAAACAGAAGCCCATTTGTCGATAAATATTTTCCTACAAATCTGAACCCGCTTTTCTAAAATCCGTGTTATCTAAGGGCGAACCAGACGATCGCGAAGCAACACGACAAAATCGTGAAGCTCGAACACCATGATGACCGAAGGGGACACGATCGGCGATAAATTCCCCGCAACCGAGTAAATCACATCGATACGCGACCTTACGACCGAAGATACGACGATCCCTCGCGAAGAGATTAAGCGACGATACGTCGGATACGCACCGTGCAAACGTGGCCGGGCTTATCTTGTTATCAGCGTTGATTGGATCACACGATTACTTCTGCACGTTCCAGCGGGGATTAGGCCGCGCTGGTAAAACATTAGAAGCGACGTCTCATTCAAATATCGAGACGATCGCGAAGGTGAGTATGACGCGGGGCGTACGAGCGCGTGGATTATGGGTCCTCGTGACGGGAAATGTTTGTCCGCGTCGTATCGGTCCGCTTATCGTGAACAGCGAATGTTCAACATATTTGTTCAGGTACTTCGGGGTTCGCGATAAGTTTTGTTGGCTGATTCCGTGTCGACTGGCGTATGCGTGGACCGTTCGGCACACTTTTTTATTTTCGCATTGTATGACAATGCGACGGACCACGTGACTGGCACGTGTTGCTAGTCGAGCTTAAAAGGAGCGAAGAAAAGTATCCGTGTGGTCGTGAACTTCACATTTATTTATCAATGTTCACGTCTTTGGTGATGCAACGATCAACATCCGTGAAGAACGAGCAAATAAGACGCTTCATGGTTTTAGATATTTGATTTAATCTTCAGGTTTCTAGAGAAGTTTTAATATCACCAAGATGAAGCGTATTATCTTCAGTTTAAGATTTCTATACTCCGGATAGTAGCCTTCGTCTCAGGGATGGCTTATAGCTCAAGCATGCGCTTACTCGGGATCAGGCAACCTTCCAGCAACCTCTACTAACAAGAGCATGAATTCGGACAAACCACCGTCCTACTAAATTAGGAGAGTACTCGGGAAGGGAGAGAACGAGAGAGAGAGAAACGCCATTACTGAACTCTCGTGACACAAGGAATTTTGCTTTGGGGAGAAGCTCCAGTTACGAAGACACATTCGCAACACTGGATCTCTGGGTTAAATAGACGGAGAATCTAGGATATTTCTAGAGTACTCCGAAATATTAGATCATTCCGGGAGCAATGCTCTGAATGTCTCAAATTCTTTGTGCTCAGAAAATTAGATACATATCTGTTGGATAAGATACTTTCTGTTAGGGGAATTTTATTTATTTATTTAATCATTAACGGGTGTTTAACTCTTTAAAGTACAATTTTCTTATAAGCGGTCATTTATAGGCGACAATGTTTTGCATAATGAAAAAATTATAAAGACATCGGGGCTCAAGATGCCATGTTAAGAAAATCCTTTTCGAAATTTCGATTACTGTGTTGCTTAAAGTAAAGTAATGTAATTAGATTCAGGAATGATAATTGAATAGAATTAAATTATTTTTCGTTAAATAATACCATAATGAAAACTCTGAAAAAGATTCTCTTGAAAAAGAATTTTAGCCTATGAACCTTTTTATCGTTCATTCTTTCAATTTTTTTTTAAGCTTGAAAAATCCTCTAAAAAATCTTGATATTTAATAGTTTTTATTATTAGCATGTCATTGTAGTTTCAGACAGCCAAGTTTTCTAAAAAAAAAGAAAAAAAAAACGTGCAGAATGTGAATATTAGGAAAAACTGCCTTAAAATTTTCAGGAAATTACAAAAATTCTAGAATAAAAAATAGGAAGCACAAATGGATTGAAAAGGGCTCTAGTTACGCTTTAGAGTTAACTAGTCACATAAGTAACATTCCCGGAAGTTATATTGCTTCTAAGAAAATTAATGCTCACAACTATATTTCATCTGTGACGTGAAGAATATTACTTTCTACCAGCCAAATAATTTTAACGGTTTTACATTCCTCTTAAAAATCCTGAATGGAGCAATTTTTATTATTACTGTATCATTAAGAATATATATTATGAATTTTTAATATAACTTACTAAATATTAACCGAGCCGTCGAATCCTTAAATCTCTAAATATTAACATTAAACTTCTCACATTTTTTCCCAAAAATAAAACAACTGTTACAGGAAATCAAATACCTTAATAGATCAAAAAATATCCAAAAACCATAAGAGAGTTAAAGAACCTTCCACGAAACAATTTTACTCCTTCAATCCGAAATAAAGAATAAGAAACAGCATTGCTAATAGAGTCGCTTAAAAATATTGCCATTCACATTGCGATACTCGCTACCAACGGGCAATACTAATTCAAGAGAAGATTAATGGAGATTCCGAAAAAGATTTCAAAATCGAAAGTTCAAGGAACAAGAACTTAGGTGAATTCGAATCCCACGAGTGGCCTCCTATTTTCTAGAACTCCTCGAAACGGTGAAAAAACCTGACATTACAAAAGCACGAAACTTCGATGCCAATACATAAATTGGATTTACGGTTCGGCTATAAAAATCTTTAGAATCTCCGATCTGACGCAAGATCGGGGCATCACCGCAAACATGCTACGCAGAGCAAACATATTTTCTGAACTCTCCTTGTCTCTCTTCCACCAAAAGTTTTGTCTCTTCTCCCTCTCCCCACCTGCTTTTCTAGGAACGCCGTTTTACGTAGGAATTTGTTTAACCGTTTATAAAAGAAGGTGCAAGCACCACTGCGGGGTGTAGTTGTCGAACCTATGGGGATGGGTCCGGGCAGGGATGGGGCCCACTTCTTGAGCAACCTTTTCGAATGCAAGAAGTCCGGCAGGTAGGCTCGTTAGCGAGCAGGTAGGTAGAAGCGAGTCAGGGTAGGTGTATAATGCTGACTGTAATCCGTGTGTCTGTATTCATATACCGGGTGTTCCGGTAAATCGCCATCGAGGACGTCGTAAAAAAGTGTATGATATTACGACCCTTCCTTTATGCGTGAAAAATCCTGGCTTTTATTCCGTCTCACCGCAATCTAGTCTTTCTGAATCACTTTGGATTCGTTCCCTCGTTATAAATCATTATATGGCTCTGTGGTTTCTTCGTTTATGCAGTTATAAAACGAACTCAATACAACATTTAGAATTTAGAGTCGGGTTTTAGTACGACGATTGCTGCTCTGCTTTTTTTCCCGAACTCTTCAATTTAGATGTTTTATTATTTTATGACGTTGTTAGTGTTTTACAGTATTATTAATCATATTAAAGCTTGGCTGATGCTTTAAGAAAATATTTTAAAGTGTAAAAGAGATTTTTAATTCATTTATGCTAGATATAGTATCATTCATAAAATATGTTTACAATGACACTAAAATTTCTGTTATACTAAAAATTAAGCCATATCTCCCATTTTTAACTGTCATAGTGCAGTTGAGATAACTTCGACAATAGGAAGTGTTTTACTATACAGTGTATAGTATATATTTACTACATTTGCCAGGGGAGTAAAATATTCAAAATTATTGATCGAAGTCAATTAAATCTGAACATAAAAATGCTAAACGATACTGTGCACATAAAACATGTTCCACCGGATTATATTATTTAATACGGGCTACAGATTAATTAATCCAGCGTACCCAAAAAATAAATATCCACAGAAAGTGTATTAATTTCTACTTTTTGAGAAGATCACTTTTCGTTTTATACTTCCACGTGTTAAATTAACACCAGGACCATTAATTATTAACATTCTGAAATTTTTTCTAAGCAGCGCTAACATAGATCTTTATTAATTAAAAAAAAATACTCGATTCGAGGAACTAAAATTTATTTGCACATTTCGTTACTCCTATTTCTCATGCATTCAACATAAATATAAAATAAATTCAACACAAAAAATAATCTTATGAGTAATTCTAACCATCCTGACAGTAAAATTCTGATGTTAAATCTTCTAAAAAAAAAATCAGCGAATATATGACTCAAAATCCAATTGAAAGACATCATTAAAAATAATTGAAAGCAAAGTATTCTCCAAAAAACGATGTTCAGTGTCTCCAAACCAAACACCTACACCTCCTTCACCATTATCATCAATCCCAGGCAACCATAACTCGTTCGAAACAGTTCATTAGAAGAGAATTCCTAGTAATCCCTTTGAATCTGCGATCAGCAGCGAAGGCTCGCCCGATCGCAGGACGACGGAGGGCCAGTGCGAGCGTATCTCTGTCTCCTCCTCGTCGCACCGGAAGTTCCACGCGTCCCGTCCTCCCGGTCGGAGTTATCTATATCCGAGAATATTACGCCGACACCCGGTATACGGTGCAGAGCGTAAGAAATGGGTGGGTTAACTCCGCGAGGAGGCGAAGCAAGAAAAGGAAGCGAGCTGAAAGGGCGAGCGAGATTCAAGCGAAGGAATGAGAGATGGAGAACGGAGGGGCCAAGAGAGAACTACGAGACAGGCGTGAAGAGGAGGGTACGGGGGGGGAGAACGGGAGAGGAGAGGGAGGATGGGGTGAGACAGGGAGAGAGCGAGACGGAGAGTTTCTGGGCCCGTGGAAGGAGAGCGAGGGAGAGACGGAGAGAGAAGTTGCTTGGGTGCCATGTGCATTGGCGAGCAGATATACACCGTAAGGTTCGGAGGGAAGGTATTCGGGCAAGTTCAGGGTGATGCAGCAGCGACTCTCTTTCTCCCTCGCTCTCTGGTCTCTCTCGCTTCTGCAGAGTCGCTCGCACTATTTCAGTCACTCACTAATTTTCTATCGCGCACATATTCTTCCGTCCTGCTCGCGAGCTCGCCGGCTAACCTACTCTCGGCCCTCTCCGTCTCCCTCCCTCCGACTAACCAACTCTTCTGTCAATTTCTCTCCCTCTCTGTTCCTCTCCGGGCAACGACCGTCCCTCTCCCTCGCTCTCTCGTTTCCTCTCCCCTCCCGGCAACCGTGTCCGACCCGCGCGAACCAACCTCCTCCTCTCTCCTCTCTGCTCTTTCCGCCTCACGGCTCCTTGCCGGTATCAGAGCTGCTCGTTTCGTCTCGTTTCGTTTCGTTTTTCTTCTCCGAGGATAAGCCTACGGTACGCTCGAGGCGATCTAGGCGCCCAACCGCCTACACGCGAACTCGTCAATTACTTCGCACAACGAGACACATCGTTTATGGCTCTGGCTCTCGGTTCTTCGTCCCTTCTCGCTCTTTCGCCTCTATCGTTTACCCCCGTTCCTTGTTCCTCCACCTTGTCGTCCTCGCCGCTTTCTCGCTTTCATGGTCAGGTTGCATACGATATTTGCGACCGAGTCTAATCCGCGGGCGGAGGCAGTTTTCAAGTAGCGACAAAGTGTATATCGTCGCGGCGAACAGAGTATTCGCAGGGGCGAGACCGCTACCGGGAGGAAATTCGCAGAGTCGCGAAAAACCGGGAACCAGCCGTTCGGAACGCGGTTTAGGAGACTCAATAATGCTCGAGCTGGTCCACAATTTTTCCTCTCAGATTCTTTTTCCGCGATTGTGGTTTGCGAGAGAACGACGAACGGGCACAGGTGAACCGTGATGGCAGGGAAAAAATTGTGAATTATGCGTTCGACGGGGCATTGTTCAAGAGTATCGGCTTCTGGTTGCGTTCTTTTTTGCGAGCACCGATACTGGGATGTCGCAATTATTCATTACTTCCGTATAAAGTCTTCGTAATGTACAGAAATTGTACTAATATTAAGATGATGTAAAATGAAACTAATCCAATTTGAATATCAGGGTAAAAGGGAGAACAACCATACATAATGCGGAAAAAAGTTTACTACCTTTTGCAGGTGTAAATTTTTATTTGCATTAATTAGTATCGCTACTGAAAGCTTTAATTTACGATTATGAGAAACAAATTAAGTGTTTCATGAATATTCACATTTCTGAGATTTTTTGATGTAGTCTTCTTTCTTTAGATAGGCACCAAGTGTTTCTATTATACAACAGGATATCTCATAAAATATAATTACTCTACAGAAGCTCTATTTGCATGTGGATTTGCCTGATGATGATTCAGAATTTATTAGAAGCCATAGAGTAACATTCTACTTAGCATAAAGCCTGAAACAGACGCGTGTAGTAATTTAGTCGAATGGCAAGTACTTTAGAAATTTACTACGTATGTATGGACACCAAAATTTGGTCAAGTAATTTAGTAAAACAATGTAGCTTCTTGCCACTGGACTAATTTGCCAAAAGTGTCTGTTTCAGTTTTAAAGGCTGCAGTTTGAATATTATAAAAACAGTTTGAATAATTTCAAATGAAATAAGTATCAAAGGATTCAAAGAATTGTTTTTCATACAAATAAAACTGTAAAATAAAATAAAAAATTCTCATGTACTTTATTCGTCCAGCCTAAAAGTTCGAGCGAGGATTCAATGGAGCATCAAATAATTCTCTATTCCATCAAACTGAATTGTGTGACTTCCAGTAACCCTCATTTCATTATTATTTATCAGAGACCCTAAGAAAATGAATACCAAAAAATGCAATCTTTTCGCAATAAAAAAAATTGCAAAAAACGATAACTTCTTCTTTAAGATAACTTTTTTTCTTTAATCAGAGATTTTTTTCTTTAAGATAACTTTGATAACTTCTTGTAAAAATCTCTCATCTAAATTCGAAAGAGAAAGGTACACTTGGTCTATATAAATACACTTAGTTTAACGAGGCATATCGAATGATTAGTTACGGCAGTGGTCAGCAATTAGGCTGTATCGAAGCTGTGACAAAATGAGCTACTTGACGAATCTGGGTAATCGAGAAAAAAAATAGGGATAATAGCGACGTTTATCCGGTCGATGACTCGAACAGATTATTCACTCGAATCGTGAGTGAAAAAAAGTTGAAGGAAACCTCAATGACTCTGTAATAAATACCTATAACTCCATCAGTGGGTGTTGATACGATATGTCGATACGGAATCATTCATTTATTTGCGGTAATGCTTCAACAGTTCTGTCAGTTTTATTTTCGCGTAATAATTCTCAAGATACGTGTACATACCATTCGGTCCTTGAGGGATCCGCAAATAATTAATAATACTAATTACATTCTGTTTGCCAATATTGTTGCTTATTTTACTTCGGTACATATGTACAATAACTATTAAAATCAGTACTGATTACTATTGATTGTTTCTTCAATACTTTTCATACGTAATTAGAAAAATTGTTGATACAAATATTTATCGATACTTCAAATACCATTTACACGTCTCTACATCGTTGAAAGGTACTATTTTTAATAATTCCGTGTACTGTACAAATTATTTTTGAGAATTAACGGTCTATTGTTCAAGAATAATAAGCAGTCTACCGTATGCTACCAAATTGAACCCGAAATTTTTAACTTTTGAATTTCTCTTACGCCCAGAAATCAAGAATAATCAGCTTCCTAATCAGCGCAAAAGCTGAGATGGGAAGCGAACGAATTTCGAGAAAAGACAGTCGCAGATGAAAAGGAGAAGAGTTCGTCGACCTATCCGCAGGAACCGAAACGCATTCTAATCATCGACCGTTGGATACACAGAGCGAGAGAGAGACTCCTCCGAAGCCGCGAGCAATAACAGCGTCTAATGAATGGAAAAAATAAGCGATGCATCAGGCGGTATTCAGAAGCGAAGCCTCTCTCTTGGCGGAAAACTAGTTTCAGCGAGCATAAAAAAGGGTCCAGTGAAGTAATTGATGCCAAGATTAATCCCACCTCGGCCTCCTCTAGCCTTCCTCGAAACACCATAATTAACCACTTAAGCGATTACGATGGATCTCGACGTAACATTTTGCACGTCTTCCCGGACTGGTCGGCCGTTACGGCGCGCTCGGACCCCGCGCTCTCTCGCCCGACCGACCGTAGCGAGTGCAACGAATTCTGATCCGAGAGCATTATTTGCACGTAATTGTACGTCACAGAAAGTGATTTTCATGTCGTGCCAGGCTGCCGCGTGTTGCTACCGTCCGGACATGATAAATTACAATAATTTAACACTCCGCGGATTCGTTTATACTTTTATGGAACTGACAATGCGAGCACCGTTTAGAGTCAACCGTTCTTTCATTCGAATTCTATGGTCAAATCTAAGAAATATATTAAACGTGATAATCTAAAACATTTGATATAAATTCATAGAAAAATTAATTCTAATTACAATCACGAAAAATATTTGAAATAATTTAACAGTTTGGTAGAATAGATCTTTTAGCAGCGATTTTAAGTTTCAATAAAGTCACTTCTAGTCCATTTTTTACTTATTTTATAGCTCTTCTCTTCTTTCAGTGATTTTCATTAGGTTCTGAAGTTGATACTTAAATAAATATGATATTCAATAGGATATCCATGAATTCAGCATTTTTTTCTCATTTTACTATGGAGAATCTGTTACAGACACAACTAAACATGATCTGTAATGATACAAGATTTATAATGGAAGTAAGAAAGTCTTTCTGTGGAAAAGTATTAACGGAGATAAAAAGTAGAGATCTTACAATACCTCAGAGAGAAAAATCATACATTATTCTTTCATTACAAAATGAAACTATACAGTTTCAAACACATCCAAAGATAATGAACAGTAATGGAAATTGCTTTGACTAATAAAATTAGAATTTTTATAAATACATTTGATAGTAAAAAATAAAATCACTTCTGCATCCACCCAATGTATTCGTTATCAAACAAATTGTATCGTTGTCAGTACAATAAAAATGTTAAAAATCCTCCCAGTTTCAATTTTGATTGAAAATATTTGCAAATACATATTTAGCTTAAAGAATGATTGCACAATATAATAGAGACGTTGAAAAATATTTTAAAATTTTTCCAATTTGTTACAATTCTAAAAAAATAAAAATTTAGTGTTACATCTAGTTTATCTAAAAATACGTGACGCAATCGAGGGTTAATTACCTCTGATAGAACGCACAGCAGTTTAAAAATAAACACGTTAATTATAATGCGAAGACACTTTTGGCACAAATGTTCTCACTCGAAGCGTAACAAGGGAAGAAGTTTCAAGTTACTCGACAACTCGTTTGAAAGCGACAATTACGTGTATCGACGAAGCTATAATCAATTTAATTGTGGTCACACAATTACCTATCGTTACTCAATTTGTATCCGAGCTATAAGCGCGCCTCGACGGAAATTAAATCGCAAGGAAACATCGTTTAAGAACCGCGACAAGGAAGAAAAATAATTCTCTTCGATTCCAAGACAAGCTCTCAAATTTCATGGTTCAAGTTCGGTTATCATTTCGAGACATCAAATAATTGAGCGAGTTTACAACGTGTAGAAAATGTAACACCGGTTAGCGTTTTGGCAGCGGAATGACAGCGTGTTCGGCGACACGATATCGATTTGTCAGTGACGAAGTCTGTCAAGGGAGAAACTCTTGGTAGTCGAGATCCGGTATGTTTCATTGTGCATCGTCTCTAACGAGTTGCAATTTGTTTCAAACTTGTCACGAGAATAATAGCGTTTCATGAACTTTAATCAATTTCTCTCGGCAAATTCAGATTAACTTTCCCCGCGGTCTCTCGCCGAGAACCCTTGTCGCTTTTAATCACGCCAATTCGGTTTTCCTTCGGTACACGATTACTTTCAATTACGGCAATTATTTTTATTCGTTCGCATCGCGAAGAAGCGCTGAGCGGCACGTATAAAAAAAAAAAAAAAGAGAAGAGAGAATGGAAAAGAACAGTTGGAGGTAAGAGATTTCAAATTAAAGAAAAAGTTATCGCATTGTGACAAGTTGTAATGCAATCTACAGTCGGTTGCAAAACTTTACATAGACTGCGTGACTGCAAAATTTTTGTTAACACAAAAATGGCTTTCATGGTAGATATTTTCAATGTAGTAATGCTAGTTACTCAAAATCTGTTTAATGCTTTCGACACTGTTGCAGTTTTTTCAATTTTATAAATGGATACGACGTAAGTAGACTTTCACAGATAATTTATAGAGACAAATTTTGCAGTATTTCATGTGACTATAAAGTTTGTGATTTAGTTTTCTTTGTAAATGCTTTCAATGAACCAATTTAATTAAAGCTTCACTTATTTCGAAAGTATGTTTAAATTTTTGCGACTGACTGTAGGTAAAAGTGGGCTTGAGATAACTTTCAATATTTGAGATTATTTTTCAACGAATCGAATGATAAGTCGGCCGGGGAGGATGATTTACGAAAGAGTAACTATTAGATTTGAAATGTCAGTTATCCCTTTGGATGCGGCCGCGTTTCAAATGGAAATTGACCATTGTGTGCTTTTTTCATGGTCTCACATTGATCACAGCGTATAAGAACAAAAAAGCAGTCGACACACTGGACAACACAGATGTATCGCGTTTGCAAATGAGACCCAGTCTATGCAGAATGTTTCATTAACCCTCCGAAGCTATCATCAAACAAATCAAAAATAACTTCCTTTGTTCAGTCTGTAGAAAATTGGGCGAGTGATCTGATTCATTCTCGGATAACGTTATCGCTGTTAATACACCGTATTATTATTCACAAAAAATTAGTATTACAAGTCGCCGACCTTTTGAGCTGAAGTTTTACTCGCATATTTTATAAAATTTTAAACTACATATCCCTACGAACTATGTGTTCCATCAATTGCGTTAAAACTTCTGTCATTTTATACGCGAATGGAATTTATAATCTTTCTGTAGCAGGAGATTATTACTGAGAAATTCATACACATTTTCTGGTTCTATACATGAATATTTTGTAATACTACTCTTAGAAATAAATGATTGAATAATTTTTATCTGTAGTATCATTTTCAGAAAGTGTAATCTTAATTTTTCTAGCCTTTCAGTCAATCATATTTAATATTTTTCTATGAATTTCAAAGAAACTATCATGAATAAAAGATAAAACGTTTGTTTGGTGTACACAATTTATCACTGGTAAAAATCTTAAAACTTTCTTTCCTCTTTGCAAAAAATTAAAATTCTGTCCACATTCTGCTTCATTTGTACAAACTTATGCTTCTTACTGCGTCTATTTAATATTGAAAAAAGAAACCAAACACCTGCCATAACTTTTGAAACACTGGTTTGTGACAGGTTCGGTCACACTTTTCTAACTTTTTCACAAACAAATAACTATCGAAAATTTATCAACATCACGGGATAAACAATATACTATTTTGAAGAACTCGCCGAAACCATCATCGCTTCAAGAAAAAGTATCTCATGATTTTCACAGACACCAAGGATCGAGAAATTGAAGCAATTTTGAGGGACAATTTTCTGGGAAAAGAATCATTCTGCTTGAACACTGTACACTGCGTCCAGGAACATTGACATAATCGACAAACCATAATTGCAGCGATCAGTTACAGGTGAGGCAATGTAACGAACGAAAATTCGTTCCGTCGGAAGAAGAAGCCAGGAAGTTCGACGAGCAAGCGCGCACTTTCACCACACTTTTTACATAATTTCGTCTGTCTGTCAAAACCACTAAACAACAACAACAACAACCTTGTCTGCAACAACTGTTGCATTCCGCGCGAGGAACGCACGCGTGTCCAACGCGGGACGTCGATGCGGGTTCGCCTTTTCTACGGTGACCGGTCAACGAAATAAACAAACAAAAAAAGTACATCAAACACACAAAAATGCTTCACTCCTGGGCGATGCAATGCAATAAACGATAACACAATAGTGATAATCTCATTTTCGATCGCTGCCGGAACGATATCAATGATCACAGATACCGACGCGAAGCGCTTAAATTATCATCAGGACATGAGAGCAATTTGCCATGAGTAGATTACGTTACAAGATCGTAAGATAACCACCTACAATGACGTTAATTTATATGAATCACGACTGCCCCTCGCGACACGCATAAAATATCATAACACGTTATCAGATTTCATAGTTGACCAACGATAAACGTCCGTCAGGGAAATAACGTCCAGCGACTTTCTCATCTTTTTGCCGCCACTTAAACGGTCACTCGTCTTAAACCTTCTCAAAACAAACATTATATTTCTAGTTACCGGTGCAAGTTACTTCACTTCATTGAAACAAAATTTCGACAATTGGTCAAATATCAATCAGACGTTAAAAGTGGAGGAGAAATATTCGTGATTTTATAATTACTATAAGCTTTATGATTTGCAGAAGATATTTCGAATTATTTTCAAAAATTCCCACCAGCGAATTACTGCATTAGATACACAATTATTTCAAGAGAAGTTTGAAACTGAATGTCACATTTCGCAAGGTACATCTCGTTGTAGCCTCGCGATTAGAAACCATTAACAAGCTTTTAAGCCGTCAAGAGCATAGAAAGGTCAATTCACGGAACAGGTTCGACATTCCACGAAATGACGGAAAGAAAAACCGTAAGACGTCTTCCACACGATGATTTGTGTATCGCGATACGCGTATGCAGGAAACCAATGTTACACGTAATATTATGGAAGCGTTCAGACGACGATTCTCGTACGATGCGATCGCCAGCAACTTTTGTTGCGTCCAGGCGACCGACGAAACATTGAATCAAATGTGAGCATTCACAGTCAGACGCGTATAGCATACGACACTCGGAATGCACGAATCGTCGTCTGCATGTGGTCTAACGCATGAAACAAGTTCCTATCGAAGGAAAGAACAACTTCTTCCATCAGTCTCCTAATAGGCCCGATGCAAACGATCGCGATTCGCGAGGCCCAACGTACCGTCGCGTCGCGAAAAGTTCACGTCACTGAAAACCGCAAACGGCGAATCCCAAACTCCCAAAAATAGCATCGCGATCGCGTCGCCGGTATCGGGCCCAATCGAACGCTAAAATGTAATTGAATAGTCGTAGACTTACCGAAAACGGGACTGAGATCGGATCTCGCTGACGTCTTACCCGTCGTTGCGTAACTTCCACCGGCGAGCGAGCCTTTTTCCTGTAACACACGTGCACGCACTTTTAATGCCGACGTCCCTAGGCTGCCGCTAACGACGAGGCAAATAAACGCGTGGAACGATATTGGAAGTCGAGGAGAGGCGCGACCATAGATCGTGAATCCTAGATAGACTTTAAAGGCGGTTTTAACAAAGACGCGAGGAGGGAAGGAGGATTATTCTCCACGACGCACCTCGGACTCCGTGAGGTCGATGAGGGAGCTTTTTTCCTCAGTGAGATTCTCGGAGGACCTCTTCTCGTCCTCGCCCTCATCCTTGAAGACCTTGAGCTCGTCTTCGCTGCCGAGATCGTCGCCGCCGCCGCTGCTGCTCACGTGCGGCATTATTGCTGGCCGAGCGACGGCCACCGTCTTTCACGTCTTTCCCGTCGTCCGCCCGACTTAACGCGAGAGGTGTGTCCGCCTTCGAATCCGCGGACCGAGGGAGAGCGAGAGAGAGACGTTAGGCGGCCGTGTTCCGACCAACGCGCGGCAATTTCGAAAGCCGAGAGAGGAGGCCGGACCTCGCGTGCCGGCCGCCACACGATTCCACCGGCCGCGCACCACGCGCCGCGTACGACGACGTGACGACGAGATCCGTCGGACGCCCGCGATTACGCTTACTTTCTTTTCGGTCGAACGCGCGGCCGCCGACCTTCGGAATAGACGCCACCGTCGGACACTCGACCTTCTGTCTCGCCGGTGCCGCGCACTACGGAGGATACGCGACACGATCAACCACAAAACTGTTCACCGCCACCGTCACCGTCACCGTCACCACTGTCGCCACCGTCGTCGACGCAAGACGCTCCGATCGAGATAGAGAGATAGAGAGAAAAAGAGAGAGAGAACACTTTTTGACACCGGGGTTTACGCGGACACCAACCAACCGTAGCACCGTAAAAGCGAGACGCGGGTATTTACGAACTATTTGAAACGCACCACCAGTCAAAACACAAACGACGGATCCACGGGGGGAAGGAGGCGAGGCGTTCGCGGGGACACGCGACAGAGGGGGGGAGAGAGAGAGAAAGAGAGGTCGACGCACGTTTTTCTTCCCTCCGAGGAGGCGAACCTCGGCGAGGTGCACCGAGGACCGCGTGGGAAGGCCGGAGGAGAGGCGTGTGCGACAGGGAACAGAGGATGCCAACGGTGGAAAACGTGTGTGTATGATGTGGGCAGCGTGGAGATCGCGGTCTGTCGCGCAACAAACTTTCCCGGGTGACCGTCTCGCGTATCTCCTCTTTTCTCGGTTTTCCCTTCTCTTGTTTTCTCTTTTCCCGGAGGTTTTTCTCAGTGCGCGCAGCAGGCGCATAGTCCGCGCGCCACGTATCCGCACGATGGTCGCCCCGATGGTTCAGCGAGCGCGCGATGCTGCCTCGATTCCGTGTGATGGTGGGAAATGCGGAGAACGCGCGCGACGACGTGCACGGCACCACGACGACGGTGACGACGTTGCTGCTGCTGTTTTTGTTGTTGTTGTTGACGGTGCACGCGCCGGACGGCCATCGTGCCCGCGGCGAGGGTCCCGAGATGCGTGTTTCCGTATCTCGCTCCGACTTTTCGTGGCTCGACGTGCTCTGTCTGGTTGCTCGGTGCCGACTGCCGGTCACGGCGAGCTCGGGCGGGCGGCTCTCCCACGCGGCGACCAATCACGACGTCGAATTCACTGCCGCGGCTTCCCTCGCCGACGCGCCACCTCGCCCCCACCCTCACCCCCCGCAAGGCCACGACCGGCCAGTCATGGCAGGCAAGGCGGCGAACCGACCCCACCCGAATCTTTGCGAACAAGCCCGAACTTTTACCACCGCCACCGCGCCGTTCTCGTCGCCGTCGCCGCCGTCGCCGCCGACGCCGCCGCCGACTCCACCACCAACTCCACCGCCGCCGCCGCCGCCGCCGCCGCCGATGCCGTCGCCGACCTGCTGCAACTTTTGCGATCATTTTCATCGGACCGACAACATCGTTTCCAGTTTCGCTACCCTGCGCGTCCACGGAACGAAAGATTATATTGTAATCAATGCCGAACAAAGAATTTGTCTTGCCTACGAGTTTTTGTTTGTTCTCCTTTCTGGGTTTCGTGGTGTTTTAATGGGGTGAAGTTTGGGTGAACTTGAAGTTAGCTCTGGGGTTGTTTTGGGAGGAATATTTCCGAGTAGTTTTTCAAGTTTCCTGGGGGAGATCGAGGGTGTGCGATATTTCATGGCGATAAAAATCGATATTTAATGTAACGATATATTCCAGTATCGATATTTAATTCATGAATATCGAAGTTTCCATAAAATCTTATGAGTTCGGCAATTTTATGTCATACTTTTACTGTAACAGTTGTGACGTTTGTATGTAACTATCTAAATCACTATTTTGAAAAGTAGACAGAATTCTAAATAAAGCAAAAACTCGTTTGTTGTAAGTAGCAAATGTTTGCAGAAGATAGGTATCATTTTTAGGATGTTTAGTGATAGAATACCGGCAGTTTAAATAAATATAATTGTGAAATATTACTGAAAAGTACATTATGTATTGTATCAGTATGATTATTAATTTTGTTATTTGTGTGAATATTATAATTATTTTAACCTTTATTATTATCAACAGTATTATTATTATATTATTTCTGTACTTTTTACTAATTGTTACTTCATGTATACTCCTACTCCTCGTTAAATTTAATTCGTAAATGATGTTAATTTAAATAAACAGAAATAATTATGTTTAGTGTATATAAACTATTAAATGCTATTAAGTTTATTATATATAAAACAGATAATTTGAATAAATGATTCGCTCTCTGAAATTCTAATTTAATTTGTACATATCGATATCGATAATATCAATGTTTTATTTCCGATTTGATGTGTATCCATGCATCGGCTGTTGATATATATCGGTACTAAATATCGATACAATTCTAATGTATCACCATCACTAGTGTGGGATTCGATACGATGCGATGGTTGATGATAAATTGGGTGATGATGATTAGACATCCGAAATGTTCAAAGGTAAATGGTAGTTAATCCCAAATGTTCTGTGATAACTTACCCAGAGCCGTTAAACAAAGTAAATCCTTTACTTATTTATTAAAAAATTTATAGAGTGTAGCAAGGTTAAAGTACGATAGAGAAGACTATAAACTACGAGCTTAAATTAACATATTATTGTCGATACTGTGAAATTATATTCTTATTCCATCGAAAATACTTAAAATTTTTTTATCAAGCGTAACATAGTTCAAAAACAGCTTCAAGATGGTGTAGTAAATTTTATGTGAATATTTTGTTTTTGAAAGTTTTCAAGCTCATCTTCAATTATTGAGCCAAGTTTGTCAAATATCATAGCAAATATTTTTTTTACTTGAATTGAAGATACGTTCACAAAATTTCGTAATTGATAGAATTTTGTATGATTTAATTATATTTTTCGGAATTGTTGAATATTTAAAAAAAAAATTGTTATATTTGTCAAATTTGTCTCAATGAAGTTCCGAAAACTTATATCTTGGGTAATCTTAAAAAGTATGTGAAAAAGATGAGTTGATACAAATTCTGTAATTATTATCTTAAAATTCTCTATGAACGATGCTTTATCACATAAATAAATTTTATATGAGCTCATAAACAACAATATAATCTACGCTGATTATGCTTCGTGATTCACCCCATTTAATAAATAAAATAACAAGAAACCTAAACATTAGTACTAATTTTTTTACACTTTTCTCATAATTAAAATAATTGTAAAAAGAAATTAAATGCTGCATTGGGTAAAAAAAGAAATCAAGTGCTCATTGAAGTGAAAAAAGACTCAAGAATCGTAACAAGGTTAAGTGGAAAATAGTTAGGGTTACGTTTTACGTTGCAGTCTCAGGGGTTAAGAAATTCTGATTTATGATAGACTAACGTAAATTACTTATTTAATATTACTCTGATTTTTTACAGCTATAGGAATTAAAAAATTCAAAGGTGGGTACTCACTGGTGAACAGTTTACGAGCACTGTTCGCATACAATGTTTGCAAGCAGTTCGTAAACTTTCTATAAACACTAAGAAAACTACGTCATACGTCATCCCTTCACAGATGTTACACGAACTATTAAAAACCCGTATGCGAACATGTACGCGAACAGATGATTTCAACGAAATTTAACTGTTATATTGTTCGTGAACAGTTCGTGAACGTCAGTGACGACGCACCTCAAGAATAAGATTGTGACAACTGATTCAAGGTCACCTTAGATCGGAACGCAATTATTTTAGATTTCCTTTGTTTCTTCTAACATCGGTTAGGGTTAGGACGCATTAGAAAAAATCACACTTGCCTTGTCGCCTGTCGTTGTCGTATACTCTCTTCCTTTTTGTTAGTCCTCCCACTCATTTTATCGATTCGAAATTATACTCAAATCCGAAGCACCGTCCTTATTGCGAGACAACACCGCAGCTTAAACTAAAACGCCATAGAATAATGAAAGCACAAGACTGAATCAAAGGATACCGAATAAAGCTTAAAATACCATATTTCGTAAAGATAATAAATGATATTGTTTATGATTACATGCGTTCTCAGAAATATAATAATTTTAGCTTTGCCAGAAATTTCATAATTAGTTCTGCGAATAATGAATACGTTACATATTCATATTTATTTTCCTCTGCGTTCATACAATTGATACATATTAGACAAATCTTAATAACAAATTCCGATAATTGAAACTTCGAATGGTTAACATAACCTTTAATGCATCGCAATTGAGAAGCAATTTAGTTAAAGTACTATCGAAATTGTAACAGCAGTATTTTGTACTTTTAAACCACGTTGAATGTTTTGTACTAAGCTTTTTAATTTTGTTCAAATATTCAAATGTAAATATGAAACGTAAATGCATGCTATACTCACAAGAACATTGTTTACACTCGTAGCAGTTGTTACTTTTAAAACTTAAACAGCAATGCAGTGTTGCATGCTGCATGTGCCGTTTTGGAACAACAAATATAGAGAATACAACACTTCGAGACGAAAAGGAAGACACCATAAATTACACACCAAAAATAACAAATATTAAATTCCACATGCTAATGTATTTATTACGATGTGTCTTTGTTTCCACTGTCTTGACTTAATACTTAATACATAATTATAATTGTCTTAATGATAATTAAACGGAGACAATTATTAATTATAAATGAAACTTACTCCGAATTACGATACTCAATTTCGTCTTGACAATTTTATTCGAAAAAGTGAAACCGTATTATAGAGACATCTGTGTAGAGCGCAGTATCCAATGGAAGACTTCATTATGTTGTGTCGATAATAATTTTACCTACACTATCGACGTTCAATGATGTCATTAGAATTACAAATACTTTTAAAAAGGTACATTTTCACGTGACACTAAATGTCATGACTAGACTTCAAATTTTTATGCAAAATCAAATTTTTACAGACACAAATAAAGAATAAAAAATTAATGAATAATGTGTTTTTTTTATAAACATTTTAGTATGTATTATAGGCTTGATGTTTTGTATATTTTGGCAATTATCATCAATCTCATAGATTTTTGCATACTCAAAATCGTCATAAATACATAAAAATCTGCAGTTTAGTCATGACTTTTGTGATCGTGAAAACTAGAAGTCGCATTATGACACTGAATTCATATTCATACCACAAATTTTCAGTGTCATAGTGTTATGACATCAAAAGTCGTGACTTTTAGTGTTACGTGAAAATGTATCTTAAGACTAATTTGAGACTTACTCATCTATAGATAATGCACCAGATTAATGCTACAGTTCTAATAGCGTAATTATAATTAGAGGTACAATCTACTTATTAGATTCATAGTGCTTTGAATTTACGACAAAACGTATACTAATTAACTCATTAATTATTGTCGATGTATGTACTATTGTGGATAACATAAAAATAGAGACAATTAATTATTCATCTGCAACATTGTGCAGGAAGTGACGTTATGTCTGGCATTAGATTACACCGTTACAATTCCAACGCAAGATTAATTTAAATATATCACCTTATTTTTTCATTTTTATAAATTCAATTTAAAAGTTTTATTGTATTCATAAAAAATAATAGCTATTTTTGGTCAAACAGTTCATTTCTCACTTCTTTTTATCAGAAACATACAAACCATCTATTAGCAATATCTTCACGAAAATCTGATATAGATAAATAAATTTCAATCTAGTGTCATAAATGATTCATTCGATAATTCCTATTGCTATCAGCTATTTGGGTACGAAAAGCAGCCGTAAACCTTAAAAATAAGTTTGATGTAATAAATAATACGTTGTGTAATAGAAAGTCAAATAAAATGACTTTGCTGTTTTGTACAGCGTGATATTTTTTTATCGAGGCTGTTTACGATGCGAAGAATTCTGTAGCTGCAAGGTAGAACAACGCAAGTCACATTTACAAAAAAATTAAGTTTTTGCCTTAACTCAAGTCTAGAAAGCAGAGTTTATATTATTATCACAAAAACGTCTATGAAATGCATTTTTCTTTTGAAAACGAGGTCCTAATGAAATTTAAGAGTATATTATTATCAAAACATTAAAAGCGAATATCTCGAAAGTGAAAATATGTGACATGCGGCATTCTGCCTTAGACTGCGGAAGTTTATGCAAATGCATATTTTAGGGAAATTAATTAAAGGAATAAGACTTTGACAGAAATATGTTTCATTAGAGAATTTTAATAATATATATTTTTATTTTGTATATTACATATATCTTGTATATTCTGCTTATACGTATTATACGTTCTGCATATCCTGCACATACAGAGTGTTTAATCTAACTCTATCACCACTAGTTCCTTTGTTATTTGTACAGATACAAAAAATGTCTGAGGAGAAAGTTGTCGTATTTTAAGCGAAAATGAGTCTGTGTGGGTTGAGTTCACCTCAAAGTAATACTTTCCAAGATTTTGCGAACAGTATGTTTTTTGTTTCACATGGAATGACCAATTGTTTTTTATTATTCAAAAGTTGAGGTCAAAATGATTGAACCTAGGCTCTCGACAGACATCAATTTTACGCGAAACTTTAATTTTTGGAGATCAAGATCACTTCAATATCATGTTACTATACATATTTAAACATGTTTCTTTATACATTCGTATTTTTTTGTACATAGGGTGTAACAACAATGTTGCAGTTCCTTTAAAGGTGTAATTCCTGAGTTAATTTTAAACAACTTTTTCCTTAGAGAAAAACGAAAAACATTGACCAATAGAAGAGCGAGTACAGCAGATTAATGATGGCGCGGACGATGACGGACCAATACTACTCTCAGCTAGACCCCGCGCTAAAATTCGTCCACTGTATTCGTGCGCTGATTGGTCGAGGGTTTTTGTTAATAACTCGTTAACGAAGCCCAACCTAATATTTTCGCTAAGGAAAAAGTGGTTTAAAATCACCTCAGGAATTACTCCTCTCAAGGACGTGCAACATTTTTGTTACACCCTGTATAGTACCTCGATACGATTTATATTATCTAACAGATATGTTTTGCGTTATCACAATTCAAAAATATATTTAGGGTGACACTGTATAATAATTAAAAACATTTCTTGTACTTGTCACATTTAATACATTGACTAAACACAATTATATGAATTTCTAGTCTCTATACACGTATGCATCAAGTTTATCCTGTATATATTTTTTATATACTCTGCATGTTTACTGCATAAACTTCCGCAGTCCACTTATAATCTTCTAACCACAGAATTATCAACAGCTTGCAACGATAGAAAATCAAGCATTTCGTTCTAGCGAAAGACATTGTCATTTAGAAATGTCGAAGACGCGCAAGTAAAAGGTACAGCTAAATTGCACGTCTATCGCGAAGGCCTTGAATGTCATTGACCGGCGAGGCCGAACATCAGGTTCATCAGGACGATACTAGGCGAGCACGACGAAAGCGAAGGAACACGACCCTGCCCATGGTAGTAAGGAACTCCCATTCTTCTCGTCCGGAGAACAGAGCCCCATATTCGTACTCACCCATCATCATTACCACGGTCTTCACGACGGCCCTCCAGGAATCGCAAAACTGGTCGTTCGCAGGAAACAAAACGAAGAAGCCCAACGCGAATCCGACAATCAGCCAGACGAACGCTAAAAGAACCTGACAGGAGATAAAAAGCTGCAGATGCATGTTGTTATAATCGCAAGGGCGATGACGACGGAGGGAGGGGGGAGGGGTTAAGGCAAGTGGGTCCTGATGAGAGTCCCGTCACCGAGGAGAGACATTTAGATTCTTGATTCTTCCCCCACCCCCGGCTTTTCATTTCTAACGATATTCGCCGAAGCGAAGGGCTCCCGTCGCTCTTATCTTCCGTTCCCGATTAAATGCGGATCTTCCGCAACGGAGACGGAATTGAAAACCCTCCCTCGGTATTAAATCAGAGTTAACGGTGACCCTTTCAAAACCTTCCGCGAAAACGTTTCACGGAACCGCGTGTGTCTCTGCTTTTTGTCCCTGCTCGTTTAAGCGTGCCTCCCGTGTAGCGGAAAGTGAGAATATTCCACCCCACGAGTCATTTTCTGTTGTTCTCGTTTTTTAAATTGGATTTTTTTATTCGCTGGTTCGACTGAGCTTCGAAATATTTTTCGACGTGCTAGAAAATATTCGTAGTTTGCGATGTTTCTTGTGCAAGTCAATGTTTGCTGAAATCACTCTTAGTGACTATATCTGTGGCTTCAAGGAAAAACGACGCAAGTCACGGTTTCAAAAAAATTTAGTTTGTGCCTTAACTCTAGTCTAGAAAGCAGAATTTATGTTATTATCAGAGAAAAGGTATATGAAATTAATTTCTCCTTCGACAACGTGGTTTTCATAAAATTGAAGGTCATAGTACAGAATTGGAGATCAAAACATTAAATGCGAATGTCTGGGAAAAAAATATGTGACCTGCGGTGTTTTACCTTGTAATCAAAATTCATTTTTATATGTATTGAGAGTGAAAGCTGAATTGGGAAGAGTAGAAAAATTCAATGAAAGAAGGTAGAATGTTTTATACAGGGTGTTCCACCTGAAGCAGACAATATGTAAAATACTTTTTACATAACTGAAATGGTATAGAAACACAAATCAGGCAAAAGAATTTTTTTCTTATGTTTTGTTTTAGATCACGCATGTTTTTCTCTGCAATTCCAAAATAATGATCCATCTTCTATAGTAGAAACTTAACATCTGGTTGAAAGTAATTTTACAATAATTAGGAAAGTTGTAGGATTGTTTAAAAATTTTCTTCAGTATGATTCGTTTTTTAATACAACTTGTATTGAGTAAAAAATATTTTTTTTATTTCTACAGATAGAACAGATATTTAAGTCGTCTATTTTAAGTGAAACACCCTGTGTAAATGATAGTCTTCCTCTTACACACTAACAACGACGCATAATTAGAGTGCAATTTATTATTATTAAAACAAGATAATAAAGACTTATTGATTGAACATGTTATTTTATTATTTACATTAAATTACAGAAACCTAAATTACATTAAAATTTTAAATAGTCTCTGTAATAATGTTTTTAAGTTGCTATGAAAAAGGTTCGTATTAACCTCATATATGAGTTTGCCAATTCCGTAATTCTATGTTGTACAAGATTACGCGAAGCATATCCTGGTCTAGTTGTTTTTGTCAAAAATATTGATTTCTTTTTTATATGTCTCGGTGAAGCGTACAAATTGTTTGCTTCTTGTTCTTGTGAAATTTATGTAGACTTTACATTGCTATAGGTTCTTCGGAAAGAGGAAATAAACTTAAACTTAAGTTGCCGTAGCTAAAAAAAATACGTACTGTAAACCGGGGTGAATACAAACGCTGTAGCGAATGAAAACAAATCTTTAGATCAAAAGGAATAATTCATTAATCAATATTATCTGGTGAATATCATAAATATCATTATGTCATGGATAATATTTATGATATTTAGGATGTTTATCTAATTTTGATCTAAAGTTTTGTTTTTATTGATCCCGTTTCACGATACCTACAGTGGCTCCCAAATGTGTTGGCACGCCTAGTTTTGTTTCTAATAACTTTATTTAGACGAATAATATTTTGTTACAAGGTATACCATCGTTACTTTACTAAATATAAAATAAGTTTATTCTTTTCGAAGACTCAATAACACGTTATAAAGATATAAAAGAAAATCAAAAATTTGATGGTCAAATAACTATTAGCGCAGTTCTAATCGCGATAAAAAACTTTCAATTATATTATAAAATAAATGTTTAATATTTTATATTCAGTTCTTTTGCGACAATTATAGCTTGCAATCTTCTGGGCATAAATGTTTTAGTCGTTTCTTCTAAAACTTTTTACTATTCTTTTAGAAGTATTTGTTTTAGGTTGTTTTTATTAGAAATTTTCCTTTTTCTTATTTCTTTTTGCCCAATACGTGCCACAAATTTTTACTTAGATTAATATTCGGTAACTGGTGATGTTATAATAAACATTCTTTTGTTTCTTTTTTACGCAATGCTTCGGTTCATTATCTTGTTGAAATAAAAATAAAAAGTCTCATAAAGTCCAAGTTTTTGTACACTTTGTGGTAAATTATCACGCACTACGTTGATATAACATTCTGGATTCATTCTCCCTTGGATAAAAGCAAGATCCTCAACCCCATTATACGCCATACACTCCCACAGCACCATATGTGCATTTCCGTGTTTAAACGTTGGTCACAAAATTTTTTGGATCAAGCTCTGTATTAGCTTTTCTCCATACAAATCTTCGTCCATCGTATCCACAAATATTAAATTTAGACTCAGCCGAAAATACGACTTGATTCCAAAACTCTACTGGTTTTTTAATACACATTTTTGCAAATTCTAAACGTTTTAATCTGTTATTATAAAAAAAATTGGTGTGCCAATACTTTTTGGAGCCACTGTATCTATTCTTTTCGGTTGTTCTCAAAGCCTACAAAGTTTCAAAAAAATCATGGTTGTCAGTGGCAACCCAAACTCCTCAAAACGAATGCGTTCTCCTTGAAAATCCAAACAACGCTTATCACTTTCACAGGAAAAAAATAAAAGAAATGATTTTCTTCTCTCTCATCCATTCGGAGCATCGGTTTTTCTGGGTCTATTGTATTCTAAGTGCGGCGAAGTGCTCCGTTATTTGCGTACAGACCGACAGTCGGCCGAACAGAATACTCATGAACACTTTAGTACTTGAGTATGCGCATCCGATAACGAATCTGTCAACTATAGGTAACGGGATCGGATCGCCGCGAGCGTCGGAGGAGAGCGATTCATCGGTCGAAGAAATCAGCTCTCCAGCCCCGACCGTTACCAGTCACGAGCACAACACACGTCCGGTATACGTACACGCAAACACAGATGTACTTTATACCTGCCGCAAGTCGGTTGCGTGTACACTCGACACACACTCGAACCCACCAGTTACAAGCTTAGGCTAACGCGACCTTAACACGGGTTTCTCGCGCGCGCGACGCACACACGCGAACAGACCGAACCGACATTACACACATTCGTACGCTCAATCAACTGGAGAGTATCGCGTTACCTTGTTGAATTCGGTTCCAGTACGCGCTTGACCACGCTGTTGAGAGGATCTTCTTCGTCGCTTGAATCATCGTTCCCGGTTTCAAGGAGCTGTTCGGGGACCTCAATATGCCTAACTGCCCGAAGTGCGATAAGCCGGTCTATTTTGGTGAGTGGGATTGTAAATCCATCATTTTTCATTTGATCGAACTGTGCTACGAAGCTAGATTATTCGAAGAATTATAGTGACGTTTTTGTGCAAAGTTTGTTCCTTCTTTTATAAGTGGAAAGTTTTTAGGAACTTTCGAGATTCATTGAAATCTTTGTTCAAGTTTTTGACCTCTGTTCAAAGAGCATTTAAAATCTTCCACCCGTTCAATTATTCCGTTTCCCCGAATTATCGTTACTTTGGATCATCGATTTTATTCATTTGTTTCGAGTGTTAGGAGATACGGTTACGTTAACCGACAATTATAGAAGTTATCTGATTACATGTGTTGCGCGAGCGAAACGTGTCTCCCGATGACGCATTCAACTGCATCTTTTTGCATCATCATTGCTAGCTGAAGTACAGTCTCATGCACACGGTCGCGTATGTTCCGTCATTGAAATTTCGTATCATAACAATAAACGTGTGCTCCGTCTCTAAGCCGGTAAACACGGGACCGGTGATGATGGTAACCAATGATGTCATTGCAAGACCCAGCGGCCCACCTTGGCAAACGTTATGTCACATTGATTCCACTGTCTCTGTAAGCAAACACGTAACACGAATACCGAGTAATACGAGTCGGAGGAGAAAAAATTTGGTACGAGGAAAAATACGGATTACGTGGACGATTATTGCGACGCGCGTTTACATTAAACGCTGAAAGTTAGTTTGTTATTGTAAGTGAAAGTTGCTTCTACTTCTGATAACATTTCTCGTACAAAAGCCTGCAGTGCTGGAAAACTATAAAAGTCTCCTCTCAATCGCCTTATCAGTATCAACACGACTCGACCATTGCATACAAAAGGAACTACAATTCTAGCAGTCACATCGGTTCAATAATAATTTCAATTATCGCATTCAGTTGCAGCGCGAAGTGTTTTCAATACGCGCTATACAGGGTGTCCCAAACTCGACGCGGGAGCCGGAAATGGGAGATTGCTGGGGTGATTCTAAACAACTTTTTCCTTTGCAAAAATGTCCTCCGAAGCTTTGTTAATGAGTTATCACTCAAAAACACCGACCAATAGAAGCATGAACACAGTGGATGAATTTCAGCGCGCGCCCCAGCTTTGAGTAGTTATTGGCCCGCCATCGTCCGCGTCATCACTAATCCGCTGTACTCGCTCTCTGATTGGCCGATGTTTTTCGTTAATAACTCGTTAACAAAGCTTCGGATAACATTTTTGCAAAGGAAAAAGTTGTTTAGAATCACCCCAGGAATCAGCCATTTGCGGCTTCCTCGTCGAGTTTGGGACACCCTGTATAATAGCAACATGAACTAGAGCGCCGGTTAATTTATAATACTGCGATTAATTGTAATCACTGAATTCACAAAAACAAAGTTCGCGGCGATAACTGCGAAGCGCGTTCGAAGCTGTCACGAGCTTTCGAGCCTCGCTCATTGCGATTCCGCGAGGCCGTCTTCGGTACCAGCGTCCAGCGAACTGTCGCGATAACATTATCGGCGACCAATTGTGCTTTGTACGTCGCGCCTCCCCCTTCAATTCGCAGATAAACGGAGGCAGAGGTGCTCGAACGATAGCGCGTTCCCTTCGGGCGAGCACCGCGCGTGGAAGCTTCGTATTCAGAGAGGTTCGCTTTTAATTGCGCGCTTCCTCTTTCGAGCGGCCTTTTAGACGGCCGTTAAAGCACTATTAGTGCTGAAAGCGGATTTTTCTGAATGCATTGCTCCCGCTCCTACCCCCCGGTACTGCCTACATATATGGGGCTTTCAGATCGGCGCAAGTAGGCGTGCGAGAAATGGATGCCAAGGCAAGCGGCGAATTAGAGGGACGACACTCTTTTTCTTGTATCCCGTGGAAAAAGTTTCAAAGAGCCGCGAAAAGGGGGGTCGTTGACCTCTAAACTCTTCCGCGAGCGGGGCGAGCGCCGCGTTTTAACCTGTCAGCGGAGGCCCCGGTGTTGCAGGCCTCAAGTATTCGGAGAGTGCGGCGTTTAGTGGGCTGCTCCGCGAAGAAACAGAAGATGCGGCCCGAGCTCTCTAATTAGTCCCTGTTTGGATGGACGGACGCGATGCTTCAAATTCGGAAGCATTGCCACCGCTGATTAGGTATCTTCGTTGCGTGTAAAACCGCGGGGGAAATTACTCGCGTGCGTTGCGTTTTTGAGGAATGGGAAAAATTTTGGGGTACAATTTCTTTTGACCAGAATTTTATTTTATTTTTTTTTTATAAAAAGAAGCACAGAGAAAATGGATAGATCGTTTTATGAGGCGTACATATTACTGATTTACTATTACTTTACTAGATTTTAGTGGCCAATCTATTTCACAATGTTGATCATAATTTTTTAAGTGTGAATTCATTCAGTTTTATGGCAAGTAGAGATCGTATTACGGCCCTTCAGTTAGTGATTTGGTCCTCTTTTAATTTTTACTGTATTTTTGTTTTGTCTTTTACTGAATTATACTATTATTTATTCACAGGAAAATTTATTTATTAGGTTATACATTAAATTCGTGCGGTTTTTATTCCCATAAAAGCATAGAAATCCGCAATGTAATGATGACTTACGATTTGGAAGGCTATTAAATTTGGTGTATTATTTAAAAATAACAATAAGAAATAAAACTGATAATAATGAATGAAAATTATTGGATAACTTAATATATTAGGTGGATACGACATAGATGTCGTAGATAGCATAAATAATAATTCTAATACTAATATAATATTTTTGCACAAATGAGGTGAACCCGGTATTGAGTTTGTAAACAATTGTATAATCTATATAAAAGAAGTCAATTTCAAGTTATATCTAGAAATTCCTGAAAAAATACTCGATTATTTATTAGTATCTACATTATTCCTTTAAAGATTAAATTCTCTTTATACTTTCAACTGCAATAATAAAGAAAAATCACATTAAAATGTCTGAAATTCAATCTATCATTTTTTTATTTTAATAAAAAAAAACTATGCTTTCACTGAAAGCACGTCGCGTGAACATTAAAAATCCCCAAAATGCTAAATAGTCTCGCATAAAAAAGCACAATGATACAAATAAACACGCATTTCGCATATTTCTCCCAAATCGCCGAAAGTAGCTCGCAAAAACGAACGAAAGATTGCAGAAACAACACAGAATCGCGTTGCTCCGAAGGCAACAACAGTGTCCAGGAACGAGACAGTGACAACGAGTTTAGTAAGAGGAGGAACCGCAGTATTGGATAATAATAAGAAGACCAGAGTGAAAACTGGTTTGCAGAAGAATAGCAGAGTCGTAGTAACGAATGAAGGCGAAGGAGAAGAATGAGAAGGTTCGAAGCGCGGAGGCGAGTCGTCTCGCCCTCTTTCGCTCGGTGTTTCGCTCTGAACGTTTAGAATGTTAGCCGGAGAAAACTCCGATGAGGAGTGTGCTTTTTTTCAGGACTTTTCTGCGGCCGAGGAGGTTGGGTGGTGGGCCGACCGTTTGAAAGCGAAGAGTGATTCGTGAGGGTGGAGCATGGACTGGCAATGAAATAAAGAAAAAAAAAAAGAGAAAAGGAGGAAAGAGAGAAAAAAAAAGCAGGAAGAGGCGGAAAGATCAGGGGATGATTTTTCGCGTCTATGCAATCAGCAGTCACCGATTGTATGGTTCCCGAACGCAGCGATCCGTGCATAGCACTGTCTGCCTTTTCGCGCTACCACCGTGCAGCAGCAATGCCTGACGATTATGTACTCGCTTCTCCGCCGCCAGATAATTAGGAGTTAATTAACTAATGGCCCTTTATGCGTGCCCCTCTTGCGCTACCCTCTCTTTCCTCCTCCGATCCATTCTCCGGCTCCCGGGTTCCTCTTTTTCCCTCTTTCTTTTTCCCTCCGTTCTTTGCTTCTTCCGCGCTCGCCGTCCCTCCCGCCCATCCCTGCCACCCCCGGGCCCCGCAGCACCGTGTCGACCCCTTTAGACCCCTTGTGTCTCTCCACTCCTCGTCATTTTCCAATTCCCCTCGCTGGCACCAGCGTCCTTTGTGTTCCTTCTTAGACACGGAGAAACGTTTGAATGCCAACCACCAGCCGCCACGGTTCGTGGCTTTTTTGTCTTCCCGGCGAGGTTTGATATGCCGTAATGGTATGACGTACTGCGACGCACCGAAGAAAAAAAAAAAAGAAAAAAAAGGGTACACTCGCTCCTCTGATTTCGCGAGCCTTTATCAACTTCCCGGCCAACCGTGCGCGCCACGTCGTCGGTCAAGTAGGAAAACAGAAGCCGCGGTTCCTCTAGTCTTCCAAGTACGCGAGTTTATAACGCGACGTTCTCGTATATACACTCAGCGAATCACAGGAAAATGATCGCGTCGACGTCGCGTTCGAAACTGTTAACACCGAAGTCCGACAAGAAAAGATCCCGATGCGCAACTCGGCTTCAATAACCACAGAGTTTCCCTTTCCGTTGCGTTCTCGCAGCCAAAACGGCGTTCGATTAATCAAGCGACGCTCGACGACGAACGCGACGACGAACAAAAGGTATCCACGAGGCTTCTTCTATCCCGTACCCAAGGCAGCTTTTCCCCAACCCCCCATTCGCGATTCCGCCGTGGGGGGTGTGCAACGCGGCGCGCGATCATTTTCCGCGACACAAATCGTCGCGCGGCGGTCGCACGTGGGAATTAAGGAGGGCGTCGCGAAAAACGGCGGCTGCTCGCGATCGCGTCGGAATGTTTTGTGACGCGGGCGTCGGATTCGTCCCGGGCCCTCCTTTGTTCGCCCGCTTTTTTTCAGTCGCAACCCCCGGACACACGACGTTCCTCGCTCGCGCCTTTAATGAATGAGAACCGCCGATCGCGTCCACTGGGGATCGCCCATTCAATTTTATAATTACGAAATTGCTAATGGTGACGGCTGCCGCGGTGTCGTCTGCGTCGGAGGTGTATGCCGGCTGGAGACGGTTCCGCAGACGAGGAACTCCATAGACGGCCAGGGTAATTTTTCGCCAGCCGCTCGGGGAGCTCCGGAGATCCCTTAGGTCACGGATTCGGAATGGAATATCACTGCAACGTTATTAGTCGTGAATATTAAAATTGTATGCGCAGGCGGGGAAGCGAAAAAGGCTGGTTCTTTACTTAATTATGAATTATATTAATTTGCCGGAGTTCCGATGACGATAATAATAATATACAGAGTGTCCTAGACAAAGATGTATAATAATTTTTTAATTTTTATAACTGTTATTCAAAATTAATATTCTTATCTTAAGTCTAAAACCACAAACAAATCGAATGTTTAATTTGTTACAATGTGCAAAAACTAAATAGTAATTTTTTTACTAACCCTTGGTTAATACAAATTGGGGATAATTGAGAGTCGAATAATCAAGGTTTTAGTCACAGTTTATTATAGAGATGCTCCAATAAAGCAGCTCTGTCTGGTTCATTTTTTGTGATCAATAGATGGAAGATCCTCTGGTCGCCGCTAGGGGCGTCATGATCAGAACTCCGCGTATGGTATACACGTCTACGAATGAAGTGCTTAGTCCTTACTCGCGCTTGGTCTCCTCACCACTTGAGCTCGCTGAACTAATAGGAGCGCTCCCCACAGATGTTTCTATTCAGACGCACTCTAGCGGTCGCTAGAAGATCTTCCATTTAATGATCACACATTTCTGAGGCAACTTGCAACACCTGTATAATACACCATGATTTTAGTGTGTCACGAAAATTTTGCATAGGAACTAATAGAAACAAAAAAAGTACTAGAAACAAAATACAAAAATTTGTGTTGAAGAAATTTCAGTGAATACAGTTCTGTAAACATATTATTGCGTTGGAACAAAAATTTGTAGCCGTTGTAAACGAAACTCAACAACAACGTTGAACCATTTGTACGTGAATTTTATTGAACTACATATGTGTCATTTTTTTTTTACTTTTCATCAATTTTGAGTTGGTTTCATGATTCCATTTTTACAGAACAAAGCATTTTTCAAATGCAGTTTATTGAACAATGCTATGAACTTTTGTACCAAACTGATAAATTTATTTGAAATTATTTTTATAGCAATAGGAAATGAATTTTTTATTTATTGTTATGAATAATATCGATACTAGAGTTGAACGATTCATAAATCTTTCCTATATCAATAGCATAATATCGTTTCGATCTAAAGACATCGTTTTTAAAGCGATCTACATCAAATATTATCTCCACTATCAACCGCATCACTTAACGTATTAGGGCGTGTCCACAAACCTAACGCGTGTAAATGTAACACGCAACGCGAATCTCATAATGACATCCACATTTTTCTAGAGTAACTCTAATTATTACAACTCGCTATTTGCTAAGGTCTCCTTGAAAGAGATGATCGAGTGGTTAACGCGAAGAAAAAAGTTTAATATACACGGTGTCAAGTAACCAGATAAGACAACGTGTGGCGTAATCTGATCGAATGCAAATAGTACTTTATGTTGACGTAGAAATGTGATATACATTTGTATACAAAATGATGCAAATGATAAATGAAATCGGATTCTTTTGTTTGTCACAGCTGAAAGAAAAACTTCTTTGGGGAAAGATTGGCACGGTGCCTGTTTACGTTGTGAGAAATGTAATAAGACGTTGACACCTGGCAGTCATGCGGAGCACGAAGGAAAACCGTACTGTAATCATCCGTGTTACGCTGCTCTGTTTGGTCCTGGAGGTAGAGAAACATGTTTATTCAAATAAAATTTTATATTAACAGAGGCTAAGTGAATTCAAAGAATGTTTAGTTTAAATTAAATTTTTATTAACAGTAAATATATCTTGAAAAATATAATATTTTTTCGAAGAACCTGAGAATATAATTTTGAATTTGATTAGAAATTTAAAATTTACAGCAAATTTTTGTATACAATGTTTTAAACAAATTTTTTCTTTAGTATTTTATCAGTATGTCGATAACTTAGAAATTATTTCAATCGGTACTTTAGGGTTGCCTACAGGCTGACTTAGATGATATGATACATCCTCAAGAAAGAAAACTCTAATTTTATAGAAGAAATTTGTAATTGATTTTTTTCATTCTATTTGAAAATTAAATTGACAATGAGTTATAATTTTTGCGATTTTATCATGTTCCAGGTTTTGGACGAGGCGGTGCTGAAAGTTACATTTATAAGAAGTAAAAACTAACAATTCGAAAGTGTATACTTCTGGTTAATGTCACTGCATTCTGTATATTGTAAAAATTATAAGTAATTAGTTTATTTAAGGATCTATGTATGATTGATTTCCTTCGTAGCAATACGAAAATTAGACGCATTCAATGCAATGAAAAACTTAATTAATTTCTACACGATTGTATATTGTATAGTATGTACCTATTTAATAGCTATAAAATGAAACATGTGAAAGCTTTACAATAAGGACCTGCAAATAAATTGCTTTAAAATAATATTTTTGATGTGTTCACGATGCCTATGAAATCTATATGATCTACTGAGGATTAGTTACCTTCCAAAAATATACTATAGGTAAAGTAGGGAGCGTACGCAGTTTATACTATATGTAAAGTCGAATTAGCGAAAGATGGCAGCACATATCAGATATTCAATCCAGAATCCAAACGAGATTGGCGCGTGCCGATTTGATAGAAAAAACTATCGCGAGTGCTAGTGAATATTGCGTTTGAAAGCAACTATCCGCGAGCTTCGTTTAAGGGGAGAATTTCTTTTTTTAATTATTACATTTAAATACTATAACCATTGTTTTATAATAAGTAGGAGTTTTACGGAAAATGAAGGATCAGCAGAAGAATTACATATTACGACTGGGAATTTCCTCAAATTTCAATAAGTTATCTCAAACCCAGTTTTTTTTTTCGAATGTTAACAACAATTTGACTTTTTCGATAAGGCAGAAGGTAAATGAATAAGCGAATTTCATATAAACCTCATATTTATTTAAAAAGGATGTACAGAGTTTTGTTTGCAAGTATCAACAGCGAGATTCGGCAAGAGCAGCGCAGGGATTAAGGAATATCACACGGGAAACCATAAAAAATAAATTACAGAACGGTTTGCTGTTTCGTTTAAAAATCCGTGGTACTCGGTGTTTCAAGCCGACGTCTCTACTTCGCGCGTATTTTGCATTCGGTGCGGAAACATTTTTCATCGTGACGTAATATGTATTCTCATTACAATTAAATGTTATCGAGTTTTTACCTCTTTTTCGCTTCTTTTCGTCCGCTTTCAGTTCACGAAAGCTCAAAACGTTACTGCAATATTGCTCTTTCAATGGATTCTTTGGCAAAACTTATTACACATAGGTCGTCGTTACAATTAATAAATAATGAAGATATTAAATAATAATATAATAATAATGATGATAATAGAATAATAATAATCGTAGTAATAATAATGAAAATAGCATTAATAGAAAATAGAATAATAATAATAATTAATAATCATCATCGTAATGATAATAATAATTGAGTAACAGTGTGAAGTACACATTAATTAATTACAATTCCGACATGTATTCGCGCCAAACGTCAGACAAAATTTAATTACCCAATCTTCGAACATCTGGAATTACATTTCAGTATCTCTTATTGAACAAGAAAAAGCAAAAGAACCTTTTTTGTATTTACACATTACCGTTATTGCAAAATAGTACGAATTTTTTTTGCTTTCTCTTTTGCTCTTTTCATCTTTCGAAAATTTTATTTGTGAGCACATCAACGTATACAGTAAAAATGAAGTCATTTAATGACTTCAAAATTCTAAAAACACAATTAGAAAGAAGGGGCGAAATATCGAGTAGTGATAAATTAAAACGATCGGACGAAAAAGACCGAATTCGATCGAATTAATTTGACAATTCGTCTGACGCTCGGATCGATAAACAATCTAAACTCTAAACCGATGCAAGCGGACTTTGGATCGACATCGTATTTTCGCACGACTTTACAAATCAATTTATAAAAGAAAACAGTAATGGAAAGGTGAAAGATCGCACGAGTCGTTCAGTAAACAATATACAATAAAAGATGCAATAACGAATCGCGACGAGAAAGATGGAAAAAAGCAAGGATGCCGTATGAAACTTCAAAGTGAACAGACTTCTATTATTATATTCATGTAAGGTGCATTCGAAAATAATCTGTTAATTATGAAGTAACCGCGATGCCAGCGGGTTGTGGTAGGAAATCCATTTCACGGTGAATTTCTCAAGCGAGACGCAATACATTGATGATATTTTCCACTGGGCATGAATATTCATGACTGATTGAGAACGATGATTAAGAAAATCGTTAATTAAAATAGTTATATTTCGACATATTCATTGCACTACTCGGATTCGTATCGCGTAAAGAGACACAGTTTCCACATAGACGAACGAAATAAAATAATTTAAAAAAAAGGACGAAACGAACAAACGAATAAATAAATAATTTTCGAAAAAGAAAAAAAAAAACAGCACTTCGTTTTATGGGTCACATGCGCACGCCAGGCGCATGCTCGTTGCACGCCAGGCTATCGGGAGTTCAAAAGCACTGGACGCTCGCGCGTAAATTTCCTTATTAAGGTAACAAATTAACATTTTTGTCCGTTAATCATAAAGAAACAGCGAGCACGTAATTTCTCATTAAAGTGTCCGTGACTGGACGTTAATTACGGTTTCGTGATGGTCGTTCTTAATTTTTCTTTTCTCAGGCGTTCCGCATGCTGCGAAGCCGGAAGCGGCGCACGGCTTCCGCGATCTAGGCGCGAGGGTAGCGAAGGCATCGGGTGGAACGCGGGGAACAAGCGCGATCGATCGATCGTTCGAAAGGGATCCGCGGCTCCGCCACTAACAGAAATTCGCAGAAATGGAGTTGGTTACGTGCCCGCAAGGTACTCTGACCGATCTCTGATCCGACGGATCATCGCGTTCCACGATCTCGCGACGCGCCGCCCTCGTCGCGGGTCGCTTCGTCGGGCGCGCGTTCGCGTGCGGTCTCCCTCGACATCGTTTCGCCTTTCACGCTTTCCCGGTTTCCAATGCTTTTTCATTTTCTCGCGTTCTATCATTGTCTCGCACGCGTCGATCCTGTACGTCGCTCGCAGGCCCGTATACATTTATACATTTTTTTTTTTTTTTTCTTAAAGTCGCGTCAAGCCGCCGTAAAACTCTGTCTCCGCCGTGGCTACGCGGCGCGCGCAATTATCGTTCAGCGATTCGTCTGTGGTCTTTGGTTTCTACAAAAAATATATATAATATCCTTAACAGTAGTGATCGTTACGTCGATTCCTGATTTAAAAATCTCAATAAAGTTATCCGTTATATCTACTATATATTATATATTATTTGAAGGGAAGGTCGGGGGTCGGAGAAAAGGGAACAGGGACAAGGGAAGGGGTCATCGTGCTTACCAGACGAAAAAGAAATGTGCCTTCTTTTTTGGGGGGCTGTTCGCTCGGTTCGTTTACACCGGTATACGTATATCCATATATTTTTTTCCGTTTCATATGTATGTACATGTCCTAACTCCGTAACAAATATGTCCAATTGCACTTGCGGGTCTCGCGATCGTCTCCCGAGAGACGTTTGTCTGGGATGCATGGACATATATTCCGTGGATCGAGCGATCCCGGGCGTCGTGTAGAAATTATGCTAACTGAGGATCATTAAAATTCAATTATCTATGGTTACGTGCGCTCTACGGTGTACCGACGCTCTCGACAAAATCGCGTAAAGTTCTGCGAACCCGTCATCGCTGCCCGAAACAGCGTCCTCTCGAAACGCATCCAGTCGTTCGCCTTCCGTTTCACGCGCGGCGAACGTTCGTCGTCCGGACGAGAAGCAACGCGCTCCACTCGCTTCCATAAACAGACAGAAGTTTCTAGCCGTAATTACATCGCGTCGAGAACGATCGTACGTTGGAAGCTGACGATGACTCGCGATGGTCTCACCATCGCGGCGTTAAAATAAAATTTCGAAGTCTTTATCTCTCTCGAGATTGTCGCGTCGATGTCGATCGAGCGAATGATTAAAATCGTCGCGTGATAAATTACCGCGGTGGAATTCTATCGTGCAAGCGTCGCGATTCATCGATGCGTACATTGGGGCCAGTCTCGCCGTGTTTCCCTTCCCCCCCTTTTTTCTTTTTTTCTTTTTCATTAAGATTTCGGCAATCGCGTTTGCCCCATGCGCTCCGTCGGAGTTCCGATTAAATATTTGGCGATTACGGTCGACGTTCATCGATGAAGAGATCATTTCCTAATTTCAATGTGGTTCCTGGTGATATGGCGTCCGTCGTCGTTGGTTGCTGCACCGGCTCCAGGTGGACACTCCTCCCGGAGCTGGTCTCCTGTACTGTCAATTAGTCAGGCCAGATAGAGATCCGTCGGCGTGGAAGTGTGGTCCGGCTTGGTGCATGCACTTCCGGTCGGCGACGCCGCGCTCGCGCCGCTGCTCGCCCTGGTTGCCGCCAAAGGCGAACGACTAGCCACGTCCGTGCTGTTCTCCGGCCCTCCGTTGTTGCATCCGCCGCCCTGCTGCGCATTGTTGTGGGAAGACGCCAGCGTGTCCCCGTTGCAGTAATAGTACGTGGAGTCTGTCAAGGTACATGCAAATTTTTAGTTATAAACGCGTTGATATGCTTTCTTCAAGCTATGCAATATTTGGGCATTTCCTTTTTAGTCTGTATGACATACATCTTTAGAAAAATATGGGAAACTTTTTTTTGAGAGGAGCTTTGTGTGGAAAAATAATGAAAAAGTTTACACATTTCTGGTAATATTCCCCTTTTTTTTTTGTAAACAATTTTTTCATTAGAAGTGTCTGTGTAATGTGTAAGTAGGTCTTCTACAGGACATTCAATAGAATGAACTCCACGATTTTTTAAGTACTTCTTCTAGTAATATGAGAAAAAACTGTTTTTTTTTTTTTTAAATAATACTTTATAGTTTTTTCTACGTAGTATTGTAGTTGACCTTGGAATCTGTAATTCCCCCGCTTGTTTAGAACACGTAGTCTAATAATTCAATCTGCGACTCATGTTAACGACTCCTGAAGAACTGATGAACTCCAAATGTAATTTATAATATATTACAATTACACGGCGGATCTTTATGCAAAATAAAATTTTGACAGGCACAAATAAAGAAATTGTAGCTTGGAAAACAGTATGTTTAATATTCTAAATATTCTAAATTGAATAACACCGTTGACATTGTGTATATTTTCTCGTAGATTTTTTACATACTTGATAATGCCATAAATGTATAAAGTCCACTGTCTAATTATAATTATAAACCATATGATGTCGTACACCGTCGAATTTATTGTAAAAAATACAATTGAACTGTGGAAAACAAATATATGTATAGTTCTATTTAAAAAAAAGGGAATTGAAAATCTCTCCAACCAGTCGAATTAAAAAAAATAATTTAGTCCATAAATTGTATCTCCTTATACCAAGTAACTTTTGTAGGATCATTTTTTTGATAGGTTTATTCCTTCGCGAGATATTCAAATTTTTCGAGATAAAGGAAACACCCTGTATATTATTGAATTCCTTTCAGTATTACTTACAACACTACTTCGAAAACGTTATACAGTGTTATTTAGAAAATTGAACGTGACCTTGATTTTTTATAGAAAGAAAAATATTTTTGCAATTCTCGTTTTCGCGATTTGTTTATTACCAAGCACTGATGATTTTTTATATAGAACATATTTTTCTCATATTATTAAAACTGTTTAAAAAAATTGTAGTAATAGTTGCGTTAAATGTTCTGTACATAGAAAGTTCGATTTTTGTGGTTCGATTTGCTTCGTTTAGCTTTTAAATAACTTAAAAGATAATAACATTATTAATTTCTGAAAATATTGAGGATTAAAGTTACGACTAAAAAACTATATAGTAATTATTAGCTACGTGATTATGTAAACTTTTTGCATTATTTTTTACTCTTCGCATATTGGCCTTAAAATACATATATATGTATCGTATATTGGTGCCGTTAATATTAATAAAATTTTACATATGAGATCAGATGTAGCACGAGTCAATTTTTTTGACTATGCACTGCAGTCGTCTAATTGTAGCCGTTTGAATTTTCAGTTTATTGCAAGTCGCGTGGTGTTTGGCTTCGGTTTGTCAATAGTGAGTATTTTGTTGAGTAAATGTTAATTAGTTTAGTGCTGTTTCAAGACGTGTGATTAGATTCGAAGTGACAATGAGGAGACAATCTCGGACAGAAGGAAGGAGAGTTCTGGAATGTGTAAAGGATATGTTAATCGTAATATTATATTGTAGTGTTTAGACATCCAAGTTGGAAAGACAATATGGCTATGTCTAAGCAGACGAAAAAATATTGTAATGTGTAATTGTAAATATTTGGTGTTTTTTTTTTAATTTGGATATGAAACCTAAGACGTATAAGATTTTCATTTGTAAAATTTGATCAAAACGTGATAGAAGCTAATACAACACAAACAGAATCTCCAGAGAAATATAGCTTTGAATGTTCTGTCATATAGGAGGAAAAGATAGTTCCGTAGGAAGTTTCGAAAGCATCGTATTCCTAAATAGTCACATTATGACGATTTCTAATTTGAGGTTATAACTTTCGTGGAAATTACCGTTCTATTTACAATGTTGCTGAAAATACTCATACTTCAAAATTTTATTTAAATATACTGTCATCAATTTCCTAGGAAATTTTTTCTCACTTTTAAATAATTTATGAAGAATGACTCATGCTATTTCTGATCTCATGAATTCTATTATAAGTATCTGTACGATCTTGCCTAGAATTTTTTCTTATAAACAAATTCCTATTCTTTCTATGAAAAATAGTTTTGAATTATGAAATAATCGCAACATGTTCGGAAATAATATTTTAAAAAGAGGAAAATCTAACACGTCTTTACGAATTTTTATTTTTATCGTGCCGAATTTTTAAACATTACGTCATATGTGAGGAACAGCCTAACAATCTATACCTTGGTCGATAAAAAATTGTGTATCATTTCGTGAATTCTAAAACACAGTACATTCCGTTTCTATATATTTTACATACATAGTTGATAATCTAAGAAATATGTATTTTCAATATTTATCGTGAAAGCTAAGCATTGTGACTACTTTGAAATCGATCTATTCAACGATTATATAAGCTTTAGTTCAATCTTATTCGATGTATCATAAATCGTATCAAAATACCAACAAAATTCTTCGGCTTTGGAAAGTTAGATTCGTTACATGCTAACATTTTTTGTAGCAACATAGTTTCGCGACTCTAACGCCACCGTAGTGTATTTTAGAAACACAAACATCATAGAGTGTATGCAGAGCACGAGGTTTTAAAACGTAGCAATATTGCATTAGAAAATTAAGTCACAAGTCATCGCAAAAATATTTCTTGTTAGATTCAACTGTACCAAAAGCTTTCTACTGTTCAACTACATCGCCCTTTGCAATTCGAATCCTTTATGCTAGTTTGTACATATATTAAATTCGCTTTACCGTCATATCAGCTGCATTAGCCTATCAATAGGTTAGTATTTGGCATTTCATTGACCCTAATCTAAACGGCACTCATACTCACTGTTTACTTACTGAGCAACCCGCTTGTCGCTGCTCCATAACCATATCCACTATAAGGTGTACTCGAGTATTGAGAATATGCTGCACTATACGCATAGTCACCGCCACCTAAACAAATGTTTACAAACACATTAGGACATTGGTATTTGTAAATAATATACTTAAATTAACATCGCTACATAGCATTTGAAAATGGGAACCTAATTTCAACAATCTGAATTTTAGAGGATATTTACAGTGCCGGATGAAAGGAAATTTACAACAATTATTTTTATGGATGAGTTTGGCAACATCCATATTCATCATTTTATGGATAATATTTATCAATAATATTCATTTGTTTTGGAATATTTTTTGAGTGTATACTATACGGATGTTCTTTTGTTTATACAAATGTATATTCATGGTTTTTTTAAAAAAGTTCAGCTTTGACATTTTCTTTTGTCCGCCATTGTATTTTCGAAAAACAGGAGCTTTATTTATACACTTTTATGTGGGATGATTTAAACTATATTTCTGTATTAAAATGTAAAATGAAAAGTATTTAAAGAGCAAGTAGTAGCTTGCCTCTATTCGGACAAGGTATACAAGTAGACTTCACATTTTATGGGTTTTTATGCTCTAAAAAATCTGCTAAACCGACACAGAAATTGTGGAAATTTTTAACTTTAACTATTTACAAAATATTTATATAATCTAGCTTCGCTATTAAATTCTTAAGAGATTTTGAGGGGTTACATACGTTCTCGGTGCCAAACAATGAATCATTTTAGGAATTTTTTTCCTGGAGAAGAGTGAAACAAATTGAAAACGTAATAATTATTTTTTTGGGATCTTTATTTATACAAAAAAATTTTATTAGCACGCACTGGTCTTATTTTGTAATAAACATCTCATTTCAGTGAGATGACTCCGATGTTTTTAAAGTTTAGAACGTATGCAACTCCTTAAATTTGGTAATAAAATTGAAAAAAATGTTCTCAAAATTCTGAGTGTTTGAAATACTATAATAAAGTTCCGAAAACTTGGTAGCAACGAGTCTACCTTACACTTTGCCCATGCCTTTCTGTATGAGGCATTCAGACAGCGGCGAAGTCGGTAAGATAGATCCCTAACAGGGCTCTCCCTTACCCTCTGCGTGAACTGCAGTACCGCGGAAGGGTCACGGCGACCCTTTTATCCACGGCGAAGGGAGGGGCAAGCTGTCTGTTCGTACTCACCGGTGGCGTAGTGTCCGAAACTGGGTAGCATCGTGGAGTATGGTGGTATCGCAGACGCTACCTGGGGCTGAGAAACTGGCGGCTGCAAGACCGTCAGCCCGGGATCCCCTCCGGGGGTGTTGGGGGCCGCGGGGGTGGCGTTTGTCTCATTCTGCAACGAAATCGGAGGACTTTGCTCGCCCCCACCGGCCCCCACCCCCACATACGACACTGCGACGGTACTGCTCTCTGCTATGGCCATGCACAACACAACACGACATTCGAGTCAAGCACTAGCTAACGATCAGCGCCTTACGTCTAAAGCTTAATTCAAAATTTTCCATTGGGATCGGTGGGTGTTTTTTTTTTCTTTTTTTTCGGGATCGTACTTGGAAGTCTTTATTCGATTCGCGGGGGCGTATCGCGGAGACTTTTTCCGAAGGGTAACGACGGTTCCGAATGGAACAGTAATTATCCTCGTCCGGTCTCCCGATAAAGGAAAATGTGTGCAATTATGTTGTACATTATGGATCCTCTCTGCTTTCTCGGATCGCTTAAAGGGGTAATAGGGTCAGGACTTGAAGACCATCTTTTATTATCGTTGGGTATGCTGCAGTCGGAAAGCGTTTCTTTTAGGCGGTTTATTTAAATAATGGCACTTGGGGCAAGGACGTTTGGTGTAGGAGAGTTTCTTAAGGAAACAATATAAATATGAATTGTGGTCTAATTGTGTACACTGAAAAATTGGGGCTTATTAGTTCGGAACCGCGGTTCTTCAGGCTTTAAATGTATGGCTCATGACACACAGGTATTCGTGATTGGTCGTACCCATAAGAAAACTAAAGAGGTGGCGAACTCACCGGTAGTGTGGTAGGGAGACATGTTAGCCCCGTCCAATGTTTGGCTCAATTTTAGTTCTTGCATCGTCAATGGCGCGAGCGGCGTCAAAGTACCACCTGCTATTAAGGGATCCCCATTTCTCCGTTATTGCGATTCTCGTATTTTTGGCTGGCGATCAAGGCGGAACGTTTTGTGAAATCACTTGAGAATATACAACGCTATGGTTTTCGCATCCAACGCGCATCTAAGTTCTTCGTTTGTTAAATAATCATCAGACTAGAATTCGTTGAAGCTCCGGTCGATTCGAGTTCCAAAAACTTGGAAACTTTCGGCTCGTACATATTAACGGCGTAGCCAGCAAGCCGTGGAATCGACTTGGCCGGGCCGCGTCGTCCTTCAAAAATTCTTCGATCGCGGTCGAAGATCCCCGATTGAATTTCATGAGATGAAGCGGCCGTTACACGCCTCGCTTCGTCCATTCCGAAAACTACCGACCGAAAGAAAACCGCGACAAGATGCGAGCGCGTCGTCGGCAACACGTGCCACCGGGAAACCTCCTTTCGTTCCCATCGAATGCATTTTCCAGCAGTACGTTCCACCGTTGATCGGCCGTCGTTAAATGGCAGAGGGAAGAGATAGAGATAGAGACAAAAGACAGGGGGGCGGGAGTGATAAGATAAAGGAACGTGTGAGATCGCGTTCAGGTGGAGCGGCAGACAGTTAGAAGGTGCGAGGGTGGATACGCCGTCACCGACCTGTACATGGGGTTGGGATTGCAGGTGTCGTAAAAGCGAGAAGCGGTCCGAAAGAACCAAAAGACGAGATGGATACACCTGGGGGGTTGAGTAAAATAAGAGGTACGTCCCTAAGTTGAGAACATCGAGAAGAGAGAAAGAGAGCAAGAGAGATAGAGAGAGACACCACCAAATGAAGTGTTCCGCCACCTCTTCTGGCACCATTGCTGCTGCTTAGCACACCTCATGCATTATTAAAGCCATGTATTTAGCCGATATGGGTATGCAAAGCAAGACGTAAGCTGTAATAATAAGCATACAAGGTGGGACGGATGGGAAACGGGGTGGAGCAGGGGGATGGAAGGAGCCGGGAGGACGGGGCAAGAGCTAGGCATGCATAGTTGAAGGAGGGATATGACGGTGGTTCGGTAGTTAGGGGAAACCGGGGAGGAGAGGCTCGGGTACACGGGTATTATATACAAGAGGTTGTGATGAACACACTGTCCGGGATTTTGTGCGAAGGAGAGGTGGTAGAAAGGAGGGTGCAGGAGGGTTAAAAAGAGAGAACGACTCGCCTACCTATGGTGCCCCCTATGGGCGGGGTGTAGAGATGGGACGTTTGCGCCTGCGTCATTGTGCTGATGGTGCCCAGGGAGTCGTACAGCTCGGCGGAGGTGGCAATAGCGTTCCCGGGGAATCCTCCGTGTTCGTAGTAACCTCCGCTACCGCCACCTCCGCCTCCACCGCTGCCACCTCCGCCTCCACCGCCGCCACCACCTCCGCCGTTCCCAGCGCCGTTCGTGCCGCCGGTCGTACCGCCGCCACCGCCGCCACCGAGCTCGCTCAGGAGCTTGTGCTCGTCCTTGATGCTCCATTTACTCGACCACAGCTGCAATAGAAGGCGGATGCTCGGAGCAAAGTTCGGATATTCGATGGCTGGACACTTGTTCGCAACAACCGATTAAGATTGACTCCGCTGGTCTACTTCCTTCGGTTTTTGCCGACGGGGTTCTCTTTCCTTTGTCGATGGGAATCGAGAACTCGATGGGCTTCGGATAGTTGTACAGATTTGGCCGAATGGAAGCTCATTTATGCAAAATTGTATTAAGTTGCGTCATTAATATGTAGACTGAGGATTTTTTATGCAATTTTATAACTTTAGAAACACTCGCTATCGCATTTTCTAAGAAATGTAGCATCTACATACATGCTTTACCTTTTATATATTCTGTATATTGGAGAGTTTGGAAGTATTCATCCATGTTTTCGCGTGTTGATATTTGAACCCTTCACAGTTTCATAGGTCAGAGTGATAAACTACAGTTTTTAGCTTTTCAAAAATCCACTGTTGTTTAATAAGTTTCGATGCTTGTCTAATTGAGCTTTTTAACGTGAAGTGGTGGAAAGTGATTTTTTTCTTGAAAGCTTGACTCTTAACTAGTATAGTAAAAGTCTACATATTTGAATATTTCTTCTGTTTTATGCGTTAAAGTTACATTAGAGTCTGTTATCAGTGATAATTTATCACGTACTATAAGTATGAGAAAATAACTTCAATTATTAGTTACTACCTATTTTAGTTACAATTTTATGAGTGCATGGAAATGAGGCTTTCATGCGTTCAAAAATGTTACATGGTGTTTCTGTTTTATGTATACATAGAAGTGGTATCATATATTTTTTTTAGTTTTCCGATGAATGGAAAAATAAGTGAAAATTGAATACGATGATTATATATCTTGATTTTGAGGACAAAATGGTATTACTACCTTGAGATATAACTTTACAGTGATTTACATGTAAAAAGCGTAATATTTTTTATATTATTGTGTTTTACAGACTTTTTATTTCATTCTTCATTATCTAATTAACTATTTTTGACCTTAATCACTTTTGCATCAAGTGGCTCATTGTCAGTTCTTAGAAAGGATATTACCTCAATTATTTCTCATTTTTGTTATGTAGAGTTTCAATTACTTATTGCATTAGCAAAACTGTGCTGTACAATTTAGTTTAATCAAGGTTCAGCCATCATTAAAAAGTAAACTTTCTGTGTGTTCCTAATTCGGTGAGCGAGGATTATATAGAGTATACTGATAATTATAATGCATCTATTTAGAAAGAAACATAATGAAATATAAAATAAATTTTTGGAATCGATTTTCTAAAAAATAGAACCTCACATGAAAAAATCTTATTTTACACGTACAGTATATTTTTTCACATAGTATTACCCTTTATTCTGTTATACTATGATTATTACGACACCCCGTATATGTTGATGAGGCACTATAAACGCGATGAAATAAGTACATTTCGAACCAAGTAGCAAAGAAAATTTTCGATGGCTTGTATTTCATATTTTTTGATATTACACAGCTGTCGACACCTGAATAGGCTTCGCTTGAATCGCTGTACTTCGGGAAAAATATAATACTAAATACTTTATCCACATTATCCAGATTTGCCAAAAAATTTTAATTTAAAAACATCGTAACTATTGTCCCAAAGTTTGTCCTGTTCCATATTATGACAACTGGATTTTATTAATAACCATTATACTATCTAAACCTCAACATACATTAGTTTAAAGCCTGTCATAACACATTTTATTTGCAAAACAATTTTGTGACTCAGCTTAATACTCATATCTTTTTGAGGTACATTGATAATATTGTTATATCACTGAACATGCCACCGCAACTCAAAGAGTGAAAAGACAGTATCTCACTCATACAGTTTCGAAACTACTAACTCACTAAAAACCATATTTAAAAAACTATACTCACATTCGAATACAGTTGGTCTCCATTGTAACTGCTCCTCTGTCTCTTTAAATCCTCTTCGGGATGATCGTTCAGGTCTCGGTTGTCTTCTGGAATCACATCATCACATTCAAGAACTTCATCCTACCTAAAGGCACGTTCATTAACAACCTCGTAAATGTTCGGTCTTTCGCTCTACGCAAATTCTTTTTGCTTGACAAACATTTCCTACCATACACTCGTTCGATATCAACGAATTTAAAAACACTATTTTCACAGTACGTTTGCAGTAATTTGCACTAAACATTCACGAATCAGTGTTCTTCGTTTTGCTCTACGTTCTTCGGTTATTTGAAACGCGCTTTAAAACGACCACCTAAACCTCTTACCCGTTCTCCATCGCGTCGTAAAATGATCTAACTCAGCGTCCATATTTATCAGTACGATCGCATAAACGCCTTCGTTAACTACACAAGCCTGCTAAATGAATACGTGTGCACGGTTCCACGTGCGAAAGGAACGTAAGTACGCGACGGGGCAATAGTCGCGTATCATCCACGAATCAAGACACAAATTAAACGTGGCTCGCACGAGGCTAAATTGAATCTGTCGAATGGGTTGAACCGCGGCTCCGCGCATAGATGGTGTATGGCATTGATAGATAGAGAAACAATTTCGATTCCATTATACGTCTTTATTATCTCCTGGCCATTCCAGTGGTTTAATATAGAAACAAGCACGTGGGGGATGAGTACACGGGTACATCGGGCGGGCGTATGGACACCGCTATACCCTTTTAGTGGCCTGGCGCGGGAGCAGCGGACAGGGAAGGATGAAACCGACCAACGTTTCCAGCCGTAGAAGGGGGGAATCGGACGGACCGAGGGCCGACGGGGAGGGGGTAGATGGTCCAACGTTCGTGTATCTCGAATAATTAAATGACCATCCGAGGGTAGATGGGTGGAGTACCTAGCATAGGGCTCGTTAAACCTCCCTGTCAAGTTGTGATTGTCCAGCCGGCGGACGGTCTCGACCATTCGAGCGGCAGGGTTTGTTCCTGGACCGCTATAAAATCCCCGTTTCAAACGCGGCGCACCGGCACCGTGGGCTTCCATGAACTTGCTTGAATTTTACGATTCGATCGGCCGAGTTAATCGTGCTCTCTGGTATCTACCTACCGGACACTGGTTTTCGTGTAACGTTGCCCCGCCGGATTTCATTAGAGTTTTCGCCTAGCGTTCGATATAATTCGTTCGAGGGATTTAACTCGCATCGACCGTGAAATATCGAAGAACGGATTACAGATGAAAATCGATTCCCCCTTTCTCAATAAAAAAGATGCAAGAGTTGAGAATTATAAATTTTGAAACTCCGAGTAGTCCGTAAATTCGTGTACAGAATTCTGTAGTTTGCGTCGCGCCCGTGCGACGGATATTTTTTGTCGGTCCCGCCGAAATTATACTCGCCGGTCCTTGACAGATTTGACAGTGGTTGAGTTATGGCGTAAGAAAGGTCAGCGCTTCCCTCCCCAGAAAGAGCAGTAAATCGAATAATTCGATTGATGCCGGCGAAAGAGAGAGAGGAAAACGTGCGCGCGTGCATTCGTGTTATTCGAAAGCAATTGAGTCAATGTTAAGCAATACAATACACGGGTAATAATGGACTGTGGGGTGAATCTGGTCCCAGTGTGTCCCCTACAGCGGCGGATAGGGTGGGACGCCGTCGGCCTTTTGGATTCTACGCGGGGGCAAAAGCGCGCAGATGTAACGCGACAACAAACAGCCCCGATAGATTGCAATGCTTCCCTCGAGAGTTTGTTCGTAAAATCGTAATAAGCCTCGGGAATTCTTCGATTCCGTGACGTCTTAGTTCCTCTATCGGGCGCATAAATAACGGGACAACGGTCCGGAGATTTGGAAACTTCGTTTAACGACGGGTTTGCTGTGACCCTCCACCCTCCGCATTGTTTTCTTTAATGTCTTCTAACTCGAGAAAGTTAAATTTAATGCAAGATGTACAGAGGATTTTTTTTAGATTCTTCATAGCAGCGTGAAATTATTTTAAATTTTGGAATATTACTTAATATTCATATGAGGGAAATTGTAATTTAAACTTAAGGCATATATTTCAAAATTTGTTCGACTTATCATGAAACTTTAATAACTCTTCTGTAGTTAAACTAAATCGGTGCCCAATTTTGTATTGTTTTGGGGCTCAAAAATTGAGAAAAAACCTGAGCTACTCATTAAAATCGATACTATACAGGGTGGCCTAATAAAAATTAGCATTTGAATATCTCTGTTGTTTTTGAAGACATGAATTGAAAAAACTTTATTAGCAAAAGTTTTTTTATCAGAATTGTAGAAGTTTCAGAGAAGTTTCGAGGTCATCTCCACTATATTAAATGGAATCGTCTACTTTTTTTTATACATTACTTAATGCAGCTCGATATTTTGCAAAAATGAAATATTAACCTATGTATATGGAAAAATGATTAGTTTCGAAGATGTTTTAACTTTTGTAATATAGTATTATTCGTAACCTTGAAGAAAAGCAAAATTTAAAGGATTTTTGAAATTTCTATTTTTCCCATCAACGATCTAGATTGTCTTGCAGGGTTAATTTATAATTTTGTATAAATCGTAAAGCAGTAGAACGGATTTCTTACTAGAGTGAATATACCTACTCATATTCGTGATTAACTTCTGCAAATTTTTTTTCCTCCAGAATGATATCCTTCAGAAAATATCTCCTTAGTTTGTTCAATTTTTTCTACTAATATTATTTCTACTAATTACATCATTCTTCATTCACATGATTCTCCAACATATAGCGTGCTAATATCTCTTCAAATCATTATACGTCTTCACATAATTCCCTGAATCAGCCTTTACTGTTAGCATCGCGTTCCACGAGGCATAATTCACCACCTCTTTAAAAAGGAATGCAAATCCGTGGCTTCCGTAGAAGAATTTTTCCCCGCAAAAAGTTATGATATTAATCCGCTGGGTATACATGCGATTACGCTCTTTTTTCCTTCGCGTCGCGGATTTTTTTCTCATTTTTTTATCGAATTTCCCATTTCCGAGGATAGACAACGTAGTACGCGTTCACCGCAACCGTCGCGAGCGCAAGGAATCATCGGTACTCGCTCGTTGAAATTCCAGCGAGTTAAAAGGTGCGTGCGGATACATGGATGATCTCCCAGGAGGACAGGGAGACTAATGTGTCGTTGGGTCGAAATAGAAGCCGCTGTGGTTTGTGAAGTTTATAATCTAATACGCGTACCCTCGGCGGCCGCAAAACACTGAGTGCTCTCGCCGCGAACGCGACCACTTTTGCGACCGCATATCACCGCTCTCATAATCCGATTATATCGAATTACTCGCGTACTATCGGCATCGCTCCGCTCGCTATGTACGAATCGATACGACTCTCTCGACATGAAACGCGCGTCCGTGCGACTTTGATCGAGGACAGACACGGGGTGGTGCCGCGAAACATCGTTCGGCTCGCGCGAAACTCTGTCCTCGATGGACGGTCGGGGCTTTGCAAAAATCACTGGAATGCGTAGCTTCGCTAACAATTCCCCGCTAACGTTTTTACCTTCGTTAGCGCGGACAAAATTGGGGATCACGTTTCGCGTTTGATCGGGGAAACGCTGTTCGATATTTTGGTTGATGAAATAAGTACATATATTAGGCCATCTCATAAGCGGTGTTTGTTAAAATGATCTAGAATTATATTTAGATTTTCTAATTGACGTTCAAATTTTAGATCATGGTTATCATCCATTCCTTAGAGAAATATAATTTTTTTAGTACTTATGAAGCTCTGAAAATAGTTCTACTTAATTAGATGCTTCAAATTGATTTCGAATTTTTGCAACTATATCATCCATATTTGCAAATATTTAAAAATATATTTCTTTCTATTTGCACTCTCTGTCCAGTGAAATCAATAGCATAAAATGAATATTTCTCAGAATTAATATTTAAAAATTAGAGCATTTATATTTTCATAAATATTATCGCAACATTGTGGAATGAACAGAAGTGTATGATTAAAAAATATTTTGGAAGTACAGAGAACTCAATTATCAAGAGGATTGAGATAGTATCGTATTGCGGGGTTCAATTTGATTAGGTGAAAAGAAGTCGCAGTCGATTTGCGCCTCGAAAAATTAATAGGGAATCGCTTTCGGATCAATATGCGCGTCGAAAATGTGGCTCCGCAGTTTCTCTTCTGGAGCAACGTCGGTCACGTGTACGCGGCACGTGTCAAGAATATTTTGGGGCACGTTATTCACGCAATGACAGTAGAATGAATCGCAGCACGTGCTGCCTACCATTTGACTGATACCCTTGCTGCGTGTATAGCTAATCTTGGTCGGATCGTGGTAAGAGGAAAGTCGAGTCGTTTCATTCTAGGCAAATAATATTTGTCAACAGGATTTTTATCTCCGTCTGATTAGAAAATATTTATCGTTCGCGAGTATTTGGACTCATGACAGGGCATGGAAAAAGAGATGACATTATTTTTGAAATGATCTAGTAAATCTGTTAAGATTTCTGAAGACTTATCACCTTCTTTTTTTTGCAAAACTATTCAATTTCTTCATTGCTCATAATTATCTCGCGCGAACGAGCGAATTTCGTGTTGAATAACTCGCCTGTAACGTCGATCTAAGATACCTCGTTTCTTATTTTGCCTTATATAACGTTATTAACTATTGTAAGTGAAATGTGCCCGCGATGATCTGCTATCTGATATTCTATTTATGTAAGTGCTACATACTATTTTTAATCCCCCGCGCTGGAAATTGATTTATATCTATTTAGATCTATTCGTTATTAGTCACGAAATAATACGAATAGAAATGTACGGAATATTTTATTAATTAACGTGTTGAAATACAAGCGCTGTAGTTTTTAATAACCGAAAAATAGAATCACAGTTATAGTCATCTCAACGCAGGAAAAGATTCAGTGTCAGAGTTATTACTAATTCTGTGATAGCAAGGAAAAAGGACGCAAGTCATATTTAGATAGAAAATTAAATGTATGCTTTACTTCAAGACTAGGAAGCAGAATTTATATTATTACAGAGAAAGTTTATTAAACAAATGTTTTCTTTTAGAAACTAGGATTTAATAAGATCCAAATCATATTACAGTATCGATAATCAGAACTTTAAACGCGAATATCTCGAAAGTGAAAACGTGTGACATGCAGCGTTTTGCCTTACAACCAATTGTCAGAAAGGGTTGATGGAGCTTACCGTCGTCGGTGCGTTTTCTCTTGATGCTGTTGCCATTGGGGTCCTGATGGTGGGCCGGGATTCCCAGGATCCCGCTGATGCTGTAAGCGTTGGGAGCGGTGGCAGCGGGATGACCTGCTGCTGTTGCAGGTGCATGGGCTATCACCGACACGGAACCACCTGATCCTGGCTGACCTTGTTGCTGACCTTGCTGCTGCGCCTGCTGTTGCTGATGCGCATGTTTCGCCTTCTCCGCCGCTTTGTTCCTCACGATTCTGTAGACAATAGATTGCACTATACAGTCGCCAGTTATTAAAATGGTCACGGTAGATGCGATGCATTCAGCGCCATGCGATCAAGGGTCCAATAATAATAACTAATACATCATTAGATATTTTATAAAATTCCATCTATAACAAAACTAGTTTCATCCATCATTGTTCGTTCTCCACTTATCAAACACAACAGCATTGACAAAGTTAAACTAAATCTGACACAAATTCGTTCATGCCCTCCCCACCAAAAGAAAGAAATTTCACGCGACTTTTCTGTGCCACGTTTCTTCAAATCTCAGCGTCGAGTTACATTACTTCTTCAGACCTTCTACTCTCAGCATTCCCGTCACACGACTCGCGTCCATAGTATCTACAATCTACACTTGGGTTCGGCCCTGTTAGGAATGCCAGTTCTACCTGCTACAATGTGAAATCCGAGAAAGAGTATCATCTATTGGCCGGTTTGACGCGCGTAAGAATGTTTTCCTCTTCGGAACACTTCTCAGGCCTAAGCTCATCCATTCCCAGTAGTATCTTCTCCGCTGACTCGAGTTCTTTCGATATCAAGGGGTCGCCAGATATACTGATGACCGATTAGGGGATGATTAATTACAATTGCACCGGTAACTTCCTCTGTAATCGTATTAGATAGATGCTTATCAAGTTCTGTTCTATCCAATGCGTAAATATCTATCGCTAGGACTCCTACAGGTTTGTTTTCGCTACGATGCGAGTCTCCATTTCGATATGGAGTAGCTACGTGACTCTGCGGAACGGTTCCATATCATAATCGCATCGAGGAGTCTGCGGAGACGTCAAGCAGCTACAACGAAACCTGTCTTCTCCCTCTTCGAGCCATCTAATCACGCACTGCTTATTATCTATGATATATTGTGCGTGTGGTTTCAATGGTCAACCGTACCGACGTCGGTATCAATTATCTCGGTGAATATTCACGGGGGCGTTCGTTATTCTCACCGAGCGCAACTTGCTATCGATTATGCTTTTTGAACGAAGGAGGCGCGAAGGAAAGCGTTGGCAACTGTTGTCTTCTGAATTTTGCAAGACTTATGGACTAGAAGTAGCATAGTAGTCAGTGGGATAGATTTAGGATGGGAATTTGTCAGGATGCAAGTTTTTCTCATCTTTTAGAGCTTGAAATCTAGGATAAGTGGAGTTCATCAAAGTTTCATCAAAAGGCAAATGCTTTCACGTTCTGTGATTAGGTCTTCTAGGATCAAAGTCCTAATTTTTTATTAACATGAGATTGAAGCTCTCGTCATTTCTAAATTGTGTCGTTTTATTTGTGCCACAGTTTGTAGAATCTCTGAAGGGAGAAAAGGAATTGAATATAATTTTAACTGATCCTGATTTTCTCTGCGCGGCACCATTTTTCCATTGTTCCCATACTTCGTGACGTTCTGATCCGCAATAGGTCAGTGGTTTTGGTGGCTGGATTAGCCAGTGCGTAAAGGATTGACATTAAGTGCTTCGTTTCTGTCCTGGATGTGTTTGTAGGCTAGGTAATCGTGGGGTTGCGAGCTACGGCGATCAATCAGATGACACCTGTTGCCGAATCTCCCTGGTTCGTTCACCACTTTCACCAATTCACAACAATTAGCAACGATCCTTATCAGGGTTAGACTGTGGGGTGGTTGGATACCACCGGTCTTAAATCATTCCGGTATCAGACGGCGGAATCTCGGAAGGGAATTTTCTTTATTCCGCTTGGAGAGCACGCTTCGATAGCGAGACATGAATATTTTATGGGGGAGAGAGAGAGAGGAACAAAATAGAGACATGAAGAAAAAAATTTCTATAGTACACAATACGTAACGATAATTAAACTTGGAATATTTGTAAACACAGATCTACATTTTTATACATACAGTTTCAAGTGACGTGCATGTAAGCAAACATCACTGATTTAGGAAAACTCAGAAAATAGTTTAGAGAAAGGGTTTATCGAATAGTTACGTAGGAAAAAGGAAAACTAGTTCCCCTTAAATCGCTTTTTTTTTATTCAATAGTTTCAACGCAAGGATTTTGTGATTCGGCATTCGGTGAAAATCCAGACTAGCCCAGAAACCGATGGAAATCAGGCGCGTGGCTTCCGTGAAACGCAGTAAAACGTAACGGTCTCGACCGCGGCATTAATGAGCGTGATCAACGATCTAATAAGTGCGAAGACGTCAAAAGAGAGTGTTCGTACAACAGGTGCAGATTTTATCGGGCGTACAGATGGCGCGAACCGTTGCCACACGGGTGCTTCGAGAGCCGAATATAAGGAAGCTTTCCGTTGAAACTCATTGCCCAAGCCGTTTCTATCTTCTAATTAGCATTGCGTTTGCCGCACTCGTTCGTTATCGATGCATTTACAAACATTAACGACCGTTAGGCGATTCGGCGCAACACGTTGCATGATTTATGTAATTTCGCGACTGCTAAATTTATACCGAACACGATCTATTCGGTTCTCCTTCGGACGTGTAGACGCAGCCGTGTATTTCGTGAATGTTAATGAACAACCTGTTCTCGAACTTAGAGAGGCGAAAGAAGTGAAACGATTCTTTGCGAAAAAAAGAAAGTAGAATCGATGAATGTCAGATTCTTGAATGCAAGAGGAAACGTGGACTCGTAGTTTACAACAAAGTTTTGTAAAAACTATTTCATTAACCAGTTTCTTTATTTTTATTACAATATTCATCATCTGTCATTTTTAGGAGTTCTGCGAATTTATTTAGGAATGAATACATTTTTTTCCATCGTGTTTATCTCATGCGAAATGAGATTTTATATTTTCGTCTACGATTCTTATATTTTTTTCTCTTCTATTTTCATTGCCTAGTGGAAGACATTTTTTTTTTTTAATGAAGCATGCATATATGTTGCAAAATCTCTGAAGAGATTCAGAATTTATGGTCCAGAAACATCACGGAGTTATACTACTTTCAGCTTCCGAAGTGGAATATCCATTCAAGTCAGACACACGTGACAGTAGTTACATTGACCTATTTATGTCAAAATATTTTTTGTAGTTTCTTAAGTAATAAAGAAAACTCTTAAAGATATAATTTAGCATCGTGCTACTGTTTGCTAAATATTTGCGACAAAGTAACACGTATAATCCATTTTAATTGCAAGACACATACCAATTTAACGATACGTGTTCAAATGACTTTAAAATTCATTCGTGGCGTTATAAACTAGTTACCAGAAAGCAAAGGAAAGTGAAACTATCGGGAAAAGCGCACGGTTCCATAAAAGGTCGCCAATCATTCGCAAGTGTGACCGCGAAGGGATTTCTTCCCTCCTTCGCCGACTTTCTCCTCGGCTTCTCTCAGGTTTTCTGTTATTCTCGGGGCATTAGACCGAGCGGAGGTGGCGCTTGGTGGAAGCCTGTGTGGAATTATGAGGGTGAAGCGTGTCGAGGGGGCCACGTGGGAAGAAGCTATGCCTCCCCTGGCGCCATCAAATCGCTCCCCAACGGCCACTCCTGAGCTAAGCTGTTCGACTATCTGCCCTGAAGTGCCACTAACCACTCTAAAGTCATCTCTCCTTGCCTTCTTCTTAAGTATATGGATGTTGCTCCAGCGCGCACCACTTAAGTTTCCATTGTGTCGACTCAACTATTATTTTTCACGTTCTATTTGGTGTATCAGTAAATAATTCGCTTCTTCTCTACTTTAGACACTTTAGAAAAGATTCTTAGAATTGGGAATAATTGGTTCAACAAATGAGTAAGTTTCAAACAACGTCAATATTAAGCAATGAAACTCTAAAGAAGAGATCATCAGAGTTTCGCTACTATAACAATGCTTACTCGAAATATAGTGACTCAGATCAAGCGATGTACTAGGAGATGCAAGTCGAAAAATGTGTCTTTGGTACTTGGTTCAATGTTGGACTTATTTGTCTATCCGTGCACAATTAATCTACCACTAAAACACTAAAGAATGTGAATATTTTCAAGAACTATTTCTGTAAAATTACTATAATATATTGGAAACAAACTATCTTTGAAAGAGTTACTATTTTATTTGAATGTCAAATACAGTTGCTATTGTGTAAAATTCTCTCGCTGACAATCGGCCATTCAAAAAATTTTTAGTCAAAATTCCCATTATCTTTTCATAAACTTTCCTCCAAAGGAGCATGTTAAAAAAATCTCGAATTTGTATCCCTTCGAGCATCTAAAATACTAATAAAGTATCATTCCATATGTCCTGAGTAATCATAAACGTACACTTATTTATTGCAAATGTGATGGGAAAGTTATTAAAAATATTAATGAAGTTGTCGGTACTCCAAAAGACCACTTGACACTTTTTGAGTGTGCAGAATGAAAGAATTCAACATATCGAATCAAAACATATCGTTGAGATTAATACTTAATAGACATATAACGTAAAAAATTAAGATACAGTATCACAATGTAAATTTGTTCGCTATTGCAGTAGAATCTCGATTATCGAACTTAATATTTCTAATACAAAATACTAACAATTAGTGGAAAAGTGACTAAGACATGGTTCAAATTTTACTTCAAGTCCCACTGTATTTCCATACCTACTGCATTTAACAATTGGGATTCTGACTAACAAATATTGAGGACAATTGATAGTCGGATAATCGAAGTTCTACTGTATAGTATATTTCTGAAACAAGATCACATGCATTTATTACGTACAATACAATACTTGATTAGTATTTTAAATATCCGAAGGGATAGAAAGGCATTTTTCTAACATCCTCATTTTCGTCTGATACACTTGCTTTGTATTTGATAATACGTAAACTGAATCCATCCTTTCATTACACGCTTCTCCACCAAAACGCTTCGTCAAATTTCAAGCCCGGCAGAGTGTGCAATGAATGCGAACCCCGTTAGACGAACCGTGACGATTAATAACATCGGAAGTATGTATTTTAAGGCGGTTCGCTCAGCGCTACGCCGGGAGCAACGGTGAAGTCATAAGCTACGTGAAGATGTTCCGAGAGTAAAAGCAGAATAGTTGGTAGGACGGGCGTGGGATGGGCTCAGCCGTGCCACGGCTCTGGAACCACAAACTTTAATGTTGGCATTACTTTTATGCGGAACTTTATGCCAAGTATCCCATCAAATATATGACCCGCGCTCCTGCATGCTTCCCGAGGGACGGGCACCTTTGTGCCACCCCCTGCCCCTCCCTCCGACCCTCTTACACTCCACCAACCTGCGTTCCTCCACGCAGCTAAATTATTACGAATAAAACTTTATACTCAAATTACCTCTACGCCAACTTTATCGCATTTCTGCCGGTAAAGCCGCTACTTCTCATGGCCTACGCCACCTCCCCTACTTCTGACAGTTTTCCCCGTTGTTGGGGTTGGTGACGAGGGCGGTCTTAAATTTCCTACCCGTGGAATCAAGCTGGGCTTCTCTGGATCGAGCGAGCTTTACTGTCACAATTTTTGTCAAGGATTTTTGAGACCATTCATTATCTCATTTTAATACCGTTGTTTCTCATTTGATCATTTTTTAAAATATTTTAATTGTCATTTTAAGGCGGAGGAAAAATATTGAGTGCAAAATATTATTTGGTACGAAAACGAAAAATCTAAGAGGTTCTTCAAATTTTTTGAAGGCCTAAAGTAGTAAAAAATTGGACCAACTCCTTTTAATACTTGGATCAAGCTTGCTTACAAAACTATCTTTATATGAAAAAAATATTTTTATCTATGAAACATTAATTATCCCAAAGAAATTACAAAGTTTCAATATTCTTTAACTTTTAAGTTGTTCTTCAATTTGAGTCTAATAATTTAAATTAATATTAATTTTTACTGAATTAACAAATAGAAATGAATTTAAAATATCTTCGAAACATCATCTGATGGGAGGAGATCATACAAATGATCAAATAATGCTATCAACACTTATTAACCCTCGTTCAGCGAATGCCTGGTTAAAATTGATTCGGTCAATCTGCTGTCTGAGGGTTAAATAGTTAGCAGCGACCCCGAAGATCCACGAAAGGGTTAATTATCAAACCTGACTTGAATTCAATCTGCAACGGGTTTGCATATTTTTGAAAAATATGTTTGCAGTCAGTTGATTGTCAGGTTATGATCTAATATTCGCATCACCTAAAAGAAACATAAGTGGAAACTCGAGCGGCTAGATTGTGGTTTCATTCGCGACGTTAATACGGACTTTAAAGTTATTACGTCCCCATTATATCCCGGTGGATTGCGGGGGATTTCGGGGCGGTTTTCGAGGATTTAGCAGTCTCGGGCCAGATGCTTCGACCGTGGAGCGTCAGAAAGGAGTTCTCCTTTCTCTCCGGTGCGCCCGAAGTCAAGGAAAGAGAGGCAAGATGGAAATGGTAACGGGGGGCCAGAGGGGAAGGAAAAGAGGGTCAGAGTGCGAGAGAGTCGCGGAACTATTCTGTCGAGCTGTAGACACAATACGGGACTCGCTCCACGGCCATTGTACGCCCTTCAGAGTCGCACAATGGCTGGAAAAGGTGTATCCTGATATTCCGCCACCTCTCGAGAGGCTGTAATATACCCCGAGCGTGCTGTAGTCGCCGTTTCTCAGTATAGCACGGTGTGATTCTTGAACAAAAGCTGCTACCGAGAACGCGGGGGTTTACCGTTTCTGTTCGCCACGTTGTCTTTCGCCTTCCAGTTAATTATTTTCATATTTTCTTCTCGGATAATCTCGATCCTTCGGGAACTTTCCGAAGTTTTCAACCCTTTGAGGATTTCACCGGAATCGTTATTTTTCAAGAATGCGAATGGAAATTTCTATTCTTCGGAATTCGGTTTCAAGAAAAGGCAACATGGATTTTACCGGAGAAAAGGGATGCTAAATCCTTTTTTCTACTTTGGAAAATAATTGTAGAATTACTTTGCGGCTGTTTGCTCTTTTTGAATGCAAAATTGGAGAACTGACTGGAGATTTTAATGCTTCACGAAATAACTTCAAGGAAAATCGAAATTTTAATGAAGACCAAAGATACTAAATTCTCTTTTCAAATTTGAAATATAAATACGTCTACAGTCTGTTTTTTTTTTTTTTAAATATGAGATTTAAATACTGATTAAAAATTTCAATTTCTTGGGAACGGATTTCAAGAAAAAACTACTAAAAATTCATTAAATATTAAGAATACTAAATACTTTTGACCACTCTCATAAAAGTATCAAATCATTCCATAAGTAACTCAAATTTTTTTTCAATGTTTAAAAGCTGAAGTACAAAAAGATAATCGGAGCCATTAGTTATGTAGTGATTGCGAATATTTATGCATTTTTGGCAATTTTCATTATGCAAAAACCTGTAAGAATGTGCATAGAGGCAACAATATATGAAATATCAAAAGTAAAATATATTTTATAGAAGGTAGGACGTATTTCTATTCAAGTTTTAGCTCTTTTTTTCTGTATGCAAAAATTTGAAGTTGCATAAACTTCCGCAGTCTAGTTATTTATATATTCTTCCTTCAATCCGTATATTTTCTAAAATCTTTCACTGCTATTAAACAAACTTGATCAAACCATTATACAAGCAATGGACATTTTGTAAAATTTCTTCTGTTTGATTACAAGAAAAAAATTGTTTCGCTCTGCTTGTGAAATAATGCAATTCAATCTAAATAGCATCTTCTCTTCCTCAAATGGAAGATGAAAGCAAAAAAGAGCAGCTTCGCGTGTCATTGCTCCGTGTTCCCACTTTCCCTAAACCCATGAATTTCCTCTTAAACCTTAGACCTGAATGCAAGCGTACCGCAGGAAGCCGGGGTTCGAATCAAAGCAGAACATCGTCCCAGGACACTGCAGGACCGCATCGCATCGTCGTGATGAAGTGTCCCTTCCCCGTGCCAGGGACGAGTATATTATTATATTTGGGGACGTAGTTCGCATTGTCAAACAGCAGCTGCCCCGCTCCGTACACACAACTATATTAACTGTGACACCGCGCGACCACACCGTTGGCATCCTCTGCGTGCATGAATATCAGTGTGGAGTGTCGGTCGAGTGCGTGTTTGAGTGTTTGTTTGCGATGCTCGGCGTACGAGCGACAAAAGGTACTCGTCCAACAATGTTACCGACGAGTCAACAGTCACCGAGGATCCTCTCCGGGGGCACAATGTAACACGTGATTTATAATATGCCGCCGCGATTGACACCTTTCACCCCTCCGTCGAAGTCAAAAGGATAGAAGACCATCTACAACCTATTATGCGTCTCGGTGCTCAAACATTTGGGCGGATCTCGGAGTACTGATCCTCACGGAATCTTGGGGTTGTTCACCCTTCGAGATTTTTCGGCATTTGCTTCTGGTAATCTGCATTAAGAGGTCATTACTCTTTTAATCCCCGAGTTTTGTAGGTATTTGATTTCTAAACGGGGTTGAATCGGTGCATTGAAAATGCTTTTTGGGGGTATTTAATACATTGGCAATTCATATGTAGACTGCGGGTTTGTATGCATTTATGATAAACGTTAGTATGTAAAGATCTTTAAAGCTGTTTGGAGATGCCAAAGTATGCAAATATAAAAAATTGAAGGATGACATCAATTGGCGAAAAATTTGCATTACACCGAATACATTTTGTTTTCGAGGCGCAGCGAATGGGTTAACAAATTATTATTCAAGCTCCAGATGTTTCTTTATGTTTGCAAAAATTCGAGTTTGCTTAAATATTCGGACTACTTTTCATATATCTTGGATTTCGTTTTACCGAATTTTAATTAATTTGTGTGAGGCCTAAAATGGCTATCAACACTGTTAATGTGAATAAACTCAGTGTACAACCCAATATTTCGCAAAATAGAAAAGATACGATTGAAAATTAATTAATGAAATGTGAATAACTTTAAAGGGAATGTATCTGCCTATAAATTTTAAGATTCAGCTTGGGTGAAAGATTACAGATGCCTATTGAAGTCTTGGAGAAGCGTATGAGCTGTGCTGGCCGAAGTCGCCATTTTGTGTTACGCTCGATTACTAAACAGCTACATTACGCTAGTCACTCGCCGTACAATAATATTCGATTAAACTTCTCCACGATTACTTCATTGCAAATTGCCGATTAATCTTCGAATATTGGTTGGTTGATTAACTGTCGATCGCCGGCGTCATCGCGTCTATTAAACGCCTCTTTCTACGAGTCATCCTGTACAGCATAGAAATCCTATCTTTCCCTCGTTAGCAATATCCCCGTTGCAATAGTTCTTTTGTTAGTCATGCAAGTGTTATCGCATCGCAATGAAACCCATTCGATGCTTTCACTGTGGGGGATATTCAATCACCTTTGAGTTTTCTTAACGGTTTCCTTAATTAGAACATCGTACCATTTTCTTTTACATCGCTCCTTCTGCTTTTAATTAATCTCACATGCACAAATATTTTTATTAACTGTATTCTTATCTAAATATAACGCTAGATTAAAAAAAAACATTTAATAAATTATGAGAAACAGGTATAGTTTTTTCTGAGATCAATTCACTTTTGTAAAAACTAAACTAGTGGATATTCATCCCAAGAAAAATTCAGTCCATTCATCACACTGGTTTATTTTATGGAAAGTAAAGTTTATCAATTTATGTTAATGCAGTGAGCTGCTTTTAAAAAAAAAATTCCCAAATATGATAAAAGTGGAGGCCTAATCACTTCAGCTCTAAACAACCCTATAAAACATCTGCATGCAGATTCCTGCAGCAAACCTAGTTAAAAATCCATAGTCATGTGTTTTCGCATTAGGCTATCATTTTGCAAACAGGGTCTGTATTAACAGCTCGGGAAGCAGATTGACGTCAGAAACCGAGTAGATCATGTCAGAAGAACCTACCGTCAAGTCCGTCAGCAGTATCTGTTCGAATTCAGCTACCAATCCGCCGTCAGACCGCTATTAGATCTGACAACCTGCTCGGTTTCTGTACATTTCAGATTCTACATTAAATCTGCCGCCAATCTAACAGCAAATGCTGTAACGGCAGATTCTATAAAAATCTGCTCGATCAGATTTGACTATTTGGAAACTCATCTTCTGTATGGCAAATGATAAAACAAATGTCCTCTCAATCTTACAGATGTTTTCAACGAAAAGAAGACCTTTTCCCAAATATCTTTGACTAATCCCTGATAATACTGATCGCCCGATGGGACAATTCCGACCCGCGCACCGAGTAACTTCGGTATTCGAGTTCCCGTGGAGGAACAAAAGGGGACGAAGCATTATAGTCCGTCGGAGTACGCGACCATCCGGTTTCAATGCGGTTCCGTCTGTCCTCTGACGTTTCCACGGCAACCTGGATCGCGTATCTCGGTCCCGGCGCGATCGTCCTCATCGTCGTCTTCCCCGTCATTGTTGTGGTTTTCGTCGTTCCATTCGTCGTCAGCATCGACGTTCAAACCCTCCCTCCGACCGTCCCTCTCATCCTCCCGTATCGTTACTCTTCCCCCACAGGTTCGGGGAACGAGCGGGTATATACCGGAGGACCCGTAATTGTAACTTCATTTGAGGCTAATTTCGGCCAAAGGGGGGCATGATGAAACGCGGTAATAATTGCATTATCCAGACAAAGGACGGTTATGGATACGCGCCGCCGCTGCCGTCGCCGCTTCCAACGCGGAGCGTCATCACCGGATCCTCCGCCCAACCCCGAGGGTGCTCTCGGATAAGGTAGGAGGGGCTGTGTCTCCGGCTCGTTCTGCAAATATGGCTGCTTTAACGAAACTTCACCGGCATAGTGCACCATATTGTTTCCTTCCAACCGCGTGTGCAACTTTTAACCAACGCCGGAACAAAGCTCTGCTTTATCGCCGCGATCCTCTTCCGGCGTCGAAGCTTTTTTATCGAAACTGAGTGTTTTTAGTTGCTTTTGCTTCGTTGCAAAAATTTTACTATGACGGCGGAGAGGATTTTCAGATCGGGGCTTTTTTAGTTTGGAGATTTGAGGTTTTTTTTAGCTTGAAGATTTGGAGCTTTTTCGAAGGAAAAGCGTAACTTGATTTTTCATTATTTTCTGTAAGTGCCTTTCTATGGTCAGTGATTGGTTTCAAATCTGATTGTGAACCAAATTTTTTTAGAAACTTTAAAATTATTTATCTGGAAAACGAAGGAAAGGTTGTAAAATATGTGAGTAAACTTTGGAATAGCTTTATAAAACTTATAGTTTTAGAAAACTCACCTTATTTTTTTATTGTTATTGTATTTCTTCGTTACCATTTTTAGATATTAATTCTTTAGCAAAATAATTATGTAAGAAATTTTAACAGGTGGTGTATTAATATTAGACAAATTCGATTCATTGTAAAATTCTTGTCAAGTGAAAAGAAAACTTAACAACCTGTTCTCCAATATTATATTTGCAATTTTGTTTTTAAAAAATGGTTAAAAATATTTTACATAGCATAATGATCGAGGTTTGAAAATTTTAGTTACATACTCTTTTTTCCTCTTTTGCTTTAGAGTGCTATAGATTTTTTGCTTTAAGTTTTTCTTTTTACAGTTTACTGTCGCACAGTCAGCATCAATTCATAAAATTGATCAGGGCTTCGTAAATTTTGAAGACATGAAATTTCGGAGCAATGAAATTTGGAAAGTAAGAAAAAAATGTAGTAATAGTGTTGGGTAAAATAGTATTTTAAATAAAAAATAAAACTATTTTTCGAGATTATTTTTCTAAACCGTATTAAATTGATTATTTTTTAAATAATTATTTACTTTCGCGCTAATGGAAATACTATTCGAAATATTTACTTGAGTTCGTAAATATTTGTAATATGTATTTTAATTATTTTATTTACATTCATATTAATAGAAATACTGTTTGAAATATCTCATTCTACATTATGTGAAATATGTATTTCAATTATATATTTCTAAGAACAAATTCGAGTTATTAAAATGAACATTTTTCCTATTTTTGCATATTGTTTGAGTTAATTTCGTCCTTTAATAATAATCCTCAAATAATATACGTATAATATTGGAGATAACTCTCTGTTATAAGTTTCAGAGCATGAAAGATTAATTGAAATGATTATTTCTCATACATATCCAGAAAAATATAATTTCAATCCATATAGTATAATAAATGAGTATTTTCAAATATTCTGGTAGATAGGATGTAAAACTGAGTAGTAAAATGTATTTCGAAATATTATCTTATTTAAGTAAAAGCATTTCTATTACTATTTTTCAATACTTTGTATTTGAAATTTACTTATTACTAACTTTAACACTCAAGCAATCCATTTGCTGCGCGTCGAAAATGAAATGTCTTCGTTGTAATGCAAATATTTTGCCAATTGGCATCATCCTCAGCGAATGTGGTATTCAAAATCGTACTGAAGTGCACTTTTCCTCACCTCAATCAACTTGAACCAATTTCCCCATCACAAACCCAAAACTCGAACTACTCAGACACACGTAGACCTCAGGGTTTTGATTAACCCGAAAGAAGATACACGCCATGGGGCAACCTGCACGACGAAGTGAAGTCGTCAACCATGATACACATCAACCGTGCGAGAAGGGACGCTCAGAAGGTGGTCCTCTTCATCCCCAAGAAACGGCGAGCGAATACCGATTCGTCAACCACCGTCAGAGGAGGGTTCCTCCGCGCGGAGTCGATGGAATGGTAAATAAGGCAGTTGGTAGGCAGGCGTTATTTATGGGGACGTAATTTAATAACCGAAAGATGAACAAGGGAGATACCGGGCGGCGCTGGGCGAAAGGCCTGAAAGTGGCATAAAAGTAGCAGCCATCCTATTGGCGGTCCTTGTCTCTGGCGTCGCGGAGAACAGCCCGGCCATATGGCCTTCCCCGGCGCGTTCCTGCGCCGCTCTAGGCGCTCTCGGAGGTTCCGGGGGTGCGAAATGATATGGAAGTAATGGAGATCCCGGTTCCTCCTCGACCGGGGAGATTGACCCGCGCGATAGCTCGGAAAGAGAGAGGAGCGGGTCCGATGTGTTCGGCGAGGAGAGCGATGACAGATTGATACAATTCCATCGAGATTCGACGCGACAGATTTCCAACCAACTGTTGTTGCTTTGCTGATCATTGCGTCGAATTAAAGTTGCTGGGGAGTGGGAGAGATTGATGAAGTGGGTCGATCGGTGATAATGAAGACATTGGTAATCGGTAGTAATGTGGACGGTGGAAAGTTTGTTGCGAGAAACGTCCTTTAAATGCAGGGCCTTTGGCGAGATGCACTCACAAAGATTTAGGGAGAAGAGTGAAGTGAAGTCTTTGGTTTATTTTGAGAGGAACACCATGGATTAAGTTGAAGAAGAAATTCAGGACCTTTTCAAAGGACCGCAGGACTCATAAGATCACAATTTTATTCCTAAACAGAAGGATCTTGAGCTTATTCGCATAATTACCTAACTGTAGGTTGTCTTCGCGAATAACGACATCACTACTGTTATCCGTTCGATCATTTTTGGCAGATCTTATTTATTCTTCATTTCTGCATATTCTTGTAGGAGAATAGAGAGCAGAACTCTATTTTTTACTGAAATAACAACGCGACAAAATTAGATTATGATGAAGACGCGTTCACGTGTTAAAACTGACTAAAAGAACTGGATTATACGCATGATATTCGTCCTATATTAACCATTAAATATAAAAAAAAAATCAACCAGCCATTCGCAGCGTAATTTTGCGGCACACGAAAGCAGATAGGCGTGGACTTTAAAAGACTCGCAACCAGGAGTATTTGGTTTCGCATTCATCCGTGATCTTCACAGAAAGAAGACATACAATCGGGGTGCGAGAAGTCATCTTTCCCTCAGCCCCGATATCGACTTCATCAAAACCGCAAGAAAGGGCGAGAGCGCGAGGCACGCGAGAGCGTAACGTCGGGGGTTGTGTCGAGGAAACGGGAAGGAGGTTGTGAACCCGGCGTAAAGCCCTCGGGCAAACCTTGCTCCTTATCGATCTGCCCCTGAGACTTCTCCGACCAAGGAAGAAGAACGAGGAGATTCGGGGAAAAAGGGAGGAGAGAGAAGGAGAGGCCGGGAGAAGCAGAGAGTAGCGTCGGAGTTTGTATACGTGTAAGATAGACCTCAACTGAGAATCGGCTACTCGAGCGTGACTCCGCAGCTGAAGCCGAGCCTATCAATATTTCCTCCCTAAATCCGTCCTTGGTACCGTCGTCGATTTTTCCTTTCTTATTTTTCACTGCCTTGCCTTCCCTTTGTATCTGTCCTGTGTCCTTTCTTACTCCTCCTGATGGATTAATTGGACGATTTTATTAATTGACATTGCTTTAACGTTGATTTGTCTTATTAGGAAAAATTAGTAAACCGTGTGTATCGAATTTTGGAGAAACTTTTCGAAATTATTCTGTGGCTTCACTTCAAAATTTTGGGAGTATTTGGTCGGTGCTTGGTTTAGACTTTAAGGGAAAAACCACCCTTTGAAAGTCATTCTAATAGAATCACCTTTTTCTATTGAAATATATATGTTTCTTAAAAAACAAAAGATATTAGAAAATGGTTCCAGTGAAAATTTTACTGCTTCACAACGTTTATAAATAGACGACAAGGAAGTTTCGAGGAAAATTTTTAACAAAAAAGAACAGCTCACAAAAATCGGATTTGCGTACAAAATTTGCTTCTCAGTTCCAATCTTGCGTGACCTATAAATTCAAAGCAACCATTGAACTTTGTCTATTTATGATAGCGAAGTAAAGAGACCTAAAATGCTCGAAGAAAAAAGAGATCGTATTATTATATAAATAATTTAAAAAATAATCGAGTGACTTGGAGGTATCAGAAGCCGAACGAGGAATGAGGTGGAAGTAAAACAGAGGAAAAATCGCGTCGTCGACAATTTACCAAACTAGAAAGAAGCGACGAGCAGTTAGCGTCCAATCTTAGTCTCGTTTTTCACGTGTTTTTCCACTTCCTCGGATTCCGTGCTTCATACTCGGTACATATATAACTGTTATTTTTCGCGAGACTACTCCATTATTTTGCTCCTCTCGTCCGCGTTTTTACTGCGCGGGGTACTTCCACTTCCTCCGCTTCGCCCCGCGGTCACCATCTTTTCTTCCTCGACGGTCCCATTTCGAAGTGCCCCGGCAAAACAGGACAATACATTATATTAGCCGTATCATTATTTCTCTGTACGAAAGTCGACTCGAAGAGAGAAAAACCAAGACACGCTCGTAATAGGAGAAATCTCGGCGTGCACGTAGACCCGTTGATATACTCTGTTCCTGTTAGTACCGGAGTGCTCTTGCCCGATGGCTCGTCCTTCGGATTTGGTTTTCATTTCCTTGGAAATTGATCAGTATCATTCAATTGAAGACTTCATATTTTCCGCATTTTTCATTAATAGTACAATAGGGATGTTTGAACTTTGGACACGAAATTGTTGGAAGCGATTTTTTTCTAATTATTTATGCGATGTTTTATTTGGACCTTTAGACTTTAAATTAGTCTAAAAGAAAGAAACAATTTTTTCTTGAATTTCCCTAGATAGAATTCGCTTTGTTTTAAGAGGCATATTTTATACTGGTAAAAAATTTTATGTAGACGGATGTACAGTGACTCACAGGTTTGTTTATATGAACTTCGAATGTTAATTAACTGTGAAATTCACAGTATTAATTTTCTTTTTTACATTAGATTGCTTCCAGCTTTCATAGCGACAAACATAATTTTTAGAATTTAAACAAATTTAATATACTCCTCACGAAAAAATTCTATGAATATTCTATATAATATTTCATCTTCATGATGAAATACTTATTATCTGAAATACTTATTATCTGAAATAGTTATTATCTGAAATACTTATTATTTGAAACAGGTCATATGAACATAAATAATTACGCACAAATATTCAATGAAAGCATTTTACAAATGCTCAGAAAATTCTCAAAAAACTTCAAAACCTTTCAAATTTTCGTCAACCTTGTCCACTCAAAAAAACTTTGTCAGTTCTTCAGATATTAAATCGCAAATAGCCAAACCATTCGGTCCATTCTTTCACTAATCAATCAACGCGCACAGAGGTTTCAGTCGGACTTCCCAAAGCGCTTTCGCATACCGTTTTCCGGGGTAGCATCTATCCGTTGTTCGGCAAGCGGAAATACATTTACCTACGCGTAGACAGAGGCGGAAGGTTGCGGGTTCGGTGTACGTGAGCGGGTGAAGGTAGGTTGAATAGATACACGTAGAGACTGGCGAAGGTAGGTAGGTAAGTATCCGCGGGGTAAGTTTTTCCAGGCGATCTGTTCTCCGGATTCAGATCAATACCCGCCATCTGGGCCTTGGGTCGGGGTACACCGGCCGAGGAGGAAAAGGAGAACGTGGACGGAGAGGCTGCGAGGAAGGCTAACAGAGAGAAAGGGAGAGCACCGGAGAGACGGCGAAGGAGTTACTCGAGCAACAAGCCACCGCCGCACCCTTCACTGCAATCCTAGACACATCGAAAACCTCTGCGAGAAAGCAATTCCTATACGTACATACGCCCACGTTTCACGCTGCCGTGGGTATGGCGACACCGACGATGTCGTCGTTCCCGTCGTCGTTGTCGAACGGAGGTGGTATTTGGGAAACCATTTTCGGACGTGGCGATCTCGGATTTAATGCGCGAGCTTTTTTTTTTTTATGGAGAACGTTTTCATTTAGGAAGTTTTTTGTGGGGTGGTGTTTTTAATTGTGTAAGATGAAAGTAAATAGTGTTCTCTATTTTAAGGAATTTATCTCTTTATTCGAAAGTCTGAAAGCGACAACTGTCAAAACTCAATTGATTTCCATTCTTGTTTTTTCGTTGCTATTCATCATCAAGATACATCTTCACAGCACATACTATATGCAATATTACAACCTTTACAATTGTCAGATTAATTGTTATTTATATTGATAACAATTTTTGTTAGTGAATTTGGTGAATTTAGGAATGGAGTCATAGGTATCAGAACAATGGATTAAGATTGTGAAATATTAGTATGAAGGGCTAAATTTGGAAGGGATATAATTTTAGCAATATAAGACCATAGTTCGCATATCATTGCAAAACAAATTTCTCAAGCTGTGCAATTTTAAGAAATGTTTGGGTTACGTGAAAGGAAAAGTTTGTACAAACAGTTTACAAGAATTGAGCGCATCGGATTATTTAGAGTAAATGCGCTATTAAAAGCAGTGGATTGCAAGTTTTGGAAAATGTTGGAGAAAATTTTGATCACAGAATAATTTGCAGAAAATCTTGTATTAAGCATTTAGCAGATACTATTTTGACGTACATTTTCCAGATGTTCAATTTCAATTTATAAGAAACAGATTGCGAGAATTTTTAGTACGTGCATGTAAATAAAAATGTAAAACTGTGTATGTAAAAATGTAGAAGCGTATAAAATATTGAATATGTGATACATAATTGGAACAATTAGGAGATGAGATATATTTTTATTTCATTTTCAATTTGTATAAATATTAAATATACTTCAAAGAGGGGGGGAAATAAATTTTAAATGGAGGGTGGAAAATTTATTCGATCCCATAAATATATCAAATTTTCTGCATTATTAGAAAAATAATTTGTTATATTTTTTATTTTTTATTTTAACATAATATTCTTGACTTTTATGCTTTCTAAATAATAAAAAATAATACTACAATTGAATCAAATGCAAAGAATACTTTTCTATTGTAAAGGGTATAAAAATGATACATTGTGCGAATTTCTCTCAGTACAATTACAACTTGAACAGCATCAATTATATCGAAATGATAATAATAGGAATATTGTTTCGAGTCTGACGTAAGGAAACCATAGCTCAGTAGGGTTATTCTACTGAATGCTATGAAGAGATTCAGAAAGATGAATTCATCTTATTACAATCATTTATTAAATTTAAATAATCTTTTTGGACAATGTAAAATTTTCAACTGCTTGAAATTTTGTTTATAAACTCCTCTCTTCTTCATATTTCGAAAAAAACAAAAAGAAAAATAAATTTTAGGAAGAGTTTTAAAAATTATCTTTTAGATAGAACAAGCTTTTAGAAATTAATATTTAGCATATCAACCATTCTTTTTTAGAAAGAGACTATCATTCAGAGGTATGTTTAACCATAATATTTGCATATCACTTTATTTTCTTGGAAAAAGAGAATTTTCTTAAGCATTTTTTCATAATCTTAATTTCAATAAATCACAATTTTAGAATTTCCACTTTCATTTTTCCAAAAAATTGCTTTCTCCGAAGACTATTTTCCAGTATAATAAGTATAATGAAACTATATTACCTAAATATATTTCGAGTCTCTGAATGCCTACAATTTTTTTTACATTATTTGTAACACACATAAATATGCAAAAAATATTGAGTATTTTCATCTAAAATCTAATCCTTTATCCACGCCTCAAAAAGTGCAAAATTGCATAGACATCCGCAGTCCCACGGCAAAAAGTCGCAACAAATCTATCCCCGCAAAAACAACGCGAAACACGTGAAACGATACACAATCGAATAATCAAGGACCACTCGAAAACTCGGTACATTTTTTCCATTAAAAAATCCTTCATCCCCAAAGAGGGCACAAGCGTACCGAGGATTTAAATCGTCGCGCGCAACACTTCGGCCTAACCTGCGGACTAACTAATTTGCGTGCGTTTCCATTAACGCCCGCGGCCGACGGAAATCTCGTTAGTAGGTTTCACTTGCGAGCAATTCGATCCGCATTACGCTCGATTACATTATCAGTCCTGCGGCCTGCAGGGAGCGCGATGGAAAGAGGGAAACCAGCAGCTCTGAAGTAGGTGCGTACAGAGGGAGCGTCGGATGAGGCGGGAGATAAGGTCTTAAGTAGCGACTGATTAAATCTCGGGACATATGTGTGCCGATCAATGGTACCCCGGTGGTCCCTTTTCCCTGATCCATCCTCCTTTCGTTTCTCTCCTTCCTTTTTTTTTTTTATTTCTTCTCTCTTTCCCTGTCGTTGGCCTCCGCCAAAGGGGATGCACTCGTTCAGTTTGTGCGGTGCTGATACGCTGTAATGCCGTCTCGTGGGAGTTCAACTCCCTGTTACACAGAGCATCCCTTCTGTCGTAGGACACCCGTGCTCTAGCCGCGCTCTCTTCGTCTCTCTTTTTCTCTCCCTCTCTCCGCGCTTGTTCCGACGAGTGGGCGACGCAAAAACACTTGAATTAATCGGCCCATTCCCGAAGGAACCTGTGAAAGGTCAATGGGATCGGGGTAACGGAGTGGCTGTTCACTTATCTCGATGCACATTTGGGGGTGCGTGCCTCGCCTTCGACCTCTAGCCTCGCGCTAGATAACTAATCGGTCCCATTGGCCGCTGATCGGAGCATATGCCTCGGGACCTTAATTCGTTCGACCGTTTTGGACGATAAATTTTGGAATTCTTTCTCCTGGTAGAGGGACACTGATTTAGCTAAGTGATTGATGAATCATTTGCAGAATAATTCTTCTCTTCAGGATGCGGATAGAATCACCAATATTTAGCACCGTGAACTGAGGTCTTTGCAGCAAGAGGGATGCAACTCCATTTTTGATGATTTCATAATTACGATACTCGAAAACCGATAAAACCGTTATCGATGCTATTTAGTGTTTTTGTTTTGATATTAAATCACAGCAATGATTTTATAAATACTTTCTGTTAATTTCCTCGAAGTAGGTAAAAGTGGAGATGCATCACTTTTTCCTGAAAGCTCTTTAATTATAATCGCACAGTTTATTGCTTAGGCCAGGAGATGTCATTTTAAGAATTACTAACGCGAGTACGAATCAATTCCACCTGATCTCCAGCCAATTCCAAGCACATTTTGTCCTTACAATATTTTTTAAATTGAATTTTGTATTCGAATTGCTTCATCGGTGTTTCAGATTTGTATTATACGATAGAGCCTCGATTATCCGACTTAATATTTCTAATATAAAAAATTAATAATTAATTAAAACATAGTTCAAAGTTTTATTTGAAGTCCTATTAATACATTTAATAATTTGGATTTTTACTAATAAATTCTACTGTTCTACAGTTCTACTGTATTTATTTTGGAGCTTCGCATCGTTTTGGAGAATACAGAATTTCTCTGGCATAGTGTCTTTAATATGTTCTAGTATAATGTAACTACGCAGATGTAGATTATATGTAGTAATACAGAACTCGGCGCTCAGAGAGCTACTTTACATCCCCTGCGTCCATAAATTGCATCCTTTCTGCACTTTCTTGCAGGATATACTGCACATCTTTTACTCCCACGTGGTTTTGAACAATCTACTCGGCCCACCAAACGATTAACTGGAGCGCATATATCCGCTCTCCCCGCTTAAGGGGTTAAAATTATGGAGACAGTCGAGGAAGTAGTAATCAAGTTCCTATTGTTACGTAGGAAGCTTATATATATGCATAGAATTCTTTTGGAACATTTGAAAAATCGGGATATTAAAAATCTGTTTTTACAAGGGGACTTGTTATTTAAGTATCTTCCAAACGTTTGAACCAAATTTTTTTAGACGTAAGAGAAAGTATATAAAATAACTCCAGAATGTTGTAAGCAACCTTTTTTTCTGGTTTTCGAGAAATAAATTATTGAAAATGGTACATGACATTTGTAATATTCAATTTCTATTATTAACATTAGATTTTCTATGAAGTATCGACATAACAGATTTTTAGAAAAATATTAGAGTAATTCTTTTACCTTCAAGAAGCTCTGTATGATATCTAACTTAGGGACCTGTATTTGGTTTTTTTGCAATTCGATTTTCATGTAAGTGATGAGTGATAAGTATTTGGACTTACCGATTGATAGAGGAGACGGATGGCACGTTGTCCTGAGAGCAAATGCCTTCGGCAAGCAGTCTGTCTCTGATCTCCCAAGCGAACATCGTCGGATTGTCCCTCTTATAATTTGCGATCGCATCGACGACCGGCGGCGTGGCTACTTTCGGTTTGGAACCGCCTATAACGCCAGCCTTGAAGCTGCCGGTTTCGTAATACCTGCGAACAACAAGAAACATGTTGATAGGCCATTCCTAGTCTTACTATCTTTCTAAACATCTACAATATCCTGTTCTTCGTTATTCAGGACTCGCTTTTCTTTTCTTGCATAAGATTGCCTGAATTTTTACCTACTGGATCAACTTTCGATCAATATTTTTGTATTTTTAGAGAAATCACTCAGTCAGACCTATGGATATCGTATTTAAAATCGGTTTGATTTCTGTACATTTTTTCAGTAGCTATTTAAAGGTTTTTTTTTAGTGCGATCAAAATTTGTTTCTGAAGTATTGAGTTGAAGATTGAAAATTTATCAAGCGTATTGCTTTTGGGATTTGGGATTAGTATGAATATGTAAAAAATGTATGAAATATTGAAGTACAACAAATGCTATGGTATTTTCAATACAAGTCTCATATTTAATAAGGTTTCAGTATTTCTATAAAACACTGTGAATTTACATAAACATCTGCGTAGTCTAAATAGGTTATTACAAATTAGAAATAGAATATGGTACCTAGGTTTCAAAACCTTTCATTAAAAATTAAAACTAAACGAAAAATGTCTTGTTTTGAATTATCGTGAATTCTTCATTGTTCGCTTCCTATAACAATTTTACCTAAACAGTTGCTCTTCTTTTCACTATTATTATCAGGAAAAATTGCAGCAGTTTTTGCGACAAATTCCATAGCAAAGAAGAAAAGAATATAGTAACTCCTAAAGTTTACCAGAAGCTTGTTAAGTTTGTTTAAACTCTAAAAAAGTTGCTTTTGCACAATAAAGTGTCTGGAAACTGAGAAACAATTAAACATGGAAGCTGGAATGGCATAAATTGATAAAAAAATATAATGCTATGGACTTCACAATCAATTAACATTGGGAATACATGTGAATTGAACAGAAGTCACTGCAATTCTACGAAAACGTAGGGCCTGCAAGTATCCTATTTATTAAAATCTACATGCTCAGAATTTGAATATGTCTTTCAATAATCAAGAAGAAGTTACATTTTCTGGCACACAGTGAAGATTTATGAAAATTCGCATTTCTATAAGCACAACCAAAGGAATAAATCTGGAATAAAAAGTTATTCTCTGCTTTCCTCTATTTTCGCAGTTTCATGCAGCCTGATATATTTTTGCATATAAAAGTGTTCAGTCCAGCTTCTATCATCGTCACCATCATCAAACAGAAGTCCCAGCGCCCTTTTTCCCCGCACTCCGTGTCGGAATCCGAACGGAGTCAAATAGAGCGAGAAGACAGCAGAAAGAGAGACCGGGGTTGATCGTTTTTCCCGCGGCGGGCAGCCAAAACGTCGGAATAACGAATCACCGTCCAGCGGTGCGTCAACGACCGGCTGTTTTAAAACAAACGGCCTCTGCCCCCCTGCCGCCCTCCTCTCGACCTCCAGCGCTGTCCTCTCCTCTCCGTCGGCCGGCCTCTCCCACCCGGACCTGGATACTGGATACGCACGACCGATGGGCGATCGCGATTGGCCCGCCGTGAACGCGCCCTTTGTGCCTAATTAGTTAAATAATATCTTCGCTGGTGCTTAAATTCAATTACGGTAGAAAGCCCGCAATAATGGTCCGCTTGTGGGCCACCTTGATGGATGTGGGTCCGTCGCCACCGCCGCCACCGCCAGTCTCGGCCTCCTACCCGCTGGAATATCTCGCCAATTTTGTACGCGCTCAACACCCCCTTCCCCCTGCCTGGCTTTTCCTGCCTGGACTTTAAATCACCCGAGTCGGCTAAACGCGAGGATCGGGAACGATACCACCGCGAGTCCCGGTGAAAACGACACCTGGATTCCGGGTCCAGCCTCGGGTATCGGTAGACGAAGACTACGCGGTGATCGACTGGGGTTGAAAAAAGGCGTGAGAAGCCGACGGAGAAACTAATCGTTCGTGGAGGATTAGTTCGGCGAGTAAGAAACGGAGGCGAGAGAAAGCGCGCATAATCGGCAACGTTGAGGGAAAGCTGAGGATCGATTTGATACGATGGAAGTCGATTGTTGGGGAATCGGAAATCGTCATCGATCGAGAAAAATCATAGAGATCTGTTTTTATGCGATCATCTGCGATCGTTGCGATTTCATGTCGATGACGTTGTCCGATTTATTTTTATTTGTGAGAAACATAACAGTATGTAGAATCGCAGCGACTTTTTGACGCTCATGTTCAGCGATCCTCTGGAAAATCCTGATGTGGCAATCATTTGTCATTAATGTAGACGGTGCATTTTTCATACAATAAGAAGGAAAAAGAAATGCAGTGATTCTAGCTTCGTTCCCTTGTATTCCAAATATTAATTGACTATGAAATCCACAAAATCAAATTTTTTCTATCAATTTATATCATTCTAGCTTCCACGTTTAATTGTTTCTGAGTTTCCACACCTTTTATTGTGCAAATACAAATATGATTTTTAGTTTTTAAATAAATGTAACATACGCTTTGTGAACAAATTTGTAAGTCACTGTATCATATTCGTAATAATTCCTGACTAATAACACGTTTAGATTTAGAAAGTTGTTAGTTACTTCAAATTACTTCTATTAAAATGAATTCTCGAAAATTCCTCAACTTTAGTACGTCTTCCTTAAAATTTTAATTTATTGAAACCAACGGGAAGAACAATTAGAATATAGAAGTTTGAGAATATAGAAAATTAGTAATACGTAACAAGTTGTTTGTCACGAGATTATTATAAATAAAAACAGTGAGTTTTTGATATAATAATAAACAATATTGTTGGCAAAAATGGAAAAAGTGATGGAGGTAAAAAAGGAACTACGAAACGCACGAGGGTCGACAGACCTTGCCAGCATAAAATAGTAATTCGTACCAATCGAGTTGGCATAAGTCATTACACTCTGTTACGTCTATTGAACGATATATCATTCCACGCTGGTCTCCCATAAGAAAAAAAAGCGATTGCCCATGAACCTGCAGTTGAAAGCGGAGGGTTCCCTTAAACAGGCAAGGTCGCGCCACCCCCTCGAAATTATTGCGATTATATCTGGCGTAAAATCCCATTCCCGGTCCACATGGCAATGCGAACTCACCCATTCACATTTGAGTTTCTTTACGCAGTGAATACGTTCCTATGTGCCACCATAAAGTGGTTATTGAATTGTGGTATTTTGTGAATTCGTTGTGGTAATCATCTGTGTTTTTCTTTATCAAAGTTGAAACTAAATTTCCTAAAGTTGTGGTTACATTACAGTGAATGCATTTTCTGATGAACTGCGTTTTGACGAATATGTTTGAATTGTTTTACTGTTTAGTGAAAAATAGTCGGACGTCATTCGTCAATCGTTCGTCATTCACAGGATATTCATCGTTAGAAAACGCAGTTGCAACTGTAGTTTAGATTGTGTTCAAAGGCATAGAAAAAAGAAATCAACTTAAATAAGAGTGTGTTGTACCTTCTAAATATTATAAAATGTATTCTATTTTCAATATTTTCTATTTTCATGTATTTTTACATCTATGCATATCCTTATGCATTTTAGCATATTTAAAATTGCCATAAATGCATTAACATCCAATTATCTAGTTATCAACAATACAGTTTTTTAAAAATTTGTATTCTTTTTAAATATTTGAATGTGATTCTATAGTAAAATTTGACTTACTGACGATCTTTCAAAATTCAGAATACAGTAAAAGAACCTCGATTATTCGACTCAATTATTAACTATTTTTATTATCTAAAAATTCAATTACTTAATAAACTTGATAATAACATTCTATTTAAGTGTACTTATTATTAAGATTTCATACTGCAAATATTAAGTCAGATAATCGAGGTCCTACTGTAATTTTTGTTCTGTTCTCCAAATTGTTAAATATTCTATTTAAAAATCTTTGAAAGTGTCTAACTAAAACGATTCTACAATGAAAGTAGAAATTGCCTTTGCTTAATGAAACTCATAAATGAGTTAATCTTAAACAAACAACTCTCTCAAATAATTGCAAAGTTTGAGCAAAACACAAGTCTGAATGAAACCGAAAGAAAAGGTTCAAAGTAGATCTGTGAGAAGATTCCGAGTAGAATGAAGACAACATAATAGGAAGTCTATTCTCAGACGTTTCCGCCGAATGGAGTCCTAAAAAGCAGCGCTCCGTGTTCTCGCGGAGGAAACCAAAGAAGGATTTTCGGTTAAGCCGGGTGCTTTCGAAGGGTCGCGCGAAGTTTTCAGCACCGACTGTTGCGACTTTACGAACTGACATGTAGTCGCGATCAGGTGCTTCCGTTTCGTTTCGCGGAGGGCGTCGAAATCGTCGCGATTCCGCGAAGAACCGGCGCGCGTCGTGACTTATCAGCAGTGCGTGACAGCGTAAAACTTCGACGTTAACGGGCATCTCCTCGTCATAGCTTAAGACCGTTCTCGCTGCAGTTTTGCTTTTTTTTGGGTTGTAAACTTGGCATGCTGTAAAATTACGTTTACGCGGATAATGGGAACAAAGTATTCGCTTTAAACTAGCGTTGAAATGATTATTGTATGGTTGTTGCGTCTTCATTGTACAAGCAACAAGAAATGAGGAAAGAAGAGGAGAAAATGAAATACGAGAGGAAAAGTGGAGAGCAACGTAACTTTAACTGCTTAGTGACTTCATTCTGAACCTCTAAATCTAACTGGAACTTGAAACGTAATTTTTCTTTTTTAGAAAACTGATTTTTAGTAGTTTGTTTGGATATTTTGTTGGAGATTACTCAATACTTTGGTTAAGCATTACAACCATGAAATTAATTAAGAATCGTGTCATAAAAAATAACAACTTCATCTTGGTCAATTTAACATATTCGCGCTGCTCTTTTTTTAACAAGTCCTCAGCAAATCAGCTGTATAAAGGAACTAATTGATACTTTTCGCCTTGATTTATACCACGTTTGAAGCCGCTAATGCGATCACTGCATTGCGAGACTCAAGTAATCGATTGAATCGGTTATAAATCTTGAAGAATAAATCTGCAGCGACGTCCACGTAGCTGTTAATTCCTCTCTATAACACATTGCTCTTAGTTTCATCTAGTAAATCGTGACTGATTATACTTCTCTCAGATTTACGATTAGTTCCAGGCAGCAATTACTTCTGAACTAAATTTATACGCAGTAATTTTCGTTCTCGGAGGAAATTAACATACTGAGGAAACTCCTTATATTGCGATCTCCATAAATAAAAAACTGTAGAACTTCGCTATCTTCAAAAACATTACAAAAATCAAAGCTTCTTTTATATAAAATTCAAAACTGGAATATTTTGAAACGTTCGAATAAAAATCCCCACAGTAAACCCAAATAAGTTTGAAGACAAAAATGAGTAGAAAATGAAATAAGGGGAAATCGAGGTTGAAAAAATGGCATATGATCGCGACATCGATCCAAGATTCCACAGGAAGGTAGAAAAATAAAAGGGAGCGAGGTTTCCAGGAGCAGCAAAGTAGTAAATAATCCGAGCGAGCCTATTGTGCGCGGAGTGCGCGATGAAAGAGCGCAGTATATGACAATGATATTCCAGCGGCAGAGACGTATGACATTTGGGCCATCAAAACGGCACGAGGCCACCCGTTATGTAACGCGAGGGGGCGGAGGGTGGAAAAAACATGGAAACCGCATATCGTCGCACCCGCTGGCACCCCCCCCCTCCTTCGGTTCGTAGGAGGAAGAAGGGTGGTTCCTTCCTTCCGGCGTCGCAATTTCGTACCGGGGTTCGTTCGCCTCGTGGTCCTAACAGCGTCTTTAATTAAATCACTCCGACCAGGAATAGTCTCCTTTTTTGCCAAACTCTGTCCTCTCTTTCCGTTTTTCCTCTCTCGCAGTCTCCTCTTCTCTTGCCCCCCTCCCTTCGCTCTTTCCGTACGGTGATTCGAGCGGTCTCGACCACTTCGCCACGCGGAAATTACGGTGTTACATTTGGCAGAGCCAGCTCGGTCTTCCCCCGTAAATAATCCCGCGATCTTTCTTGCGATCAGCAAATTAGATACCTGTCGAGGTGGGCTACGTTTTTTCTTCGGCGAATCGGATAATTGTGCAACAATCTTTCTGCGATTCTAACAGCGGGAACTAGATTTTGTGATGTAAGGCGTGGAAGTAAGCGATCTACTAGTGTTTCACTCATGTGAGAAGGTAACTCGATCTTTTTTATTCAGCTAGAATTTTATTGAGATAGTTTTATCTTGGGAAAGAAATCAGGAAATGTTCTGAAAAAATTCAATATTTGTTGCTGCGAGTAGTTTTCGAATGTGGTAAAAAAAGAAATAAGATTGATACAAAAAATGATGAAGTATTCATATTTATAATTGAATGAAAGGTGAGCTTTTAATAGTAATGAATTTTTTCTTGAAGATTTATTTAATAAGTGTTGCTAAAATATTGACTAGTTCTTTAAAAAAAATGTCTATTAATTGTCAGAATCTTACAAAGTACATAGTATTGTTTTTAGATTATCTAAACTAATCCAACCAAAATAATAAAAACGAACAAATATCTAAATCTAACGCGTAAAAACAATCAAGTTATTCAATAGACAAAATTTTGAAACCATAAATTTTACTTACAAATTCAATAAAAAATTTAGGAATAAAAAATTATCTATCAAGTTCAGATCTCGATGTAAAAATCATTAAATTATAAAATTTTACTAAGAAACCTCAAAATTATATCTATTAAACCTATAGTGATATATTTTACGTAAACAAATTTGTTTTTTAATCCTTATTCAATACACCGGGGTCTTTGTAGTATGTTTTCTCACTTTGTGTATTGGCAATAATAATATAGATAAACAAACTATTGCCTAAATCTTTTATTCTAATCTCAATTTAGAAGATTTAAGATGTATGAGTTTCTACAGCAAATATGAGAAGCTGAGTATAAATAATGTATTTTAGTTTTTACTTACCATTATTTAACTTGTACGAAATAGAAGTAATTAATAATTTTTTTTATGTTTATCCTTCAATGTGTCTTCTATTATTAAAAATAGACATTCGTATTTCCTTTAAAAATTCTCTTTCGACATATTTTAACCTTTTGTCCTTCATTTATTCACATGATACTTTTCTTCTTCGTAAATCATCAACATTTTCAAATCTAATTTTATGACACCAATGTCATGTATGTCATTGTATTCGCCTTAACAATCCTTATCAAATTATGAATAAAAAACCACAGGGTTCCATTAACAAAAAAATTGACTTTACTTTAGCATCTCCACATCACTGTATTTACAAAAAATTTAGTCATATTTGTAAGACCAAATTTTTTTGACAATGTTAAGCCAAATCTCCTTATTGAGTGGGTATAGCGATTGCCATTTATGCAGTAGTAATATATGATTGTCAAGCATAGAGACTTTACTGTGCCAAGGGATCGATGTAATATCCATCGAAATCATTGATCGGATCGATCAATGAGAATCACGGGGCTCCCGGACCGAATCAATCGAGGGAATCGTCGGAGCGCCAAACAAGGGAAGAACAAAAAGCAAGGCTATTGCCGTCGGACCGCGGGGACACCACGGGGGTTGCGGTTGTAACGGATACGACGGAGACCTGGACGGCGCCCGGAACGGTGTCGGTACTCACCTCGACAGTATCTTGGATACACAGCCGTGAGATACCCTGAGTTGTCTGGAAATGTCGCACGGTCGGACGCCGCTGTGCGCTAGCTCGACGATCCTCTGCCTGACTACATCCGGTAGGGGCCTTCCGTTCACGAAGACGCCGCCGAGCTGGTTAACTCCGCCGTGGCCTGGAAAATGGAAATCGATAACGCATTAGCCAAACGAACCCTTTTGCGACAACCGACGAGGGGAGGGGGCCAAGGGGCAAGAGGGCGGACGGGGAAGAACAACTTTCCACAAATGGAGAACGATCCCTCTCGTGGAATCGCGACCTCGACGATGTCCGAGCGCGTTGATCGTGACGGACGACTTCCCTCGCGATATTCGAGGGGACTTTCGATTTTATTTCTTATGAAGGGTCTAACGAATATATGGTGGAATATTTGAGCGGAGGAAGGGAAGTCCGAATGGATCGCAGAATGTCTGATCTATCTTCCTTCTGCAATAATATGCACGCAAAGTTTGCGATATGGTTGCAAAAGGAAGGGTAGATATTTGCAAAACTGTGAGATTCTTCGACTATTAGTTTAACATATAAATATAGTAAAAATTTTATTAACCGGCTTCCAATTTATTTATTTTTTTACGGGAAAGAATTCCCATTACTATGCAAAATGAAAAGAAGTATAAAGCACACATGAAGGACTTAAAAGTTAAAGCTACGCAGAAAAATTTAAGTAATTTTATACGTTTGCGTCCTAAAAGAATTGATAGAGTCATAGAGCATGTTCAAATCATCGCCAACGGTGTTTCGCATATACGGTTGATTGGGTCAAAGTGCGAGTAGTTCGATGTATAGCATAGAAGAAGAAAAGTTTGAGGATGTCTAAGAGATCTAGTAGGTTCATAGAAATTGTTGAAATTGAGACCAACTACTTCTAATTTCTACTATCCTGGGTTTCAATTATTTCATACATCAGAGATAGAAGCACATTTTTTCTTCAAGTAAATCTTGAACTATCATTTATTGATAGCTTATTAAAAATAAAAAAGGTTCTTCGTCAATGATATTCTCCACTTTTTATTCCAGTATCAAGCCGGTTAATCGAAGCCCTGCTGTTTATTTTGAGATTTTTATTATTGTAAAATGAGATGAACAGAGAAAGTGGATCATTAGATTGATATGTCATGGAACATTTTATGATTCAATTGGAATTTTATGCACCAGCCCTTGAAATACTGTATACTTCAGTGTTTCTTATACCCCTTGTATCAATTTACTGGGGGTTTATTATACTTTATACAGCTACAAAATTCTTTCCTACAAATTTAACCCTAGCGTATTCCCCTCTAAAATCTCGATTTGTGACCATTTTTATTGTTAGTGCCTTAACGTGACTGTAGGTAGCAAGCTATTGAAAAAAATAGAAAGTAGGATTGGGGTTGATAAAGAACCGAGAAATTCATGAGGGTTAACCTTTCGATCTGAGTCATTGAAGATCCCAGTGGGAATTTGATAGAATTTTCTGAATTTTTTGATCTCATTGACAAAATTTTAAACATTTGACTGAATAAACAATTGCCTAATGTACTGTGGACTTTGATAGATATTCTAAAATTTTTATTTCAAAACCTAATTCCTGGATAGCCAAAAAGTGCGCTCAAACCTAGTTTTCTTCTATCCATGATTTATTCTCTGATTCGTTTCCGTTACGTCGGCATTATTTCTCCATGATCTTCGCACAATGAACATCTCCCTTAGCAAACTATATTTTCACGCATTAAAGTCGCCTAACGCGATAACTTCGATCTAATATCATAATGGAGGGTTCTGGACCGCGACATATGTCCGTGTTCGTGCCAGTGCACCGATATTTCGATGATTGCCGCTGGTCCCCCTGACAACAACTGGGTTCCTGGTGTCCTTACAGCCTATGGTGACCCTAGGATTCGTACCCCTTGTCTCTGTTTTCTTTTACGCGGATAATCAACTCCTTCCAGTCGGATGGTGCTAAGATCGAAGTGCTCTGTCGAGATGTAATTTAAAGAGAAGAGTCCTGGCTATATTGGATCAGTACATAATTATCGTCATTTGGTGTAACATTATTAACCTTCATTAGAAGCTTCGAACTCATTAAATTAGAAATTCGTTGAGAAAGAGATTCGAACATTAAGAGGAAGCTAGAAATTGGGAATAGAAAATAGAAGTAATTGTATCAGTGATTAAATGCAACCCAGAGTATCATTTTTTTTTTTAGAAAGTAAAAGAAATCGGAGGGACAGTATTTGTGAGATAATCTGTAACTTGTTAGTTACTATGATACTTACTATAACTCTTTCTATAATCTGATAGTCTGTGAGTAACTGATTCAACGTGATATAAACCGCTCTCGTCAGGCTAAAATGACCAATTCCACTTTTTGAGTTTTATACAAATTTACTTTCAACACACTTGAATCAGTGTTTTAGTAACAAAATTTTTAGAAGTTTAAAAAGCGGAGTTAATCATTTTGACTTCTGAACGTTTTATGTACCAAGGCAGTCAGTCAGGTGGGATTATCTAAATATGTTCTGTGCAGGTTTGAGAAGATGTCTCTTGAGGAGATACAGCGACTCAGGTTCGTTCACATGCATTCAGAATCTTTTTTTTGTATCAATTTACGTTGTTCTAACTTCAACATTTAATGGTTTCCCAGTTTCCATAATTTTTATTGTACAAACGCAAATGTATAATGTATAATAAACACAGACCATAATGTTTTAGACTTTTAACAAAATTTATATGCTTCCTCTGTACAAATCTGTGAGTCACTGTATAGACGTTAAAAAAGGATTTCAGAATCAAGTTAAAAAATGTTCAACTTTCAATGCTTTTATCTTGGTTATATGTACAAAAATTTGCTTTGAATTATTTAGTTCTGTAAAAATTATACTAAAGAAAGATTATATTAGGCTCAATAAAATTATATTAAGCCCGAGTCGAAATAAAATTTCTTCAATATTTTAGGATACGGAATTTTCAAGCATCGCCTTTATGTGTCTGTCGAGTGACGGCGTATTCTACTGAAACTCTTAAACCCTTTTCATTCTTATCCGATGCTCAAACATCTGAAGGCCTTTATATCTGCTGAAGCAAATTAAAATACACGTTTCGACTTCTGCACACATCATAGAAGATAAAAAATCCTAAATATGTCAAACATTAATTAGATTTATAAATTTTTTTTAGCAGTAAATGATCAACTATAATTGTTTCATTTCGCATGAAATTCTACGAATAATAACGTCTCGATTTAAGAACGGAAAGACTTTTACGAAATTCCACCGAATAAATTGAGTGTTCTCAAAATGAATTTCAACCTCGAGACCTGATCATTTTTCGATGCAATTGAAACAAATGATTCTACTATAAGATTCATTTTATGCCTCATACAAATATCCAACCAGCAGCCCGAATCTCATCTCACGACAACTACAAATCATTTTAATAGAGCAGAGATGTTAAAGGGCATTAAATCCATCGAATCCTCTGTAATTATCAGTACGATTCAATTGAACCTCGATCGACGATCATCAGCGGAGTGCGCCATGACGCGTGAACGACGACAGGCCCGATCATCGATGGATCTTTTTTTCTTCCGTCGATATCGCGCGTCGTGCTGGGATATCTCCGCGTCGGCAGCAAGACAATGAGGGATTCGCGATCATTACTAGGAGCGATACGCGCTTTCCGGTCGCAAATCAATTCACTCTTGCGTTTATGGTCGCATCCCCGCGGCGCGGCCGGTAGTCAGGGGATATCGCTGGAATCATGGTGGCACTGCCACGGCAAAAGCACCATGACTACCCTACGCGCACACACGCCGTCACGCCTGCTGACCACAACTATACGAGGGTCCTGAATTCAGGCTGGACCACCCCCGAGCTCGAATCCAGAGCTACCAGTGCTACGAATTGTCGAGCCGTTGCTGTCCCGGCCATCGCGTCATCGTTGCTTATTATTGTTGCGATTCTGGCCTACGGGGAATTCAGTTTTCGTTCTAATCCTCGGCGCTTATCTCGTTCCTCTTTGTTGCTTGTCTGTGACGCAGTCCTCGTAGATATTTTCTCACTTCCTGGTTAAAATTGTCTGTATGTGGATTGTCTGCTTCTTTACTTCGCAGTCATTGGCATCATTTTTGCTTTCGTGATTTAATATTGCGTTGATGTATAGATACGCGTACTAATTCGTCAATCGTAGTTTGTATCTACTCAAAAATAAATCTTCTTCCCGAATGCAACAAGAGCAAAGCAAACTAAATCTCCGTTACCAATATGCATTATCTTCCTACATCCTAGTTTTCTTCCACGAATTCGTCACATTCGATTTACAAGGTTCGATGCCTAAGACCAAAAAAGAAATATACCAATGATTTGTTAATCGCATTACACGAAAAGAACACGCGAGACGAATGAGTTCGACGACGGCGTCTGTAGCAGTTTTCCGCATCACCGGAAATGGCAGAACCCCTCTGGTCCTAGCCGGCTCCGGAACAGACACAGAAAGAGTCTCCGTACCACACGCGGTTCGCTAGGTGTGCGAGTGTGCATCAGAAGCCAAAAACTTTGATATACATTCTCGGATAGTCACTCGATATTTCTCTTCGATAGTTTTGTTTCTGTATCACATTATGACTCGGTATTACGTATTGCCGGGAAACTGGATTTTATTGCTCGGTCGTTGGAAAAACTCGCGGAAAAAATACGATTCATTGTTATGTCTTTGAACTTTGTTTTGGAAATCTGATACTCGACGCGGAGAGCGATCGCCTATTCTCATTTAATAATTGCGCGCGTATGAGATTTTTTGTTGATTTCATTAAAAAGTAGAATTTTTGGTTGACTAACATTTAATGTTACTCTTTTTAGGGAGAGAATTTTGTTTACTTGCAAGGTTACTGGAGTTTATTTTAGAATTATTGTAGTATAGTCGGTGTTTGAGCAATAATGGTGGTTTATTTATTAAAATTATTATTTATTAAGATTTCATTAAAAAGTAGAATTTTTGGTTGACTAAGATTTAATGTTACTCTTTTTAGAGAGAGAATTTTGTTTACTTGCAAGGTTACTGGAGTTTATTTTAGAATTATTGTAGTATAGTCGGTGTTTGAGCAATAATGGAGGTTTATTTATAAATTGGGAGGCTGATAGAAGACAGAAAATTCAATATTAAACAAAAGAATTGGGCAGGGACTTTCCAATATCCATAGTTTAAACTTCCAATAGTACAGTGTAGGATTTTCTAGCATAGTATCAAGAACTCGATATCTGCTTTTTACTTTAATAACTAATAAAAAGAAATGTTACTGTAACATAAGTATTATTTGAAACTAATCAGTAAACTGCAGATATTTTGATGCATTTATGATAATTCTGGATATGCAAAAATTTGCAAAGTCGTTAAAAGATTCCAAAATATATATACAATATTAAAAATACAATACTAGTTACAGTATTTATAAAAAAGAAAATACACTGATATTCAAGCTTTAATTCTAAATCCGCAGTCTAATAATAAGCTAAGAAAAATTAGTAAAACATGGTAAAATTAGTATTCAACCAAAGAAATGCGCAGAAATTTTATAACACTCGTAACTCAACTTCTAATGATATAGTAAAAAATTTTCTGTCCTATCATTGCAATTTTAATATCATCTTTGAGTCAAGAGATTTTTTAACACTTTACTTAACAGTTATCATTATCTACTGAAAATATGCGACAGAAAAGAAATTACTTGAATTATTTAAAGTTGTTCTAAAATGAAAGAAAATTCTCAATTACAAAAATCCGAGGTCCAACGTTTTAATAAAAAATGCTTATCATAAAAATTGCATATGTTTAACCTGTAATAAATTAGTTTCTCCAGCGATTGCGCAGGTAATTTCGGAATATCCACCGAAAGGAATTGACGAATGATTACAAAACGATTCACTGTGCGATGCGCATCGTAACCATACCATTCTTGTGAATGTTTCATAATTATTATTATCCCATTAGGTTGAACGGAACCACTGGCCGGTCATAAACGAGCGTGCGGTACGCGTGGCGGTTTCGATCGCTGCTACTTCAAACGACCCTCGGACTCGCCTAATTAATATGGTCCGATTGCTAATTAGATACAAACGCTGCGAATCAGGGAATATTAGTGGAGCTTCACTTTTTATCTCTGGACTACAATCCCGAGCGAAATTGTCGCGTTGCAACACGTTCAATTTCACAGCCGTCCATATTTGCGCGCCATTACTTTTCAAGTTACGGGCATTTCAATTTGATTCGACTCGCGCGAAATTTTTGCTCTCTCCTTTCGTATCTCCGATTCGAATAATTAGCAACGCGATCGCGAATTTCGGACCGCGTTCTACCCGGTTTTTTCGCGAATACGGTTACACGAATTTCTCTACGCCAGGAAATGCCAGTTCTTGTCGAATATCGGAAAAAGAAAGTGAGCGAAAAGGAAAGTACAGAAAAAGCCTGATTCTGCGGCGAAGTTTTTTCGCGGGTGAATCGACTGAAAAATTGTATTCAAACGTTTGTTGCGCGATCCGCAAGGTTTCACCGTGAATTTAAGGGAAGAGAGAGCCGGACGATTCCGCGAATGGTTCCTACGCAAATCAGGGACTCCAACGATTGCGGTTTCGTTCGTTTTTTTGCCTTATCAGCCTCGATACCGTTACGGATCGAACACTGAATGAAGGTCAACCGATTTCTTGTTCTCGCATTCTCATTTGTTCGCGGACAATACAGAATCCGTTGCTGGACAATCGAACGTTGCTCAACTTTCCTATTTACCGAGTACCTTGTTTAATCGACTGTCTACTTCCAAGAGAAATCGATCTTTACGCTGCGATTGCTGCTGTCACGATGGAAGAAAATTAGCAAACTTTTCTTGCTATTTTCTGTGTATCCACTCGATTCTGGATTGCTTGTTAACGTATAAAAAGATTTTATGAGAATTTGACTGAAGGCTATTTCATGTTGTTTCACGGATGTTTTGTAGGTCTGGTTTGTGTTTTTAATGCTAAATGTAGAGCACAGACGGTCAAATATTTGCTTTTAAATTTTTTATCAGAAATTTGGCATTGAATGTAACGCTTTCTTTTAGTGGATTTTCTGATTTTTTTTGTAGTATACATACTATCAATTCTTTCAAGATTTCATTCTCTTCGTTTTCTTCTGTTACGTTTGAGAAATGTGTTTATGTAGTTTATACATATTCAAGTCATTAATTCTTAAAAATTTGTATAGTAAGTAATGTGTTCGAGAAAATATTCTACAAAATATTACGATAATACTTTATTTTTATAGAAAATTCACTGCTTTTTGAAATTTTGGTATATAGAAGAAATAAAACATTTATTTGAAAAATTTAAGGTTGCTCTGATGGCTTGTATTTAAAAAGATCCCTTCGACGTACGATGTTTCCCTTAAATATAGTGTGATTTTTATATAAAACAATTTTTTCATGGAGCACATACTCTAAAAATTATTCGTCGTGAACAAGTTATGTGACTTATCTGTATATTATATAAATTTGCCAGTAGTTTTAGTGTGAATGACTAAAGCTTTCTCATGATATAAAAAGAATCCAAGTACATTCTAAGCAATACAAAAAATATCTAATTCAACCATCCACATTGCAAACTATTAAATGATCAAAACAAAAACCATAGAGTAGGAAATAATCAACGAAAGATGATCAGCTATGAAAAAAGAAATTAAAGAGCAAATCAGCGAAGTAAAATTCCCTAAAATATCAAAAGAAGAATGCGTAATCGGCTTACAAGTGTAATATTCCATCATATTTTGATTGTAACGGTAGGCAGTGCTGAGGTCCATCGCGTCACGGCGGAAGCCGACGGCCGTCGGCTGTAGGAATCCAGGTGGTTCCTCTCGCCGCGCAGAATTGATATATAATATGAGAGAAAAGTATCCCAAGGGCAGTCGGTTCCTATTGACCGCCGATGAAGACTTCTTCTACGGTGCTAGAAGTGCCCGTCTCTTTTTTAACCGGAGCGTAGAGGGTCAGTCTATGGCGACGCGGCACAATGACTGTCATCAGGAGCGTCTTTGTGCCGGACGACGGGTGGCTTCGGCGAGCACCCGGTCGGCCGTCGCTTCATCTTCGTGAATCAAGAGCCCCCGTGTCCACCGGATTCACAGTCGCGTGGAATTTATCTACGAAACACCTAGAATCCCTCACACCATCACTGAACTGCACACGGAAAAAAAAGATTTGCTGTGACATCCAAAAATCCTGCTAGCCTAGCAAATCTCTAGCCGTAATATACGGACAGCTAATATGCTATGTTACAGAAACTAAGTTACAGAGCTGATTGTTGTAGCAAATGAAGTTTGATATTACAAGAAGTGCGATTTGTTAGTACAGCAAAAATGATTCAATACTGCAACCAATAGAAAATAGAGCGTAGTATATGTAGCTAATTATTTTGCTATTACATTAAAAAAAATGTAGTATACGAACAGACCCAATTACAGCTAATTTATTAGTTGCTCCAACAATATAAATTAGATACATCCAATAATGCTTGTATGTATGGAATGCTTCTTGCGAGATCTTATAAACGCAGAGAGAAGGCGGGGGGGGGGGGGGGCTAGGGCGATTCCTATATTCGTTTTAGACCATTGGATCAACGAAAACTTACTTCATTTATCTCAGTACACCTATACTGATCAACCCGCGATTGAGCTGTGAAATATTATTTCGGAACTCGTCTTATATAGGAACAGGGCGATCAAACACTAGCGAGAAAGACGATTATTACGAGAACACTCTAGCGGAAGCCTTATGAAACTAGGTCTATACTCAGTACCTGCTAACGGCCCGTAACAAATACTTATGTCAGAAAATAAGTTTTTCCAATATTAACTATACCATTTTTTGGAATTTTTGAACGTTTGAGGCTTTTGCATTCTCTTTTTCATGCTGCATGGTGGCTTACAATGTTAACTAATTGTGACAATCAAAGGACGTTTCTAGAGAACACTGTTCGACAAATTTTGACTTTTCTTCGATTTTGTAAACTTGAATAAACATGTCTTATAGATTTCGACGTGCTGAATACGAATCTACAAACCGTTTTTTTTCAGAACGTACAGTTTTTGAAAAATCTATTTTGAAAAAAATGATAAATTCTCAACTTTGGAGTTTTTTTGTGCTTTTACCGTAATAGTTATTTAGTTGCTCTTGGCACAAAATGATTCTGTGGACTCTCTCGAATAAAATGATATAAATAGTTATTAGATTCTAAGCATTGAAATAAGTTTAAATAACAATTAAAGTAAAAAGGACACCTAAAACGCACCCATTTTTGCTGATATTCTTCACTTTATTTCAAAAAGTAAGGGTCTAGGAGAAAATTTGACCATACCACGCGATAGAGCAAACCTTTCTACTAAGGAAAGCATCAGGCGAATTTCCAAAATTATTTTTGTTTTCAATATAGAAATAAAATAGTTTGGCGAAACGCGCGGCGAGGCGTCATTGAGTACCACTGTCGCACAAAAATAATTTTGGAAATTCGCCTGATGCTTTCCTTAGTAGAAAGGTTTGCTCTATCGCGTGGTATAGTCAAATTTTCTCCTAGACCCTTACTTTTTGAAATAAAGTGAAGAATATCAGCAAAAATGGGTGCGTTTTGGGTGTCCTTTTTACTTTAATTGTTATTTAAACTTATTTCGATGCTTAGAATCTAATAACTATTTATATCATTTTATTCGAGAGAGTCCACAGAATCATTTTGTGCCAAGAGCAACTAAATAACTATTACGGTAAAAGCACAAAAAAACTCCGAAGTTGAGAATTTATCATTTTTTTCAAAATTGATTTTTCAAAAACTGTACGTTCTGAAAAAAAAACGGTTTGTAGATTCGTATTCAGCACATCGAAATCTATAAGACATGTTTATTCAAGTTTACAAAATCAGACCCGTGTTGTACAGTGGAATTTATTGAAGAAAACGATTCCATGAATTAATTATAAAGAAACTGAGTTGTTGCCGTGACAGATCATTTCAGCTAGCAAAACTAGATTTGCTTTACCAATAAGTTCAAGATTGCTTTAACATACAATTTCTTTGCTGCAGTAGCAAAGTTACTTAGCTATGACATCAAAATTTTTCCAGCGAATTATAGATTTGCTGGAGCAGCTAAACCATTTTTTTCCGTGCACTTTCGCACGCCCGGCACAATGACCAGAGCGACGCGGTGTCCGCCGGGGACGTCTTCGGCTTTTTCATCTTCGCGGTCCGCTCACACGCGCTGGATCCTTGGGAAAATCATTAAGACTTCTTCCAAGCGAAATGTTTTAATAATCAGTTTTTACGATGCAATAGTTTTATCAGTGGTTTTCACCCTCGCGACGAGAATTGTCACTGTGCACCTCCACTATCATAGTTTCCACTTCACCGTATCCAAATAGTCGTGGCTTCTCCGTGTCAATGTTCACTTGTCACTGAAATTTCGACTGTATTTTTCTTCGCACCGGGTCCAAAAGTGTTCTTCGAATCTTTCACTACAGTCGGCCCCAAAATTCCGCGGATTGCGTCTTCGTCCCCATCACGTGGAACCGCGAACGAAAACCGAAAATCGAGGACATCGCGGCAATCCTCTCCGAGTCCGAAACAGTCCGAACCGAACCTGCATCGTCCGGATCACCGTCCCTCGGCTCGTCAACAGCCCGATCCGGAATACGGGAAGAGCGGTTCTCGGTCACGTCCGACTCTCGTTATCGTTATCAGCCGCGGTGACACGGTGGCTGGACCTCAAAAAGCGGCGCGGCTGTGCGGGTAACAACGACGCGAAAGCACGAACGAGGTTTCTGCCGACGGGCACACGTGACTTCGCGAAGCTTTTCGACCCCCGCCTCGCGCGACGAGCTTTCATCCCCACGCGGTCGGCAACCCCGCCTTTTGCATCCCTCGATCAGCATCCAGCCAGCCGGGATCCGCGCTCCGATTGGTCCGCGTCGTATCACGTGGGGGGGAACGAGGTGGGGCGCGATGCGACGCGGGGTTTCTACGGAAACGGCGGCAGTGTCGCGCGGGATAACGTCGTTATTGGCATCGGCTTTTGGAGGGACCGAAACCGGACCGGGGGAGAGAAAGAGGAGGAATCGGGATGGAAGAGGCAAAGGTTGCGAAATAAACGTTCGCCGGCTGGTCTACCGCCAACAGTCCCACGCGAAATCACGCGGCGCACACCCCCGTGAGCACTGCTTATTCATGAGCTTGTCCCTCTTCGGGAGGCTCTACCTTCGCTATGTCTCGCCTTATCGATTTTATTTATTTAAGAGTCTCCCTTTGTCGCTTCGCTTCTTCGGAATTACTTCCACCAAATCGTTGATCAACTTGAACTACCGCTCTTTGGGACTTTTCGGGTCTTCGATGGATCAATGACTCGAATATCGAAGTCCTCGCTTGGGGTCTAAGGGCCTTAGAAGTTGATCCAACCAGCGAACCCGATTCTGACGACCGAAACTCGAAGTGTGCAGTGTTTCGTTTCACTTCACTTTTAACACTTTGATTACCTCTGTCTTTGAACATTAATTACCATTATAAATCTGTATGATCATATGCATTGCATTTATAGCAGCTTCTGACGGAAACTATTCACGAAAAAAGTCTACTATAAAATAGCTCAAATCCCTCAAAGATGGTTTCCCCATATTCGGAACCAATTCTAATGAACCTATCCCGAAAGTACTTCAAAGTAGAGCAAGTTCTTCTTCCCAACTTAATCGCCACTCAGTTACAGCACTCATCAATCACTGTATAATCTCACCATTTCCACAAACAGAATCCACAGCAACTGTCTTTGGCTTTTTTAAGAGAAACGACGATGACTCCAGAAGGGTTTGTCCCCTCGATAACGTTAAATCAAAAGCAATTCCTGCTAGGTCAGACGCAGCCGTGGCTAATTACGAGACTGATTACACGGAGACAAATACCGCGGACACCGTCCAGGGACGGGAAAAGGTGGACAGAGGGGAGAAAAGGACTAGGAATCCGCAAGTTACGCGTGTGTGACGCGAGGGTGGGGAGGTAGAGTCTGAAAGAAGGTGGGGAAGGATATACTGGTTCACAAATTGCGGTGCACTCGTTGCTGGATACACTGGATACCTTCCCTGGGAAACTTATACTGAGAAGTATAACATTTACGATAATCTATAGATGCTTATTCGCCGGAAGAAACTTATCATTTTTATGCACGCCATAACTCGAAAGTTAGGCAATGCACGATGCATTTCAATGACCCTTCAACGGATCGAATTACTCATCTCTACGGCTTTCCAATTTCTGCGATGTATTCGGTCCGGGGCTATTACGTTTCCCGGTGGACCGCAATAAACTTTTAAATACCCGTGCAAGAATTGATGGAAAAGTTTGGAGCGCGATACGGGGCTCGAATTTCGGAAAATGCATGTGCGAAGTTTTGGGAGCGGAACTTGACGTTGCGGGGAGTGAAAAGCGACGTGCGCGAGCCTCGAAACGCAAGGGCTAACAGGGCTCTGGGTTTTTCTTGTCCCTTGTGCTTACTTGTACGATTTTAGGGAAATGGAATCTGCTCTCAGAAGATTTTCACACTTTCGTTGCTATGCAAATGCGAATATCAGTTTTGGGTGGCTGGGCTTTCGCTTGGTTTGGAATGGAACTCTTCGTTTTAAAGTTCTGGAGACGAATGAGGATCTTCCAGGTTGAGGGCTCAGTAAAGGAATGAGGATTTTCTCAGTTCGAAGCTCAGAAAAAGATTAAGAACTTTTTTATTGGAAAACTCAGCAAAGCAATGAGAAAGATCCTCGCGAGTACAAAGTTTGGTAAAGGAATGATGATTTTTCGAATTTAAAAATCAATTAAAAAATAAGGATTTATCGAATTAGTATAGAAATTAGTATAGAAATTTATAAGAATTAGTATAGAAATGAAAATCTTCTTAATTCAAAGTTTCATGAAAGGAAGGAAAATCCCTCATTTTAAAGTTCAGATGAGCAATGAGAATTTTTTCAGCTCCAAGCTCAGTAAAAGGCAAGAATCTTCTTAATTGGAAGTCTCAGCAAAGCAATGAAAATCCCTCACTTTCAAATTCGGAAAAGCAATGAGAACTTTTTCAGTTCGAAGTTCATTGAAATATGAAGTTCCCATCGATCTAAAGTCTCAGCAAAGTAACGAGGATTTTCTTATTTTAAAGTTCAGAAAAGTAATTAAGATTTCCCCAATTCAAAGCTCAGTAGAGAAAATCTCTTCAATTTGCGCTTAGCAAAGGAATATAAATTTCCTCAATCGAAAATTGAATGTAAGATGAGGATCGTTTCAATTGAAAGTCTCTGCTAATCAATGAAAATCTTGCATTTTGAAGTTCAGAGAAGCAATAAGGATCTTCTCAGTTCAAAGCTCAGAAAAATAACGAGAATCTCTTAATTTTTACTTAGAAAACGAATCAAAATTTCCTCACTTCAAAATTCAATAAAAAATATTTTTTTCTCAGTTCAAAGTCTCAGCAAATCAAAGACAATTTCCTCATTTAAAAGTTTAACAAAGCTCTAAAAATTTCCTCATTCACAATCTCAGCAAAGCTATAAAAAAAAAAAAATACATCCTGAATTTCCACATTCACCTCCCCCAAAAAATATTCATACATTCTCAAATTTTTTTCTGGCCCACCGGGAAGACGCGACCCCTTAAAAAAAAACCCGAAGAAACCCCATCGAACCTCAAAATATAAAAAAATGTAACACTGTTTTCGCACCGACAAATGATGCATGAAACAGGCACAATTCGCAGGAGGGCATAAAAAGTGTATCAAGATCCCAGAAAAGAGCGTCGTCAGTGGATATTCCCCCCCCTCCCCATGGGGGTCAGCATCGAGGGTGAGAAGAGCGACCACAGGGGCCCCCACCTATCTAAATGTTGCGCTGGGAAGGTCTGGCCCCGAGTTCGGAGCGACTTGGAATCAGCCGGATCGCCCGGAAGGTGCGGTCAGCCATCGGCGTCGGTGGGACCGTCGCCGGTTCGCGAATCTCACAAGGGTCCGGTTTACATTCGAGTGCGTTCCTTTACGACTCCTTTCTTTATTTCGTTCCACCGTTCTCTGCCCCCACGGTCCCGGGCCCGCGTTCCTCCCCCGCGTCCCAACGACACGTCCACGCCCGACGTCTCCGATATTAGATACGTGAGATCGGGACACGCGCGTCTTGTCGAACGACGTCGTTGCGCAACCCGTGCACACCCGACACTCCGTATCCGTCGCCGCCGGTGGGGTCCCCATAATTTCCTAGCCGACGCCGACTTTTCGATTGACGACTGCAACCGAGAGATCGATTGCACCGGCACCGCATCCTGTTACGCTCGCCGCTTTTCAACCTTCGCGGGACAGACGTCGCTCCTCGGAAGTGAATCTGTCTCCGATCTTTTCTTGCGACACTTTTGATTCTCGAGGATTGTTGCAGATAAGGAACAGAAAGTATTTCGCATGAACATGAATGCGTTATTCTGGTTAATTGTTTGTCTGGATCCCATAGAAGATGGAAATGCTAGGTCATAGTATGCGATTTTTATAAAATATTGTGTAATCCGGCTAACTGACGGTTCGCGAGTCACATGCGGCTCTTTCCACCGTTAGCTTGTTTCGAAGGCTGCGTATACACTAGCGAACAGTTTGTGAGCATTCTTCGCACACAATGTTTACAAGAAGTTCGTAAATTTTCTATAAGTACTATAGCAGAGCCTCGATTATCTAAATTACAATTATCTCTAAATTTTACTATCAAAAGTATCAATCATTTAATGTAGTAGCTGTAAGAGTACAGTAAGACTTCAGGTACAACTTGGACTATAATTTAATAATGATACACTAATGTTTGACGTTTTATATTAAAAATATGAAGTCGGTTAATCGAGGTTCTACTAACAAATGATTTCTACGAAATTCAACTGTGATGCTGGTCGTGAACAATGCGCGAATGCTAATGGAGATGCATATTTACATTTTCTATTTTATGTTCAACATCTACCCTAGTTTTACATTCTTTATTTCTTGTCATTTCTTGGTTGATTTTTATCTGTTCTCTTTTTGTAAATTGGGATTGTAAAAGGGATCAAAACATATCATTAAATGAGCTAACAACCCAATTTTCCAATTACTTAAGAAGAAGCATCAAAGACGAAGATTCGAATTTCCACGCAACGAAAACTTCGATCCCCGATTCCCCTTTTCTCCCGATCTTTACTTCTCAATCCTCCTTACGACCACGAAGATTAATACTCCGATTGCCCGACGGATTAGGAAGGACAGAAGGTCCTCGAGTCCCTGATTAGACAGACCAAGAACCCCGCGGCCGCATTACCCCCAATGATCGATGCAACAAGAGCGTCTGGTTCATCTGCATCTACAACCCTCGACGATTCCAGCCACCGCTCTCTGCTACCGCGCGGCGGCGAACTTCGACCCTTCCCCGCAGCGAAACGAGACGGGGCCTCCGAGTCCACGATCCCGCGTTGCGTCCCCATTCTGCTGCAAATGTACCTCGCGTCGAGCGCCGGTGCACTCATGTAGAGGGGACATATTGCCCGTCAACGCGAGCAGAACCGCTCGTTCGTTCAGCCAAATGATATGCCAAACTGTAATCTCGGTAGATCCTCCAGAGATTAGGTCATTCGACGCGATAATGACGAATGGATCCTCGGCCCGGGGCCCTCGGTCTTCGGGGCTCCGGCTGGATCATGTGTCAGGTGAACCAAGAATTTTTTCGAGGGTGAACGTCGCGAGGGTGAAGAGGGAATAAGGAATTCGGAAACCAACCCCGTCGTCGGCGCTTTAAGTTTCTTAAGCTCCTTGTTACAGCTTGAGACACTCTTTTTGGTGGAGTTGAAGGCTCGATTTTGTACTATTTAACGGGTTTGATATTAATCCTGCTGCGGTTTTCAGTTTTTATTTCTTTAAATAATGATCTTTATTTTAAGAAAAATGTAAGACAAATCGTGATTATACAGTAGAACCTCGCTTAACCATTCGGATAATTATGAAAAAAAAATGCTAATAATTAATGGAACGTTATTAAATCACAGTTCAAGTCATACTCGGAGTTCCACTGTATTATTATACCTACTGCATGAATTATTTGAAACCCTAGAAATAATTAAAAATGAGGATAATAGTGATTCGGATAATCAAGGTTCTACTGGATTTACATTTGTCTCTCCTTGATTAAAGTAAAGAAGAAGCATTTGATAATCAATTTATTTGCTTGATATTCTATAAAAATTTCACTGTTCACTGTCCATATTTATAAAGATATGTCAATAATTATATAATAAAACAGATTTTTAAGAGGAACGTAACCGGGTTAAAAATATTCTTAACCCTTACCACTCTGAATTATTTTTTTCGCACGATAACAATTTTTTTTGGTACGTAAATCTCAAACGTTAAAAAGCATGAAAAATTTTACATTGTATAAAAAGATTTTTCGGTATATAAAATCTTAACTCTATTTGAAGTTATTAGGATTCTGAGAGGGATATAAAAAAAAGATATCTATGAATTGAAGAGAAGAACTGAATTATTTTCCGATGCACACGAACGACAAAAAGTTACTGCGATTCTGTATACTACTATGTTTTTCACAAATACAAAGAAATAGGACAACGTCACTGACATGAAATCGTAATGATCGCAGATGATCGTTGCGATTTCGTGTCGCTCGTATAGCGCATCGGGTTTTTAAATCTAAATGGAATTCTATGTTTATAAAGGGTTAAGAACCTAATAATTTTATAACAAATATTCTACAAAGATTCCAATTAAGGCTCGGTTCAAACGAGCGGTTTGCGGCGATTCGTCACCGCGGCAATTTTCCGCTGCGTTGTAGCAGAACACGGCTTCGTACAAAACAGTTCACACCCGCTGCAAATTCTAGGGACAGCTAGGCGACCTGTTCGTGAACGTTCGGCGGCAAATCGCTCGTGTGAACTGCAAAATAAATTTTGATGCAAGAAACATAGCGACCAGTTGCCGCAAACCGCTCGTCTTAACTGAGCCTAACTTTGAACTGAAACAAATCATTAAAGTGGGTATCCATTTCCTTTGTTTCCGCGTATCTCCGTTATATTATATGATATAGTAGAACAACTTTGATAGGCAACGATGCATCGTTTGTCCGTTCACACTGATACGATACGCGGATACGCAACAAATGGATAGCCACCTTTACACCGAATTTAGGCTTCTGTTTTCCCCCGCAATAAAGTAATGAACCCCCAATAAAAATCTGTCTCGCGGACAAAGCATGGATATAAAGACTCCCTTTGTGTCTCCCTGTCTGAGCGTCGCAGAGAAGCGAGCGCGAAGGGAGGAAATTTTGCAAGTGTCCCGCAAAATTTGGTAACCACTCCGCAAGAGATGAGCCCCTAACCGTGTTACTGTAGTACACCGCGGGTTCGGAGGGATGAGGGGGTGGGCGATAACTCACGAGACTTGATGTAAATAGCACACTTACTTATTCGCCACTGTCGCGCGGCACAAGTTAAAAATACAGAGGCCAAGGTGAAGGATGCTAAGACGCGGACCAGCGGTAGGAGTGCGAGAGGGCGGGAAGGGTGGGAGGGGGGAGGGAAAGGAGGAAGAAGAAGACAGAGGGGAAGTGACTTTTTTGCGTAATGAAAGCAATCAATTCAAGTCCTTGCCTCCCGGCGTCCTTTGGTAAGGGAAAACCGCGCTCCGGCTTCGCTTTTCTCCGTCATCTCCACCGCCGACCCCCTTCTCTCTCTCCCGTCGCGATCCGACTAAGGGTGGAAAAAACTGTGTAGGGGTAGTAACTCACTCTCGCCTCGCCCTGTCACCCTCTTTCTTGCCACCCTAACAGTGGCCGGACCACTTTTGTAGTTATCATAAAATGCCCTGCTTTCAAGTTCCGACGATTGCTACTTTTTTTCTCTCTCTCTCTCTCTCTCTCTCTCTCTCTCTTCCTTCTTTCCTACTCGCTCTGACCCTCCCATTCGGAGAGTAGTGCGGCGGTAGGAAATAACGAAGTGGTGAGTTCAGGAGGAGCCGAGGGAGGGATCTGAAAGAGTGGCGAACGAAGGAGGGAGCGAGAGGTGGAGCAGGTTAATCCTGAGTATTTTCTGTAGGGGGTGCGAGCATCCAACCTCCTGGGCGAAAATCCGGGGGTGGGGCGGGCGGACCTCTTTAAAACAGCACTAAAGTATCGTTAATCTTGGAAGAAGAGCCGCTTACTTCGCCGAGACAAACTACTTAGACACATACACTTGATACAAAAATAAATTGCGATCCGCCGCGCTACTTCTTACTTCCTGCTCGGGAGTTAAACCTCCGACTGCTTTAAACTATTATCGAGCGACCATATTTTTTTCAATTAGGGTAAACGCATCTGTAGATGATCAGATTTTAGATTATTCGATATTCATGAAAAAAAACCAGAGTTTTAATTTGTTATGATTGCTTCTTCATTCTATGCAGAAATCGTTTGTTGTGTTAAAAATCGAACATTTTCGATCATAGTATTTTTCGTATGCGAAAAAATATTTTATAGTATTGTACATCTACTGGTGATATAAACTATGAACAGAATTTTGATCCTTTTATGATTGAATAAATTAAGTCTACTATACACAACTATTTTTTTCTTAAAATTTATATATTTTTGCTGCAAAGCGTTTAGATTTTGTTTACAAAATAAATATTTCTAAGCTAAACTGTAACGCAAATTTTGGAATCAGGTAAACTGTACATTTACTGGCTTGCTTACCCTACACTGTCATCGATTTATACATTATAGTATGTTATATTATATTGGGAATACAAGTATACAAGGGAAAATTGTGTGTGTTTCTTCAGTTGCTCGTAAATTTGTTCTTTTTCTAATTCTATTATTTAAAGTCGCATCAACCGCTTAGGTTGCGGTTACAGTGAATGCGTTTTTTGACGAACTGCGTTTTGATAAAAATGTTTACACCGTTTCATTCTTTAGCAAAAAACAGATCAGACAAATTTGTCATAAAGCAGTTCCTTGGAAAACGCGCATCCACTGTAACCGCAGCTTTATTTGGGTGATTAGAGACTTGAGGTCAGAGTTCACAGTTTGATGTGCAATTCGATTTGTTTTAAATATAGTAGCCATAGTAGGATTTTAGTTGTTTCTTAATCCTTCAGGTTGTCTTCCAGGGTGGATCTTACTTTGAATTCTTGTCTGTTCATGTTGTTTCTTCAGCAATGTATTATATGTTCCACTGTCTGGCGTATTTTGAATTGTTCACAGGTTGGAGATTCTTTTTTTTTTAAGAAAATGTTGTCGTAAATCTTCTTTTCTCAGAGGTTTGAAATTTTTCAAGAAGGGCTTCGGAAATCCGGTCAAAAAATTTGTAGGCACGGTCTGCGCCACGAATTTGTTGAATAAACGTTCGATACAAATCTATTTACCACATTTTACGTAGATATCCGTTTTCCATTTAAAATTCGTCAAATACAGGACAGGCCATCAAACATTCCTGTATAATTCTGTAATATCAAGCGTAAGAAATTTGAAAGCAGAGGCATTTTTGGAACAGTTGACAGAAAAAATACTATGGGACAAAAAAAAAACCCGCGAAATATCTGGTAAATGTTACGAGAATGGGATGTTCCGATGATAGATGAAAGTCCAAAGCTTCCCGCGGGAAATGCTAAATGTCAAACACACAGCCCTCCTCCGTTCCCAGGAGAGCTAAAGGCCATAGTATCATAATATGATTACGCGCTTTCCGTCACCCCCTTGTTTAGACGCAATTATCCTGCTGTGCGTACGCCACGCCGAAATTCGTTGACGAACTTATGAGCCTACAGGCCTCGCGTCCCCGTCTTTTTTGGCCTAACTGGTTTCGGAATTTAACGAGGACTGCTCGTGAATCTAATTAAATTTAACGATCAGTTGGTATTCACGTTTAATTAAACTGCGCGCGAAAGCGAGCGAATTAACGATAGTCATCGATACTTCGAGTGTATTGAAAACTGTTTAATTATTGTACGTAAGAAATTGTGACTGTGTCACTGTGAATAAATAACTCTTTTTCTTATTTGTTTGTTACATATACATCAAAGGGTTTGTACCTATGAATTTGATAAATAAAGAAATAAACTTGATAGTACTAATAGAGTATATTCAAATATTACGTCTCTATTTTTTTTTTTAATGAACGAAAAGTAGACTCACTGTTAACTATATTCAAAACATAAATTCCTCCATGCTTGCTTTCTCCGTAAAGATGATTATCATTGTCCTGCACGTCAATCAACTTCACTATCACATTCATATCGCTGTACGTTTAACGACAGCCTGTCACTTCATAAAAACAGTCGCGGGCGTTTGTACCGTTCGCCCCGATTTTTGAACGATCGGCAGATCGATTGATCCGCTGTTCCTTTCACTGACACCCGTTCGCTACTGAATAAATCAAAACGATTCGAAGATTGACTGCTGATATTTACTGTTTATATTGGCGCCTTTCGCGCGACCGAAATTCGGCGTGACAACAAGAGTGATTTTCAGTTGATCACATTATACTCATCATCGCAGACTCATCGCAAAATTTTTGGAATGCTGCTGTGACTCAAATTTCTTTACAAAATTTTAATAAAACATTCTTGTTGAACTGTGCCACACATGAAACACAGTTTCGAAATTAACTAGAACTCTCGCGTCCAAATTTTGAAATTCTTCAGATCGTATCTGCCTTTGCTTTGAATTTCTACTGCATAGGCTTACAATTAGAATATTTTGGGGTTCCTTGTATTAAGTATGAATAGCGTTAGGATAATGGACGTAGGAAGGTTATGCCACATACGTAAGGGAGATCCACTCGAGTGGTCTGTCGTTTGTGGTGAATGGAAAGCTCATGAAGTTCACCCTAAGTACGGAGGCGCACGGAGCTTGGCGGAAGCGAGAGACAGACAGATAGATAGATAGATAGATCCAGAGAGAGAGAGAGAGAGAGAGATCCAGCGCGCGAGAGAGAAGGAGAAGTGATTGCAGAGAGCACGTGCTGTCACGTGTCGGCGAGCCCTTGTGATCTATGTGCCGTCACTGCACCACCTACGTACATATATATGCATAGAAATTATTGCTACATCGACCAAATATATCCCTTCTAATGTTCCATCGCGATACTCCTGTTCGGGGGAATACTTCGGTTTGCCAAAACATTCTAAAAGCTATCGATCGCGAGACCTATTTAATGGAAACTCCCCATTTTGGATTCGACGAGACATCTTTTGCTTCGATTCGCTTCGATTTCAGTGCAGTCATGTCCGTATCGGAGTCAATACACGTAAACAAGCAATACGAATGGTGGAGAAAGCATTATATTGATTGGTAAACAAAAGAGAAACTGTTTTGACAAAGATTTTGAGGATTGAGGACGAGCAGAAGTAGTTGACGATTTTGGAGTTTCTTCGATTCGATTCATAGTTGAGGTTCGAAAAGTGTTGGTGTGATATTTAACCTGGTACCAGTTATCTGATACTTTAAAATGGATACAGATGCGGGGAGAAGTTTGATGCAGGTTTTATAAATTTACTGGATCAAACTTCTTTTTACTAAATTGCACGACTATGAACTTTTCTACGTTCGATTTTGCTAAGTTTCCTTTGGTGGAATCTAGTTTTAAATTAGATATCCTTTCTAACGAGCTGCTTAAATTATTCTGAAGACTTCGAAATGGTGATTCATAAGAAAATTCAGTACATTGTTATATTAAATTTTTCCTGAAAAGAATAGTCGCGAAACAGCATATTCTAATTTTATTCGAAGTACAAACTCATAAAACAATAATAAAATTAATTTATGTCAATATTTGTATCTAACAGGCATTTACATGAACAGTTTTCACTTTCATGACTACTCTGATTTCTTCAAAAATAGTACAGTAGAATTTCAGTTATCTGACTTCATATTTATAACATACAATGTTAAAAATTAGCGAACCATTATTAAATAATAGTTCAAATTGTACTCGAGGTCCTATTTTGTTCTTACATGAAATGATTAATATCTTGGATAACGTGATTTTGGGATAATCGAGGTTCTACAATAGCATTGTTTATGATGATTTCAAAAAATTCCAATGATCTAATACGTTAATTACAATCGAGACAGCGGAATCACAAGATTGATATGCAAATTCGAGCCGGAGGGACAAGCAGGAGACCCTCTCCGCTAAGTAGACGCGAAAACGATCTCCTTCGGCATCCGAAGGTGGTGATGCGGTGGTGAATAAGGGTGGGCGGTGAGCCTCCAGAGGGTTTAACCTGAGGGTTGGTGCATATTTCACGGTTGGTGGTCCCATCTCGCGGAGACAATCTGAACCAGCGCGGATACATCATCGCGTGACGCCACGTAATAACCTTCTGGTCCATAGCGAACGCCTTTCAAAACCCTCTTATTTATTCATCTCGCCTCGTCCTTACTCTCTCGCCTCGGTCCTTCCACCCCTGTACAGGTTCGCGTCACCATTACGCAAACCATGGGAGTCGAAAACCACGCCATAATCCGTCGAGCGACTCCATGAAAACGCATCGCAATGTGCAACATTTACCATTTTCAATATAAACTAAAACAATTTCATGAATTCATCGAAATTTCCACTTTTCATTGCGGAGTCTCGTTACCGCCATACCGGATAAATTTCATACTCGTCGTCGCGTAAAATACGCGCGTCGCCGGGACATTTTACAATTTTGCAAGCCAAGCCAGCTATTCCGCGAAAAATCCTCGGCACGGCGGGAAAATAGATGCGCCCAGCGATTCGTCTGTTGGCACGAATAATTACCGGCAGCCCATTCGAAGAAGAAATCATCGATCAAAGCCGCGGTCGACGCGACGCCCGGCATTTCTCGAATACCGTGCTAATCCATCAGTGAATTCTCGTATCGCTTACCGTGCCATTCATTTTTTTTTTTCGCGCGCGACATCCTCGCGCCACTTCGTCGCCAGATGTTGCGGGCGTAAGTACGTCGACGAAGGATTTCACGGCGAAAACGAGCAGCGGAAAGCGGAGGCGCTTACTGTTTACTGTCCCCCGGTTCCGCGACCGATGTTTTTTACGACCAACGCCTTTGAACGGTATTCAAAACTCGTCACAGATGAATTTTAGTAAAATAAGCGATAAACTCTGACGCTGCTTCGATTTGAGGAACAGCAGCTTTTTTTTAACCCTCCGCGAAACAGATAAATAAAAATGATATCTTAAACCTTGTGCAATTAATTTCACTTTAATTAAAATTCAACCACACATACATGATTTGTATAAAAATGCACTTTGAAATGGTACTTTATATTTTTTAAAAAGACTAGATCAAATATAACGAAGCTTTGCAGTATTTTTTAGTTGTATTTACTCCACGTGGTTTGCGAAGGATTAAAAATTATTACCTAGTCTATTTAAGAGGAATTTCTTCTTCTACATTTGGACTGAATATAATAAGAATATTTTTTAATAAAGAACTTTAAAATTATTTGAAAGATTGAAAAGAATCGTAGAAAATAATAAACATATCAATGATTAAATGATTTAATTTTAAGGATTAATTTCTTTTATAAATGATAATCAAACCATTTTCAGAGACATAATTTGTGTTATGATCTAAAATTTGCTTACATATTAGATGGATATTGAGTATGTTATATTTGTTTCAGTGTTGTCTCGATTTAAGGACGAAGGTTTTTGAGCTGTTCTGTATTGTCTCGATGAAAGGATGCAAGGATAGGGGATTTCGATTCGGCCTGAGGTGAGTACTATTCTTGCAACAATATTGTTTTCACTTAAAGACGGTATTTCTGATTTGATCTAAGATGAACTCGAAGCTTTTAGCAAAATTGTCTCAATCTAAGGACGGATATTCTGATTCAATTTAGGGTGGGCGATATCCTTATTATAGTATGTATTTTTTCAATTTAAATACGAACTTTACGGTTTGGTACGCTGTTATTGTACAATATTCTTATTTCTATTCTTATTATATTTTTTGTTAGTTTTTGTTAATTTGTCTCGGTCTAAGGATACGGATTCTGATTTGATCTAAGATGCACATTATATTTATTATAGTATCATTTCTACCCAAAGACTAGATTTTCAATTTGCTCTACAATAAGTACCAACTCTACGCAATATTGACTCGATGTGAGGACATTTTAGCTCGATTCAAAATAAATATTATATCTTAAGGACAGGAATTTTCTTCAACATTTTTTTATCTGCACAACTAAAGGCGTTATAGTCTGGCCTAAGTATTAGACTCACTCTATAATAAGTGCTATTATGCATTATTAATTGTTTCGATACAAGGACGGTGATTCTTATTCGGTTTAAAGTGACAGCGCTATCTATTTAGTATTCGCAATTTTGTTTCCACTTAATAACGGCGAAACTGACTTACAATTAGTCTTATACAATGTATTATAATGATCACTATCTGTTTTGTGGTATCAACCTAATATTTTTGTCTCGTTCTAAGGTAACTATTAATCTCAATATTCTCTTATCATTTCCGCGCTGAGTAAAAAATAAACAAAATCCAGAGTTCTTATTCCATTTCAATCTAAACTATTGACCCACCTTTAATCTTCACCTTACATCGAAAAAAATTTCCGTATCATCAACAATTCTCCCAAAATCTCAACTTTTATTATTATTACATCCTTATTACAAACATTAATCATAACAAGACTGCAGATTTTTCTGTGAAACCAAATTTTCATAATCATAAATAAACAATTCAAGCTTGAGTAGTAATTTTGTCTTATTTTTTAATATTATAACTCGTATTACAATTTTAATATTTTACATATTTTGGTATTGGTCAATGATTTATTGAATTTTTGCACACTTAAAGTTGTCATAAATGCATCAAATCTGCAGAAAGCATAACAAGTGATTGAATAGGTTGAAGAGCAAATTCGAGGTGCAGTTATTCAACTGTTTTGCAGTCTAACAAAATTAATTTGGTTCCTACTTTCGCGTGTCCCTCTTCAAACATCAAACAATTCCCAGCCCAAATCCTTCTTCCGCGCCCGTTACCCACTTTCCCCGCTCAGTTCGCCATCAGCGCGAGTTCGAATTCACCATTGACAATGGCAATTGACCGAATGCCGCGCGGCCAACGCGATATTAATGGTCGCAAGGTTTGTATTTCTGTGCGGGAGAAATATCGTCAGACAGTCACATGCCTGGCCGTTAAGATAATAATAATCTCACGAGTGTGAATCCTCCGGTACGAGACGGGGGACACGCGTACGAGAGCCGGCGTGGCGCGGCGTGGCGCGGGGCGCGGGGCCCGTGTCGACACACGTACTTGACTCTTCTCGTGTAACGCAGTCGGCAGAAAGGCTATTTGTCGGATGACAAACGAGCGGCGGGCTACGTGGGTGGCTTCGGCAGTCGCGGGAAATGGTGAGCAGCGCTCCGTGTCGCCGCACGCGCTTTCGTGTCGTTCGGTTTTCAGAATCGAGTTCGGATACGGCCTGAATTCGAATGCGCCACGGGATCGCTCCGTGTCTCGCAAACTCGAACGAATGTTCCGCTGGATTGGAGAAGATACACCGCGTCCCCGCGACTCCTGGGGCTCGTCGAACCAACCCAACAGATTTATTTCCCGGGGAATCCTTCGTGTTTCGTCCCGTCGATGGTCCGGGGAAATCGAGTCGCGAACTATGATTTGCTGCGGCGTCACTTGTTTATTAGCTGTTATGGTGTATAATTTCGGGGTTTCTAGGAAGGTTTATCTAATAAATTTGAAAGGGGAGGATTCACCTTATATCGAGACTCTGAATATTTTCATTAACTTTTTAGAGGGAAATTTCTTTTTTCTTGGACGAAAATAGTGATTTTTTGGCATTTTTTTTAATAAACAAAACTGTAAAATTAATCAATCTCAAATATTGTCCATGTTTTTAATAAACTTTTATTAAGTAACACAATCTTTTTCGGTTGAATTCATTCGAAAATACAATTGGAATCTACGACAAAACCGCGAAATTGCGGTTGACATATCTGTCCTTTATTTCATATAAAAAATAATATCAAAAATTCCAATTTGGTTTTATTTTTTGCACATATTGTAATCGATTGCCCTACAATGAAACCAAAAGAATTATTTTTCAAAAAATAGTAACTGCTCCAATCGAAATATTCAATTTTACTCTCGAAATTGTTCAAGCTTCTACTATTTAAAAAAAGATATACAACCTATCGCCTTGCTTATAAGTTGCATAACTATATGTGTATAAAATAAAACTACATTGAAAGTTCCGACTTTATATGAACTAAAGGGCAAGTTTTGCGAATCGTTCAAATTTGAGAGGATACATACCTTCGTGACCATGAAAAAAGAAACTTTTTGGAGACCTAAACGTGTCAGTTATATCTATATTATGAAGTCCTGCTATAAATTTGAAACATGTGAAACTACGTCTCGATTAATGGACCTATGAAAATATTCTGACAATAATCATGCAGCTCCCTAATACATATAATCATTCCCATCAAAACACCTGTCCAGCTTAACCTAAGAAAGTGATGAGAAGTCCTCAGACCTCACTGAGCTTATCTCTCCCCTAAACCTAATTATTCTATTGATAATTTATTCTATTCTCTATTCTTCGTCAATCGGGACCAAATAAATTGCCAAAAACAAGGCCCCGATTCTCGGGTGCACGAAGTTTTACCACTTGGCGGAGCCAAAGGAACGGATCACCGAGCGGGTCGCGTCGTTAAAGACGGGGAGTCGGGCGGTGCAAATTCGAATTTGTTGCAGCACCGTTGCGGCTAGTAGCGTAGATCAGCACTAGTATCATAGCTCAGAGCCACGTACAGAGCGAATGCATTTCGGTGGCCGGCACGGTAACGCTTCACGCACGCACACACGTCTCTCCTCCACTTACGTGAACGTACGTAAGTGCGTGTATGTGTGGCCGGGAGGCACATAATGTCTAATGGGGGTGATTGTGCTCGCGCTCCGTGACGGATCAATCTGCCACCCCCTTCAACCCTCTCCTCTGCTTCGAAGAGAGACCAAGAGCGAGGGAGGAAGTGCAAGAGTAAGAGGGAGCGAGAGAGTTTCGGGAGGACAAAGAGGAGAGAGAGAGAGAGAGAGAGAGAGAGAGAGAGAGAGAGAGAGAGAGAGAGAGAGACGTATACAGAGAGAGGGAGAGAGTAACCCTTGGTCTCACCAAGCCGAAACCCAAGAGAGCGGACTCGCGTGGATAACGTGCCTATTCGTCATACCTCCCAAAGGCCTGGAATTAGACGCTGGAAACATTATTAATCGATGATCGTCCGCAAGCGACTCGCGCCCTTCGAGTTGTCACTGAATTCGCGTCCCCTTTGGTCCAGCCACCGAGAACCTTGACAGTCGAACCGCGCCCGACAATGGAAATCTTTTCGAAGGGTGATCCTGCGGTAATTAACCCCGTTACGCTGTGTTAGGATCTGCAACGCCCTACAGAATCGCTTGATTCACCGGGACTTTGGACCGCAACGCTAAATGATATTTGTGCGAAACGGTAATCCTTCTTTGCGATCGATGCCATTCCAAATCGGGAGCTTTTTCCATCCCTTAAGGTACTTAAAAATTGTCACAGGGTAGTTTCAACTTCGGTCCAAAAGACTCACAATAAAATCAAAATTCCTTGTGTGTTGTATAAATCATACAGATTTTTCTTTTCAATCAGTATTCTGAATGTTAGTACCAGGGTCGGCGCAATTTTGTACGGCGCTGTGTTCAAACATTTCACAAAAAAAGACCCGAACTTCACTTTTTCAAGGTTCTTCGAATAAGCTATGAGCTATAGTAGTTTTCAATTTTACGTTTTCACTACCTATTCGAATTTTGATGAAACATACAAAATCAAAAATAAGAACTATTGTTTTCGGTGTTTATAAACATAAACTTAACCCTCGTACTGTCTTCGGAAATAGTTAGGCATAAGTCTCATATTGTTTTACTATGTTAGTATATTAACGGGAATGTAAACATGTTTTCTTATAATGTTATACAGTATAACCTCGATTAACCGGTTGAATATCAAAATCAAAACTCAAATGTTTCCTCAGCGCAAATTCTTTCATTTGTAGCGTATGATTCTTAAATTAAAATTCAAGGTTTATACGAAATTTTACTGTACTCTTTTGTTAATACATCAAATAATTGGGATCCAGTTTCCATAATAGAAACAGCAATTAATTAGGAGCCGGTTAATCGAGGTCCTACTGGATTTAAAGCAAATACATCAAATTCCAACACAATCAAACTGAGCTCACAATTTTATAAAACTTAGAAAACGGAAATGGATGAATTTTCACTCGAAAACTCTATGAGGATTAATATTGCTTCAATATAAGGACGAATCTGCGCTGTCATTTATTGAAACAGAGATTTTATTTGTAGATTGGCACTGTTATCCGATTTCCTTCTACCTTTCAGACTTCTCAAATAGCTCAAGAATTTGCAAAAAATTCCTCGTCTCGATCTAAGGTGATTTTTGTTTGCAATTTTGTTGGTGAGAAAATCATGAATGCAGTTCAATGAAAGTTTACTTCACAGACATCATTATGCACTTTTTCTCTGGGTTTATGTTTACATTATTTGTTTCGATATAAGGTAGCACGATTTTAATGAATTGAAACTCCACAAGTCACGATTTTCAGCATTCGCTTTTTATTGCGGTTGCACTGACTTGTCTCGATATAAGGTAAACCAAGCGTCAGCTCAGATCAAGATAAATCTGTACAACAAATCCAAAAAGTAGAAGGAAATGGAAATTCGACTTAGTCACACTTTCAAGAACTTCGAATTTGCACCTCAACTGAAATATAGGGAGCTGAATTTATAGTTTTATCGCAAAAAGAGAACAACAAAAGAATTTCCTATTTAGAAACAAGAATATAATAAAATCGAAATCCGTAAGACATTAGGGTAATGGTTTCTATTAATGAGTCTGTACGTATTAGCGTGCCTTTACATTTACATAATGACGTAAAAAAGAATAAATACTCTATAAATAAAAGAAAAACATTTTTTTAAATTAAGTTAATCAGTAAACTTAACGAAAGAAATGTTTTCCTCTTATTTTTTAGAGGTACTTTTTTTTATAACTTATTTACTAATAGGAACCAGTATTAATGTCTAAAACTTGAAACGTCAGTATCCTAAAAATCGAAACATGTGACTTGCGTCATTTTACCTTAGAACCACAGAAATATCGTCCTAAATAATTGTCTCAAAATTAAAATCCCATCCAAAACTATCACTTCCCATTTCAATTATCTTTCCCATAAAAAGATCATTCTCCTCTCATTTACCATTCCATCCCGCGGCTCACCTCGCAGAGTAAATAACATTCCTAAGCTCCCCCCTATTTATCCGCTCGCTTAATAAATAATATCGCGTTATTAGCCTCGAAATGCGAACTGTCCGCGATAAAAGTGACTCTAATTACCGGAGTACAGTCGGTGACTGCGGCGCATATGGGTCCCGTCGCCGATATGTTGAACCGGCTAACTGGTCGACCAGGAAAAGCAATATTTTAGAATGCACGGCCGGGGAACATTTATAAACGTATCCGCGTAACCTGTTTCTGAACGGTTTCCAGGCTCCGTTCTGGAATACGGTGTGTATATGGTATAAAGTAACGAGGCGATCTCTCATATCGCACCGCCCACGTGCGTCGTTGACACAAACACGGACCGTGCTCGGTGTCCCGATCGGGCACTGAAAATCGCGGTTAACTCGCGATCGAGGAGAACCCGCGAGAGAGTAACGAGGAAGGGAAGGTCGTCTAATCCTTCGTATTGCGTCGTTCGTTGGTTCGGTTCGTTCGCATAGATAATGGTATTTGGCGGGTCATTTTATGTTGCGCTGTGTCAGCGTTCCACGGCTCTCACGATGCCGGGGAGATTATGGTTAAACTTGAATTATATGGGGTGCTTCTGATTTTAATGAATCAACGTCGGGGAAGACCGTGACCAGACTCGTGATTACTTGGACACGCGATGGATGACATCAGTGTTCTTTTTTCTTAATTTCGCTGGTAGGATAATAAATATGGAGATTTGTGATAAGAGAAAAATTCCGGATTCGTTGTTATTTATGCGTTCCTGTGGGATGTGTTTTCAACATTTTTTTTATAAATGAGTAGATAATAGTGTGATTATATTTAATTAAGAGAAAATTTTTTGTGTTGCTTTGCTAACATTCTATCTGAATTTTTAAACTCATTCTCAGGATTCTGTTAAGTTTATTCTGCTATAATTTTTTAATTCTGTATTAATAGAATATTATTTTCATTTATGAGTCCAGTGATTTATATTAATATAGAGTCAATAGAAATCCTTTATCTTTAAAGAAAAAATTATCAATAATCGGTCTAAAAATAATAAACAATTCAAATTGTATTTTATCAACTCATTTTTAGCTTTCAATACAAATTTTAGTTACCTAATTATATCATTCAAGGTGTTGTAACAGTAGGTATTTTAAAAAAAATTTCAGTAATAACTTCTTATCTATAGAAGTTTTATTGCATGGTATGTACACTATAATTATCTAGCACAGCATATAATTATCGTAGCTATGATAACTCAGTTCTATCCAGTACTCAAATCTGCAGTGGATTTATGCTAATTGAATATCTGTAAATCATAGTTAAAATTAACGTTTATTGCTATATAATAATTATATCACTGCATTTCCCGATTGCATTCAATTAAAAATATCTAGGATTGACTCTAAATATGGTTCTACTAATTCTACTAGTGAATTGGATAACGCAGTTCTAATAATAACAAATGATATTTTCAAATTGCGTATACTACATTCTTTTGCAAATTTATGCACAACTTTCTAGGTGATTAGTGAAAGGAAATCTATCAATTAGCGTTAAAATTTACATTTAAGCGTAGGAGACATTGATTGGTAAGCTCATTATATTCGGAAAAAAGGATCGTAATTATTCAAAATTCAGTTTGTTTAACCCGTTGTTTCTTGCATAATTTGTGCAATATAATTTTAATTATTGCTAAATATAATTGAGTATTTATTAGTTTATTTTATACGTAAAAGCTACTATAGTCCTTTGAAGTAACTTCGATTTCGCTCTTACCTACCGAGATCCAGGGGTCGACAAAAGTTACGACACTGTTCCCAACATCGACATAACGAGTCACAGATGGCAGCAGAAGGTTGTTACAAAATTCTATTAGGAAATATTGTGTCCTAAACCTAAACACATAGCATGCTCACCAAAATTTATTCAGAAAAGGCTAATATAAAAGTAATATAATATTCATAATATTTATTTAATGGACAGTTTTAATCTTATTTATGAAAAGTTTGTATACATTGCTTATAAATATTGTAAATATTTATTTTACTTTTGTTTAGAAATGAGGAAGCACACAAAAAAAAGAAAGAATTATCCATTTTTATACCAATTTTCAAGAAGAAGAAGAAGAAAACTGTTTTCAATAAGTAGAAAGAAATATCAGAACTCAGTTTTCTAGTTAATCGCAAGGACCTCGTAGAGATACGATGAAAAAGCAAACAATTATCTATTTTGTATTCCTTCAGAAATTGAACTGTTTAGGAATGAATTAAGAATTCTCAGAAAACTGAGAATAAGTAAATTAGCCACAACTTTTTGCAGTCCCTGAAAGCAATAATTAATCACTGTTTACTCCGTCAGCATGACTGTATAGTGCCATAATTGGAATATGTTCAGCGTAAAAATAAGGCATCATAGGTTTGCACTAAAGTAATGAATTAATGATATGGTTAATAGAATCATTTTGGTCATAGAGTGAGATTAAATAGAAAAAGGGCAAGATGCTTGAAAAATCTCTGTTTTAAATGGTACGTGAAGTTTCAGCAATGAAAACGTATTTCTGAAATAATATACAAAGGTAATATTACAACGAGACTGTGGATGAGAAATAAATTTTAATGAAAGTGTCTTTTACCTTCTAAAATTCTGAATATTTTAAAATATATTGTTGCGAGCACCGGGCGAAAATATTCTATTTTCAATTATTTCATGTATTTTTACATCTATACATATTTTTATACATTTTAGCATTTTTAAAATTGCCATAAGTGCAGAAAGGACCGATTGTTTGTTTCCATATACATACATTTAAGTGGTTACCTTTAAGTGGACTACCCTGTATAATACACACGACTGTGTAGACATAATTATAAAAGAAGTATTAACTGTAAACAATTTTGCAAGAAACTAAGATAACGAATCTCACATATTTCTTTCTCAATATCACTAATTTACCTTTTGATAGAAACGATAATATCGTAAAATAAACAACTAAACAACTAAAATAAAACGCGAAAAATTTCTCTAAACCCACATTAGAATGGCAAACCTATCACCCACGCTCCAAAAAAAAAATAAAAACCAAGACTCCTTCAAAGCGTCAAATTCCTGATAAACGGTGCCACCATAAACGGCCAGTAATCGCCCCGAGGCATCGGAAACGAGACACCGGTAAATTTCATCGAAACGCGAGGAAGACGAGAGCGGGCACCGAAATTATCTAAAATCGATACTGTGTTCTGCGGTCCGGTGGATCTCCGGTTCGTTCCTGCACGTGCGTTATAATCGCCGAGCCGCAGCCGGTGGATCAGCACAGAAGCGAATTTTTTGCGCCCCCGGGTTGGTCCGGGGCGACTCAAATCATTCTCACCAAATCCCCGGGTGCGGTGGCACTGGTTTTTGCGCGGCGCGAAAAATCCTCCGGACACCGCGAATCCGGGTCGGTTTGCGCGTCGCGTATCGGGACCGTAGGGAGTCCTGCGGTCGTGTCGGCCAATAATTGACCCTACGACCATTCGTACCCGGCGTGTACATTATAAATGCGTGCGCCGCTACCAAGCAGGTATTCTCCGCACCGGCTAGGTCTGGGTAGTTAAGAAGTGGCTGCAGTTTCGACGCGACGCGTTATGGCTTTAACCGCAACAGCGCGCCTCCGACCGCAGGAACCCTTTACTTTGCTCTTTACTCCCGGGTCTCCGGTGGTACACGCTTGTCCCACCTCCTCCTTCTCTTTCCCTTCCCCTTCCTCTTGCCTCGCCCATAATTACTCCGCGATGATACCAATGGTATCGATCATCATCCGGCCACCCTTCGCTCTTCGATTCCTCGCTCGCCCCGTAATCCCCATTAGCCGCAGCAATTACACCTCGCCACTGTGTGTACTTGGTCTGCGCCGCGTTTCTACGGACGTGATCTCGCGAAACGTGTATGCGATATAATATTAGGGTCGTTACACTTGAAATGATGACGGTTTTCGTGATGCGCCTGGGTTGCTTTTGTTTTTGTTCATTTAATTAAGAGCAGTGGGAGTTTAAGGAAGGATGATCAAATAGGGTCGCGTTTGCAGATTTTTTAGGGATTTATTAGAGTTAAGTAGAGCATCGTATTGTATGTTTAAAGTATCATGAAAGCATTATTGTTTGCGGTGAATGTGGTAGAAATGTTCAAAAAAGGATAAATGAAATTGATGACGAAGGTAAAAGGAAATAATTCTAACAATGACTGTCACTAATTATTTTAAGTTTGAAAGACTGCATGCAATGCAAAAATTCAGATGTTTGTATTACGAGGCGTATAGGCAGGTTTTAATTGAAGTTCAAGTATTGAGTTTGAATAAACATTTGATTTTATTATGAAATAAAGAAAATGTATTTTTAATTTGCCGGGTTGATAGCGCGCCATATTTTCGAGTGGAGACCGATGCGCAAAATTAAAAGAAGCGTCTGCATCACGCCAGAAACCAAAGAATAATCATAGATGCGTATCACTCTATAAGACTGATTAAACTCCCTATTTTTCTCTACAGTTTGGTGAAGAATAATTAATATTTATGTCATTCGCAGAAGTTCATATTTAAATTATTCATTAAAAATAATAAAATACAATAAATCATGGAATAGTATTTGGACAAAAGATATTCTTTGAAATTTGTTTCCTAAGAATATACATAGATTAGTATGTAGAATTCATTAAATTCAAAGAATTATTCTTACCTTTTATTTTCTTATACTTTTGGTAGACTTAGTACATTCTTACAATAATTGTAAAAGGCGTATGTTTGCTTCTACCTAACAATTAACAATATACAAACTTTTTTGTCGTGTTAAAGTTAACTCGTACTATTTGAGAAAAGAATAAAATTCTCAATGGACAAAATGGACTGAAAAAATTATAATGAAGTAGAAAATTTGAATAAATCACAAAAATCTTAATCTATGCGAAATATTGTATATCAGCTTGTCTTTATCACACTTTGGCTGTGCCCAAACAACGCATTCTACTTCGAAAAGTAGAATAAGCGCACATTCTGTTTAGCCAAGTAGAATAAGTGTGTTTTGTACAGATCATAAAGTAGCATTAGTATTATACATTTAAAATATGGATTTTTCATAGAATGTATTATTAATAAATATCCTTTATATATACATATATATATAGTTAATTTGGTAGTTTACATAAGCTATTCTATTATTCTTAAACATACAGAAAAATACTGTACCTTTTATACTACATCAGTTTAGTGTAAAAATTACATTGAAAAAAATTCTCTTCATTTAAAAAATATATAAGAGGTAACTTGACTTCATCAGTAGACACAAAATTGTATTAGATCATAAATGCAGTAACCTAATGCTCAATCTCATACATAACAGTATAGATGTATGTATGTAATTTTGTAGCAATGAATAACTACTCAAACAATTACATCCATATTATGTCCATGTTTAACCCTGCTACATTCCTTTTAAAAATCTAATTTATTAAAACTTTAATTATTAGCACATCATTATCGATTTGAATAATGAAATGTTTATAGAATATCAAAGAAGATCAAACATAAATATTAACATTAATTTTCTTCAATTGTTTCTTAAAATTTTAACAGTTATTTCCAAAAATAAAATCCATATTCAGATCAAAAAATCTGAACAGTGTAGCAAGGTTAACCCTGTTACGGTCTTTGAGTCATCTTTGACCCATGTATTCTATTTCAATCAACAAATGTTTCAGTTTTAAGAAGAATATAAAAGAATTACTATTTGTTTAACATTTTATCAAATTTGCTCTACGAAACTCAATAATTATGTAGTAAAAATTAATATTTTTATAAATTCAGACTTCCAATAAGAGCATAGCAGGGTAAGTAAGGTATTTAAATAAAAAATTTCCACCACCAAAGGGTTAAAACAATTCTTCGAAAAATTCCTTCCTTCCAAAAAATCTCTCCGCTCTAAAATACACCTATTTTTTCAATTTTTAATTCCCCATTTTTTCTAACGTTCTCCAGTCTCTATCAAAGGCAATCTAAGAATCCTCGTTTGCAACGAAAATCACACCTACCGTCGCACAAGCGTTCCACCGTCCCCGTTGTAAATCACGCACACACTGGAGGCGTGGATTTATTTTAGAGTCCAGCTCATAGTATCGGTTCACAGAGGATGAGTCATGGTGGTATTGTTCAGCCGGACGAGGAGATACAACACAAATCATTTCCTGCCGTATCCCTATCTATCTGCCTTCGCGTTTACGCGGCTCCGCCGGTGTGCGTTTCGTGCACGCCTGTGGATCCGCGCCGTTCGCCGGTGTATAGGTGCAACGACGCACAACGCATCTCACGCTCGAGTGCATGCATCGTGCAATCGTCTACCGTCGGACGCGTGCACGCGACGTTTTGCGAAAACGGTTTCACGTTTTGCGGACGACGTCGGTGGGGAACCTTTTTATCCAATTTAATAAAACGCGGCGCGTGCTCCGTTAGACCAATGCTTTCCCGTTTACTCCTCGAACCTCGTTTTATCTTTCTTTTTCTTTTTTTTTTTCATCGAAGAATGTTCCGTAATCGATGCACATACTTGTGGAAATATGAGGAATCGATGTAACTAGCAATAAGGGAACATGAAGAAGATATGCAAACGGTTTTTCTGCGTAATACCATTTAGAGCAATTTTGAAAATATTTACTAGGCTTCAGGAATCTTGGGAATTTTATAGCTCCTATTAATCGTGTTGTTGGCATTTATGGCATTTAGGGCAGCAACATTCTGTTGGCAATTTTGGTTATTGAGGGTGCAATGAAAATGCGAAGGATTATTTGAATTCTTGTTTCGATGATGGGAGTTTCAAAGATTTTACTTGACGAAGGAATATGTAATATAGTAAATTATACAGGGTGTAACAAAACAGTTGCAGGTCCTTGAAAGAAGTGGTTATTAATCAACTGTTTTCTTACCGAAAATGGTAGATGGGGTTTCGTTAACCAGATATTGACAAGAACTCCGAATCAATCAAAGCGTGAGTATAGTGGACGAATTTTAGCGCGAGCTTCAATTGTAAGTAATATTGGCCCGCCATCAACCAATTTCAAGAATGAAAAATTGAAAATTCTTCAAAATATGGCATCTGAATATAATTACGTAAAATTCTTTTTTCCATGGTGCCCCAAACGGTATGCATGATTTAACTCAAACGAGTGGTGTGAAATTAGAATTCTCGATTTTTTAACATTTACTATTTCCTTTCCATGCCCCTTTTTAAATACAATTTTTGCTAAATTTGTTTCATCAAATTAAGGTCAGTTCCACCGGCTTCAACAGTTTAAAAATTAGGCAGCATTTAAGACAAATCCACGCGGTCGAAGCCGCGAGCAAAAAGCCAGTAATACAATAAATAAATATTCAATTTCTGAAGGGTTTCAGGCTTCCTTATTGCCCCGCATTACCCCATAACGACAGGGAGCACCGCGGCTGGAAAATGCCGACAGGTTCGCGCACGCCGACTAATAGATGCCAGCAATCTCTCGAACAGGGCGCGTTTCGCCGGATAATATTTTTCAAGCACCGAATCGAATGTTCGCGCTTCTTCATACGCGGCCGTCCGGCGTATCCGCGTCCCGCGTATCGGAAGCTGGATCTGTTAACGTTAATTTGTCGATTCGCGGCGGTATTAAACAGCCGGTCGTGGCTCTCGGTCGGGTACAAGCCACGCAGGGACAGGCGCAGCAACGATGCCGGTTGCGCTCGTCGGGGACTGATATATCTCGCAGCCGGGGCCGTGTCTCGATTCTATTAATTCAATTATATTGAGGAAGCGGTGGCGCGCGATAACGGATTCCAATAACGAATCGCTTCCTCCGCGAACGATCATCCTCTCGCGGACATTAATTACGGAGCCGCCGCGTACCTGTCGCTGCTATCGGTCAATTTGTTTGTCCGCTGGAATGCTCGTCTTCGATAACGGATGCGTCATGTTTCGATGATTCTTTTTTTTTTTTTTCTTCGTTCCTACTTCCCTTCTACCACGGGGAGATTATTCGCGCGCGACGATACGCGAACGCGTTCCTCGTTCTCGGGTGGAATATCCGCGCGGTCGTAAACAGCCACGCGCACGCTTCATTGCTCCTCTTTATGAAGTTATAAAATGTTGTTCTCTTAAACTCGTCGCGAGGATAACGCGGACCCGGTGCCACTGTCATGCCGTTGTTCGTTTGCTTCTCTTGGCGATCGGGGACGCGTCAGCTTATGCGAATTTATAAACTTGCCTCTCGTCGCGTTACGCGAAGGTCTCGACTTGATGGGCGTTTTATTGCCACGAAATGAAATTTTCCACGCGGACGGGAAGAGATATTGCGGTATTGAACGTCTTGCAGGATATTGGGAATCTTAAAGTTTGTTTTTTTTTTTTTGGGAGGATGGTGATTTGGACTTTGGTACTCTGTATCGTGAATTTTTTTAGATTGGAATGATTGTAATGAAAGATAATACACTATCATCAGAATGGAAACTATGTTAGAGTGCTGAGGTTTTTCTACTTTGTTTCTTTTCCTTTTAAAGTCTCCTTCATTTTAAAGTTTCATGAATTCAGGCAGCTAGGAGTTTAAACAATTGTTTTCGTGGTTTTGTTGTTATACTATTTTGTAGAGAAAAGTTTCTTCTTTATAATGAGCCCTAGAACGTTAATCAACCATTTTGTTTCACCGTTTTATGACATTTAGATTCGGTAGAATTGTTTGAATTTATAGAATATTTAAAGAAGAAAGTGACTAGTTTCTTGCTCTGTTCTACAATTAAAAAGTATCTAAAAAAAAATACAATTCAAGATTGTAAAAGTAGAAGCTTTACACTTTAAAATGAGTATAAGAAGATTGTTGTACGATTGTTTTGGATGACATTATAGTAGTTCAAACGTCGACAATTTTTCAGTCGAAATTTAGTGATTCTTTAACTTTTTGACGTAGAAATTGTAAAAAAAAATATATAAATTCAAGAATTTTTTTTAGGAAAAACTTGTGATGAAAATGAAACCAAACATCTTTCTTCTGTAAGGTACATTTATTAACTAAATTTTCTCAAAATTTGTTTAAAAAAAATATTAGTAATCGATAGAGATATTGATGACAGAAAATTTTCTGTCAGTGGACAGCTTACTCTAAATCTCATAGTCTCATTAATAAATACTTATCAGTCTCTTTTATCATAAAATTATAGACTCTGCTTTATTAACTAAAATCTTGTAATGTAACGAAATATTTTAGTTTACTACTATAACTAAATGTAACTATATAATTCGAGAAATACAATAAGCTAAAGATAGTCCAAGTTCTTCAAGGAAAATTTAATGTAATTCGAATTTATTGAAAAAAAATGTATGGAGTTCAATATTTTGAGTTCTTAAAAAAAATTGTATTGCTAATGAATTCTATACATATAAATGGTATTTTTTAGGGTTTATTTTAGAAAAAATCCAATGTACCATTTCTAAAATTGTTAAAATAGTACAAATAAATACTATTAATTTCTTAATTGTATAGAAAACTGGATATTGACTCCTTCAGTATTATTTATAGAGGCGATATTAAACACACCAGTGACATAAAACATATTTTAACACTATTATCAAGTATTTCCACATTGCATTCAAATTGCAATTACATTGTATGCTACAGAATACTTCCACTAATAAATATATATTCCATAAAAAAATTTTTTTTTTAATTCAGCACGTGAGATATCATCGAGATAAGAGTTCAACAAGAAATACAAGCTTATAAATTTTTGTTTTAAAAACTTCATAGAAAAATGACATAAAAATTGAGAAACTCCTGTAGAATCTCAAATATTTCAACACTACATTTATTACATTTGCTTTTATAAAAACGAATCCTAAACCTACATCCATATAAAGTATCCTGCTTTCCCGTAAGCATGAGTCAATCACATCCCTTTCCCCCATCATCCTCCTCTCACCTCCATCTCAAAAGAAAACCTCGAAGAAAGCGCGTCCGCGAAATCGCGCTCGCAGCAACCGTAACCGTATTCCGTGCCGTACTAACAAGCCCGGGCAGCTTAACGAGGAAGGCTCAGGAGGAAATGTCTCGGCGAGGATCCGTCCCGGCGGGAAACATCGCCAGAGGATCATGGTGTCCCATATAAATAACTACCGGTGGTGTGTCTACCCGCGTTCGTCGTCCCTGCCCCGCGCACGGACGGGTCCGGTGTAATGACATGATTGCATACCTTCCACACATGCTCCTTCCATGTTTTCCTTAGCTTAGGTTATGCGCTCGTTCTTCTACGCGTACGGGGGCGGAAAGGGGGGAGTCGGAGGACGCCGGGGAAGGACAACGGGACGGTGGGGAAAAGAGGGAAGAGAGGAGTTTGCAGGGGCCTTTCCCTAATAAGATACTGGCACGTACCGTCGGGTTCGACCGCGCCACACGCGAACATGCACGATCTTATTGCAGGGAGGTATTGGCCGGGCGCAACGCGTACCCAATGCAGAACTTTGTGCCCGGTATAACCGCGAATAAATCCTCTAATCTAATTGATACGGCCGCGGATATGCAGGCTCGCGCTTGCTGCACGCTAAAACGGTCGTTGTTAAGTAGCCTCGGCCGAGGAGATAGGCTGCTCGCCGGTTACCGCGTCGAAGGAAAACGATATTGGAGCGGGATCGACACCGTAGCTGCGCCCTTTTCCTCAAAAATAACAAAAAAGGCAATTTTTTGGAGTCACTAGCAGCGTTTGATAACGTAGAATATTTATACAGGGTGTAAGAAAAATGTTGCAGATCCTTAAAAGGGTGATTTCTGTCGCGATTTTAAACAACTTTTTTCCTTAGAAAAAATTTTATGTGGGGCTTTGTTAACGAGTTAGTAATGAGAAACACCGAGCAATTAGAAGGTGAGTGCAGCGGACTAATTTTAGTGCGGTCAATGGCGGGCCAATACTACTTACAGGTGAAGCCCGCGCTGAAATTCGTCCACTGTACTCACGCTCTGATTGGTCGGAGGTTTTGATCAATATACTGTTAACAAAGTCACCGAGTACATTTTCTGCTAAGGAAAAAGTTGCATTTTGTCACTTCAAAAATCACCGCTTTGAAGGACCTGAAAGATTTTTGCTTCACTCAATTGAAACGGACAATAAAAGAATGCAAAGTAAAAAATCACAAAATAAATTCTAAGGGAAAATTAAATATGTACTTTTAGGTGATGCGTTAGATATGCATTTACTTCAGGTCTATGAACATTATAAAATTCTGTTCTGTTTTTTAGAAGATTGTTTTTATTTTGTTAAATAGAACTGTATCTATAGTAACGGCCAGTAAAATTAGTCCTTGATCATTCAGTTAGAACCACCGAATATGTTCAATTTTTATATCGAAAAATATTTTTTGGTCAAATTGAAAGTTTTGAATGAACTTTAATAACTAAACTGCGGATGTTTATGTAAATTCAAACTTTACAGTCATAGAAAAACAACTGAATTTGGAATAAAAATACTTCATATCTTCTAAACATTATAAAATGTATTTTACATTTTTTTTTGCATAATGAAAATTGGCAAAAAACGCATAAACATCGGCAGTCCATTAATAACAAAGGTAATTTACTATTAATATATTGTATAAAGTCACGCAAGTCTACTACAATACTATTAATTGTGATATTTTAAAATTTAGAAAATATAACACAATTATTAATAACATAAATATCAGATTGTTTATCAAAGTCAAGAAATTGCTGAAAATAGTATTAAAATTAAAATCAATTGTTAGAGGATTTATGTACCAGTACCATATATGCATAGAAATCGACAAAATTTGTCTTAGAAAATATAAAATTCCTCATAAAAGTCTGATTTTCTAATCAAACTCTCTAAGAATTTAATTTTCTCTCATCTATCCTTCAACCACAGATGTTACTAAAACCGGTACCTAATATTACTGCTTGCTTATTTATTCGCTTATAGTTTCTGTTATATTCTGTATCCTTGAAGATTGTAATTTGGGTATTTAAGAGAAAAGATGTAAAATTTTTGTAAACGTCGTTATATTTGTACGACATACTTAATAAAAAAAAAAGATGTTATTAAAAAACAGAATGTATGAGGGTGGTTTGATATTAATAATTTAGGCAACTAATGAGAAATTTATAACTTTCGTCTGAACATTATAGTCCTCAAAGTTAAATTTTTCGCGTGTGGTCCTATTTTAATGACCAGGAACTGTATACATTGCAAACTTTGTCACTACATTAAATTATTGTTACATGGTCTTCAAATAGCTTTTCATAGTCTATTTCCACAAAGTTGCATGATATCCTATGAATTGAATCATATCTATATAAATTATTTTACAAAATATTGATATTTTTGAGATGGTACAATTTCTTCGCAATTTCTACTCCTGTATAGATATACATTTAGTATCCAATTCCTTTTTGCTCTTCCCTTTTCTCACAAAGGAAGTATTAAAGTACTTCAATCGAAATATATTAATTTTAAACAATAAATTACCTTAAATTAAATCTTCCAACATTCGGAACTAGAATAACAAATCCCTAGAAATACAGTTGAATCCTAGATTCTCAGGTCGCGAGATCTTCGCCTCGTAGACTAAGAGTCCACCTTTCGTCCGCGAAGACGGTTGGCTCGGTTTTTGAAGCGCTTCCGCTGGGAGTGCCACACGGTACCCCGATTACACGCGAGGTCGTTAAAGCGTCTTCATCGTGGACCGTGCCTCGGACGCGTCGAGGTTGAACGGATTAGAAGAAGTTACGGTCGTCCGTTTTTGTTTGCGTCGCGTGAAAGTCGCGCGAACGGACAATCGACACCGGTACGAGCACGAGGTTAGATTCCTCCGGGACTTAGAGACCGTTTAAGGTTTTATCGATTCCGATGGACAAGCCTGAGCCACGGTTTCCCCGGCTTTCCTTTCGCGCGATAAATTAAACGCCGATACGGAGGGGATCATAAAGGAATATTGAATGGTATCGACGTGGAAACCGGTTCGTGTCCCGTGGAACGATTCGCTGGTGTCTGATGCTGTTTTAAGCAAGCCATCGCCAGACGCAATATCTGTAACAGTTGCGTAACAGTTACATGTGGATATGCACGGTGCACACATGCGTGTACGAACATGTGGACCGGCTGGTCGGACAGCAGGCTTAAGGTATTTCTCGTCTTCGATTTGTGTGGATGTTGGTATTAGTATTAGGAAATTTTATGGTGTGTTTAGGAAAATTAGGGTACTTTAGCAGGGGAATGTTTATGCGGATTTCGGTTTGACATAAAAAGTATTGCTATAGAACTGGGATAGAAAATTGAGAATTCAATAAAAGTCTATTTTATATTTTTAATGTAATATTAGGTTGGAACCAAACTTTGTAGCATTTTTTAACAGATTTGCATTCGAAAAATACTAAGTTCTAGGAGAACAAAATCATGATACCACCTCAAAGATGGCCAAAAATGGTAAAAGAAAATTTCACATATGTAGTTGAATAAATTTATGTATAAGTATTTCTACATTGTTTACGAATTTCACTTAAAAATGGTACAAACTTTTATTCTCAACCAATATATACTTTATTTGTTATATTTTATTTGTGTATCTAAACTTGTAATGAATTCATAAACATCTCACGTGTATTTGCTATTTTTCATAACCGTTTCCCTCAAAATTAAAAAATTCCTCCTCTTTATACTCTTATAACATTATGAATAATATCAATTTATATTTGTAATTATGACTGATATTATCAAGAGTTCCTACTGCAAACTGTTAGAAGGACAGTACCATAAAATAGGTAAATGTAGGCAATTAAAAATAATTTTGCTAAAAATTGGAATCATTGTATTTTTTAAAAAATTTTAGCAGAACTAATTTAACAGTCGAAGTCTTAAACAATTAATTCAGGGGAAGCCAATGCCAGAAATTGTAATACATTCCACCGAACAATCTACCTATCAAATTACTCCAACCAGTACTCTCAATAGTTGCATTTAAATTAACCAATTAATCTAAAAGACAACAATTCAAAGTGATAAGGACCTAGGGGTAGTTCAAGAGGGTGACGCAAATGCTTGGAGACGTTTCCCAGGTGCACCCACAGGTTCCCCGACGTCGCCATCAACAAAAGGCGCAATCAAGTAAGAAAAGGGGTTAAGAGAGAGTGAAGTCTCGGTAAAGAGAGCCAGAGGAAAGTAGAAGGAAGGGCCCCCCACGAGCCATGAGCCGGGGCCGGCTCTCCGTGTGGTCCCTGCTACGCCTCGCGGCGACCTCATCCCTTCTGCTCACCACGACCATCCTCTTTCCGCTGCTCATAGTCTTCTTCTTCTCGCCGGCACTCTCTCTTCTCCGCGGCGGACATAAATCTCGGTAGGTTGCATTTATACTTAATGTTGCCAATATCCCGCTTGATCCCCGCGCTGTGCCCCTCTCCCTGTTCCCTCCCCCCTCCCTCGTGCGCGCCTTCTTTATTAGCCGAGAGACCCACCACTCGGCGGAATCGAGGAGAATACGACATGTTGCTCCTCAGGTTCACCCGGTCAACCCTGGCGAGGGTGAATTTATCGTCCCCCTGGTAATGAATGGCCACGGTGCCGTACGTCATCGACGTTTCGCGCAAGATCGTCCTGGTTTGCGCGAAGATCCTCGGCGGATCGAGATCCTGGTGTCTGGGCGGTGGGATCTCGATCGGTGATAACAAAGGATATCTTCTGGATAAAGTTAACTGAACCTCTGAATCTGAAGTTTCGTCCTACTGTTTCATACCGTGATCCACAATCATCCTGAACTTTTTCTTGGTTACACAAATGACATACAACCCAAGTGTCCTTTTGTATAAAAAATCTATGCAAACATTTCAAAGGTGATCGTCATGCACTCAGTTACCCAATTGATGGAGCGATTAATTACTATTTACTATAACGTCTTTATTGCCCAAACTAAACATAAACGAATACAAACGTGATATAAATAGAGTAGAAGAGATTAAGAATGGGTTGTACGTGCAAGGCGAGGTTCAATTATAGACTGCTTTGCAATTGATTCTTGACCAATCTCGGCACATCTGAGATCTGGAGTCCGGATGCATTGATGAGGTTTGTGATCACTCTAATGATTCACCACTGTATGGCAGCTTTGAAAATCCGCATCCATTACAAATGAATTTAAGGAGCATTTAGTCTACTGTAGAAGAACGCAACGAAGTCGTAATCTTTTGGATTAGTGTCTACAGACAAAAAAATTGCTTACTACAAAGTGTGCTTACCTACCCTCGAATTACGAGTGACCCTCAAATTGGAGCAATAACTTAAAGTCCGCGGGCGCATTTATCGCAAGTTCGAGAGATGAACGTTCATTCGGAGAATATACGGTAATAGCGTTGCAACGGTGCAAAGATCCAGCCACGGATCGCATTCTAGCAACGCTGTTAGAGGATCAAGCGCGGAGATCACCCAAAGTGGACAAGCACGATCCACATGAAGGATGAAGCTACATCACTGCCAGGTCTCGGCACGAATTCTACACGGCACGTCGGCAGTCGGCATGTTCGGCTTGCCTGTGACCTTGAACGACCCTACTGCCACGAGGATTTACTTATCGAACTTCCTTCGCGATGGCTTGCACGGTTCCTGGTCTAGAAATAGCTCTACACCTGTTGGTTGATCAGATTATTCAGCTCTATCTTTTCCCTAACAGTTTATTCTTTTTTTTTTCTTAAAGCGATTCAAATTTTGGGGGTTTTCCAAACTTCTGATGCATCAGTGGCGACTCAAAAGTTGGGGGTAGATTTCTTTTTGCCGAAACTGAGGAGAATTTGGGCAGTGAAGTTCATTGCGGTGTTTGTATAGATTCTTAGTTTAGGAATAAGTTTGCAGTTTTTGGAGATCAGGTAGTTTTGGATCATTCTTTTGGTGATGGGTTGTTTTTCTTCTTGTTACAATTGATTCTAGTTTAGAGATTGTTTCAAACTTCTGCTGGCTTAAAGCTCATGGTACTCAAGCTATAAAGTTCCTAGTTTAGAAATAGTAGCTTAACACTTATCCAGTAGACTAGAGTCTTCATTTCATTCTCACAGAATTCAAGTTTAGGGGTTGATCTAAACTTTTATCGTATTATTGTTTATTTAAAGCTCATGATGCTCAAACTATGATATTTCTGGCTTAGACACAGTAACGCTGACAGGGGTGGATTACCCCTAAGGTAATAAGCGTTTGTGCCCTCTTTATGCCTACTTAAACCCTGAAAGTCTTGTCAATCACAGTGCCTCTGTCAATTCCACTTTCAATTCCGATCTAAAAATAGTTCTAGACCCCATTCTCATGTCCTAATACTCTATCCAAAATTTCTACCACCAAATCCAATCTTCTCCAATCCCAAGAAACAGCACTTTGAAGACCGTCCAAACTTCCCTGGCACAAATGAGGGCTAAAAACACGGGGGTTAGTTCTCACGTAGCTCAAACCGTGAGGGAAATAGGTCTATCATATGGTCGGCACCCGCGAGCTCGCCAGGGCCGTTTTTCTGTCAATCTCCGTGTGATCCCTGTAATTTCCTGTCTAGAGAACGACGCCGTAGCTTTAATGCTCCATTGTCTCAGCCACGTTCCCTCTGCGCTCCACTCTGACCACGAACCGTACTCCCAGTGCACTCCCACTATTTTAACTATGGGCAGAGGCTCTCATTCGTGTCGTTCTCCAACGGGAGAAGGAACGAAAAAAAGAAGGAACACCGGGAGCATCCGTTTGCACTCTAATTACGCGAATATCGGGCAAACTGCGCGGCGAGTTAACTGCTCGCGCCCGATGATTCTTCCCTCGTCGATGGTCGTTACTGCTCGCCGGCTGAGCTGCGTTTTTGTGACCGTCGACCTCGTTTCTCTGACGATCCTATCCTCATTTGCCGCCGCGGTGCTTTCTGGGAAACGCTTTGCAACAACGGATGGATCCCTTAGTGGCGAGGGAAAACAGAAATCCTCAGTAGCCATTGCAAAACGATACTAAGGAGCTCAGAAGGCAACTCTAATCGACGCTTCTTCACGCTTCAGACTCGAATCAAACTTCTTCCTTCTTTCCCCGTATTTTGATCGATTCCGGTTAACGATCGCGGACGAAAAGTCGGGTGCATTGTTTCCGGCGCTCGACAGCGCCGAACGTTATAGGGTTGCGTTTAAACAGAATAAAGTGGCCGTAGGGAAGTGTGCTTAAGGAGGTCGGCGTAGGGTCGGCGAGGGTACCCGTGGAAGGGGCACGAGGAAAGGGGCAGGATCATTGTGATGTACAGAGATCGGTCACACGATAGACCCGGTCAAGGACGTGCTCCGCGTCGAGTTCCCAAGCGAGCTACACAATCGTGTGTACGCGTGCGCCCGAACACCTTTTCTTTCCCCCCTGCTTTTCTCTCGCCCGTCCCTCGTCGTCGCCACGAATCCCCGAGCATTGTGGAAAAAAAGACGGCAAATTAGTTCGTTAGGGTAATGAACAGAGAGTGGGGCAATTAAAGGATTGTTCTAATAATTGCCGGTTCCGATAACGTTCACTTTCATAAGCGTGTCTCGCGGTCTCGCCGATTACGCACGTGATTCGTTTTGCTCTTTCTGGGACACTGGATCTCACGCGAGCACTTGAATCTCGCGGTTTTTTTTTCTATTACGTTGCGTTTGCTTGAGATTGCCAAGGGGGAGGTTCTTGATCGCGAGTAATGATCTTTTGTTTCAAGAGGAATGTCTGTTCGATGTAAAATATGGGTATTGTGAGCTACCTAATTGTGTTGTGTTGTGTTGAGAGTATTACTTGTTGCTATTTTAATTGTTGGCACGTCGTTGCGAATGTAGATAAGGAACTTTTAATACTGAGTGCATAAATGAGCAATCCAATATTCTTCAGACTAAGAATAAGTATGAGTAGAATATCTTTTTATCGAGATGGAATTTGAAGCTTGATTGAATTTTGTTACTGAAATATTTGAATTTGTAGTCTTGATGTTGTTTAAAGCCAAAAAATGATACTCTGAATACTATGAACACGTTCATAAATCTTCAGAACTTTCGCCCAACACCTAATGCATCAATCAACCACGTCGCATTAAGAAAGGACTGTCACTACTATTCACTCCACTTTAGCCAGTTAAGGATCGATTCCAAATTCAGTGACTTCCGCGCCCTTATTCACCGGTCCAATATTATCATTGACCATGTAAGTGCTTTATTAGCCCGGTGCCAGAAGCACGATATCGGGATCGTGATTCGACACCGTCTGAAAATGGCTCGAGTTTGGATACGAAGTGGCACCGGTGTTTGCGAAACCGACAAGATCCTATCGACACCGAAGTATAGTAAATCGGTGTCACTCGTATCGTGGCTGCCATTCGTGCTGGGTAATGCAATTAGATAGCTGGTGGTGGTAGCACGTGCGCCGCAATCTATAGCGCGGTTAGGGCGGGCATGTTATGTACACTTTCGCTGTACACACCACGGTAACCTCATCTGACCTCCTCCGCTCGTCCACGTAACCTCCCTCGAACGACCGCTTTCCAGTTGTCTTTACATTAATTTTTGTGCTTTGTGTAAATGTACAATGCGACAAAATATACAAAATATCAAAAGTGTATAATCAAATTATAAGTAATGTGTATTTAGAAAATAAGTCATATTGTTATTAAATCTTCAATTCTTTGTTTGTAATTATAAAAATTCATATTTTTCGGACATTAATGATGAACTGAAGATTGAATGATAATGTATATTCTATTTTCTACATAATCTACAATGTACATTATTTTTTAGATTTTGTATATTTCATAGTCTGCATATTTTCTTATAGATTTTTTTTATATTGATGTTTCTTATGAATACATATATAAAAATTCGCGAAAATACTGTTTGTTAATGGATGAAGTTAAAAAGAAATTGTTTATTAAAATTACAAATCTACGCTAGAGTATATTTTTTGCAATGAATGACAATTGTTCACTTTCATTCTAATTATAATAAGGTATAATAACACGCTGCATCAGTAGTTCTAATATAAAAATTTATATTATATAGACAAAAGTACCATTTTTTATATTAACATCGAAATGTAGTAATAGTGTATTTATACAAAAATCGGAGTTACTAAGAATATAGCTTTTGAATAATATGAAAAAAAAAAATAATAATAATCTGGGATGAACTTTCATTTGCGAAAAGTTTTAAAGGTTTAAAACAAGAAAATTGCGCTAAAATTGCAAAAAATTCATACTGAATGAGCTGATTCATATTTTTAGAGCTTGAAACAAATAATTGTCATGAAATTGTGAAAAATTCACATGAGGTGAAATTTCAACCATAAACACCTTTAAGGATTATAAAATGAAAAATTTTCATGAAATTATAAAACATTCTGATGCGATGAAATTTTGTTCCATGCTTTTAAAATTTTTTTACATACAAAAAATTCTTAAGATGTAGAACTTTATTAATGAATATCTTTAGGGGTTTCAAACGAAAAATTGTCATAAAATTGTACAAAATTTAAATGGGGTGAAGTTTTATTCAAAAATATATTTAGAAGTTAAAAACAAAAAAAATGTAATGACAGAATTCATAAAATAAACAAATATGTCAATATTCTTTATTAAAAGACATAAAATAATCAATATGTAAAACAGAAAATGATTTCATATTTCAAAACATAAAATATAAGCATATAAAGTATATCTATAATTTTTCCAAATGATCTAACTATCTTCCTACAAAGTATTTTCTAATTTTCGAAATAGCCAAAAACCAACCTACAAATTCCAAGCCTACAACCAAACCCTTCTTCGCAACAAATTCTCCTAATCCAAAAGACAGAATGTTTTTCCAATAAAATGAATTGAAATTTCAAAGTCGAAGCGCTGTCATGCGACGAAGCTTTTCTTCTACAAGCTCCATCGAAGGGCGCGTGCAGCGTCCCAGCTCGTTAAATCTGCCGGTGGATGTCGTTTGTCAGAATTTCAAGGGAGATCGAATAAAGGGCGCAGCGCCGTGGGCCGGTCGGCCGGTCAGCTAGCAGAAAAATTGTCTGCTCACGAACTGCTCCCGGAAGTCTCGCGTTCTTCGGCGGTGAGACGAGGTCGAGCGGGACGAGTCGGTTGCAGGTGCACAGGTGTATCCCTCTTGCGAATCGTTATACCTACGTACGTTCGACCGGGTTCCCCACGATCCGCGCCATACCACCGACGGGCCAATCTGACCTCTCGCTTCCTGCAATTTGGCGTTCTTGAAAATCAATGTGCGGGGGACTATCTCGCGGTTCCCATCGCGCCACTGGCGGCTTCAGTTCGGGTCCCGATCCCCCTTGAGAAACTTTCAAATCAGAGGGGGGGATCTGAAGCGAGGGGAACCGACGGCGTTCGGCCTTATTTACGACGCCTTCTTCGAGGGGGGACTTTGGATCCTGGATTCTTCCCAAAATTTTGCCCCCGAGTGTCCAGATATTTCCCATACGTCATTTCTCATGTCGTTTCATCCTGATTTGTGGTTATAATTAGTTATGATTAGGTTTAGCCTCGTTCTAATTTTAATGATAAGTATGGGGAGAGATGCCGCATGTTTAAAGAAATTGACACTGTGCTTGAATTTCATAATTTTCTCAACAATCAACACAGTTGCTTTTATATTTTATAAACATTCAGGAAATCATTTTGTTCGACTTAACTTGTTTTTAAATAATGCATCGTCTGTCCCGACTGAAAATGTATTTATTCCAAATGTCTGGGAGTCGCTGGGTCTCTTAGACCCAATATAAAAACGTTTTATTGTTGTAATAATCTTACTTTTCATCCTAAAATAAGCGTTTCATTTTTATTCTCTTCCAACACATTTTATTAAACGGAGAAGTATCAGGTTTCACAGACCCAGTGTCAGTAAATAAAGACGACATACATAAAACTATAAAGGCAAGATGAGATAGATATACCTCGAAAATCCACTAAATCTTAGAAAATATCGCACGAAACTTGTTTTCATTTGAGTCTAAAATAACAAAACACAGAGGTTAAAGAAAAAGAAAACGATTTTCTGATTGTCTATCTCTATCTGAAATACGGACAAATACGTCTCTGCCGTATTTACCCTAATGCTGCGTTACTGCATTTGAGAGTGATTGTAAAGCTAGTGATTAGGTTGGTAGATTAGGGTCGCAGTTAATTGTTGGTTCGAGGTAGGGGGATGAAGTCGTTTCAGTTTGGGCTAGGCAGGTAATTTTATCCGTCTTGTTCGTCACGTTGAATCATCCTCGTTTCCTTCTTTCGAGTGGCAAGCATAAAAGAATTGCGAAAAAGATGGGCGATTGCGCTTCTCCTTGGGAACGCCTTGCGAAATCGATGTCGCGCGATAGCGCCCGCGATACACCTGCTAAGACACGTGCGTCTGGTACATACGTTAATAGCGTGTAAGCGTAATACTTCACACGAGTAGCACGCAAAGTGAGTTAATTTCCAAGGGCCATCATCTCGGCGTTGAGTCACAAAAATAAAAAAAAAAGTAAATCCACTCGCATCTATTCAGTCCATCAATTTATTTTCTCCTCCATCCTTTTCACAACAAAATTTTAATTCCTTTCGACGGGCTTCCGGCGCATTGCGCAAACATTGCACAAATAAATTAATCGCGAGATCGTGAAACGATTCTCTCCGGGCGTGGAAATTGCTTTCAGAAGTAACTACTGCTTCGAATCGAAAGAATGTGGCAGGGACGGGCGACGGTAATTTCTGATGGCGTCGAACGATTAAACAACGTTCTGGAAAAAAGAAGGCACTTTCGATGATCGCACGCGTACGAACCTACCACGAGCAAAACGAGTCGACCGAGGAGGAACAATGGGGGCCGCGGGAGCAAACGCAAGGACGATCCCACGACGCGACGTCGTCATCCTGTGTTTTCCCAACGTCGCGAATCGAGCAACGCGTGTTACGGCTGCAAACCGATCCTATTATGCCATTTCTCCTCGGCCGAATTCCCCTTACCGGCGTATCAGCCACGCTCGATCTCGATTCAAACCGGAGAAAGAAACGATAATTAAAAATCTCGCATCAAAGTAATCGACTCGATTAGAGTCGATTTCATCTATTGAATTCCTCGCGACTAAAAGCGGCGTATGAAAGCTACGAATGCGAGCCGCAGGAAACGTAGAAAATAGTAAACGATAAAGGCGGATCGAGATTTTTGTTGCTCTCGAACGCGGAGCACGTATATCACTGACTACTCATGTAAATTACAACCCGAAGATTGTAAAGTACGAGAATCGAGACGTCGCGTCGTAAGTACATGCACATCGATGTCACTTTCGAGACTCGAGTGAACCGTGCCGTTCGAATCGAGTTGCCATTCCTCCGACGTGGCTGCACTTTGATCTCATAAACTATTTATGCTAATGATAATGCTAATCGTGTGAAGTCAGCGCCCAAGACACACCATCGCTGCTTAAGACCGAGCCGGTGCACGACAAGATCTCGGCCGACTATTTCGTACGAAACAGAAAAAGAGACGTTCAACGACCAACTGTTATGCAAATAGTCCCGCGGCATTAAATGGCGTGAAATGTGATTCGAAAAGTACCTTTCACGATATCGGCTCGACTTTCTTGCCGCAGCCAGTTCTTTTCTATCGTAGCTTATATTCGCGCTGCTTTGCAACTTTTCACAACTTTACCTTTTACCTTTAACTTTGGATTTGCTTGACGCTAGCTTAAATTTCTGTTTTGCTATCAGAAATGAGGAAGACTTTTATTATACACTTTGTAGACTTTGTAGACTTTTAGTAAACTTCAGTATTCACTTTGAGTATCTTCGATTAGTAGTAACTGGTATTAACAGCCTAAAGAAATTCGATGGACATTTGTAAATAAATTATTAATATCTTCTTCTCTATGTAAAAAAAAAAAAGACTTTTATATGTCTCCGTTTCTGACATTTCTGTTGTACAATCTTATCATTAAGGTTTTAAAAGTGATGCAAAATAATGAAACAAAATATCGCCCGATAATGAGTGAGTTCCATAAATTTCGGGGGAGACAAAAATCCGACAAGTTACTTTTTATCGAAAAAAAAAGTTTTATCCAAACACGATGTTCCAAGAAGGGACTGATTCACAGCTCAGCAGTAATTTCAGACCTTTTTTTGTTTCCCCCTGATCGGTTGCTTCGCCGCGCACTGAAAGCGGTATCCTTCATCATTAGTCCTTCCTTGCTCCGGTATATGGAACAAGCTAGTCGGATTCAGATTCGCTCGAATTGCCACTTGCGCTTGGTAATCCCGCCCAATCGACGGCAAAAACTAGATGAATTGAGCGCGTAACAACATAACGACGATTCCCGCTAATGGTTGTTTCGGTGCGCGTTGCTCGATTGAAGAGATACACGAGGTGTTGCCATTAAAGTCTCTACGCTCCACTGGCACTCACATCTATACGTCAATTCATTCTTTCTCTCAATTTTCGTCTCCTTATCGCACCACTCAGTAATCGATCTTTTTCGATTTACTAAATGGTTCGACGATTTCTTGACTTTGTTTTTTCTGTATTCCTCATTTATAAGATAATAATAATTAATATATTAAATAGCATGTTAAATGATATCATGGTGATTTTTTTAGGTTAATTATTTTGGATAATTTTTTGAATGACATAGAAAAATTATTTTTTTGCATTATTTGTTCGGTTAGGACAATTTTCTGGATTTTTTATTTTGCTTCTTCCATGCTGCTCACTCGTAATAGAATAAGAATTAACATTTTTGGTAGTAAATTTTTAAATATTGCAAGGAAAAATTGTTTTTTATTAATTGTTCAGGTGGAAGAAGTTTTTTTAGATTTCCTGATTGAGTTCCTTCTGCGCATTGTAATTCAGAATGAAATAATAATTAATCTTGAATGATTCTGCATTAACAAGTTTAACTCAATTTTCTAGATAAAATTTCCGAATGCCCAAGAGAAATAGTTTTTATCTTGTTTTCTATAATTAAAATAATTTTCTCTATTTCATAATTCAGTTGCTTTATTAGATATCTTTCATTTGTATTAAAATAATAATTAATGTTTTGAATGACAATGATGTCACTTTTTCTACCTGAATTATCTTGAATATTATAGCCTCTTCAAATATCTAAGAAAAATAACTTTTCATATCGTTTGTTCAATCAGAACAATTTTATCAACATTCATCATTAAATAACATTACTATACCAAATTTTTTAACTCCATTATTATAAATATTATAACTTCACTGCGGGTATTTATGCAAATTTAAATTTTTACATACATAAATAAAGAATTTTAGCTTGAGAAACATTTTGTCTTATTTTCTAAATACTGTAATTTGTATTATATTTTGAATATTTTGTATATTTTGGTATTTATCAACAGGGATTCAGGGATTTTTGCATATTTGTAATAGAATTGTAATGAATTCATAGAAACCCACAGTTTATAAACTGTTTGCTGAGTTAAAATAATTTTCTCAATTCCTCAATCCTCAAATAATTTTGCTATACCAATTTCCTTATCTTATTTTATTTGTCCTAAATATAAATTTCGAATCTTCAGAAAGAATAATTCTTATTCTTGTCTTATTTAACTAAAATAAATAAATTCTAAACCTCCTTCAATCCTTTCGAATCACCTGAAACCTTCTGACTTCGTTCAAAATCTGTTGCTTCAAAAATATTAACTTGCCCTAAAAAATAAAAGCCTGATAAACAAGACACTTAACCAAAGTCTACTGATGTCTCAAGAAAACAAGAAGGATGGAACAGAACTCGAAACAATTTGTAACCACCGGTGGCCCATAAATCGTCGGTTCGCATAAAAGCCAGTTATCAAATAGAGATGTAACACTTGCGCGCGGGATCCCTTGAATCAGGACTGACTTTCCGTCTCGTCGAGGATCAGCTTCTTCTTCATTGAGAAGCGAGAGAGCCCCGGAATCGGTTCATGTGTCGGCCCTCCCGTCCGCGCGCTCTTATATAGCGGTGCTGATCCGAGAAACGATTTCTCGGTCTACGGAGCCGGCGCGCCGATCAGAAAGTCATACGGTCGCCAATCAGGCTGCACGACTTTGCGCCGCTCGCCTTGCATCCCATTCCGAATAAATTATCGTTCATACGTCGGCTGTCGACGGTGCACGTTCGACTGCGCCGCGCGCCGGCTTGTTGGCTGCGGCGAAGTGCAACGCTGGCCCGCCCAATGAGACGGAAGCTGACTTCCGTGACGATCGTGACCGGCGGGACCCAACAGAAAACTTTTGTTCCAATGATCTGTTGAACTATATATATGTTTGTTCTGATAATTCGTGGCAGGCGCCGTTCAGAGAAATTTCGTGCAAACTTAGATTGGAGAAATGTCTGTTGGAAGCTTAGAAAGTGTTGGAGTTTCTTTTCCTTCACCGATCTACCAAGAATTATTTTTTCTTTACTATTCGCTTTGGAGATATTATAGTGTTGAGTAATGATGATTAGTACTCTGCAGATGTTTACGCAAATTCGTATTTTTAAGGGCACAGAGAAACAAAAGTAACTTAAATAAATGTGACTTTTTACTTTTAAATATTATAAAATGTATTTTATTTTCATTATTTTTTTTTCATTTGCGTATATCGTTATAGATTTTGGGCATATTTAAAATCGCCATAAATGCATAAAGATCCTTAGTTTAGTTATTAATTTCATTTAAGGTAACGAAATAGTTATTAATCAGTTATTTAAGTTGTAAAGAAATCATTAAAGAAACTAGGTACATACTTTAGTTACACGAAAAAACCGATAAGAATCATTCTAAGGATTAATTTCATTAACAATCTTAGCCAAAGTTAATCAATTTCTAAGAAATTAATAAGGATCCATTTTTTCCTCTGAAGAACTAGTCAGAAATGTCAATGTGTATTTTTATCATACACTCAGTTGAATTCGCTCTCCTCATTTAACTTTTCCAGTGTATTGAATATTTTCCACACATCCACTCAGCTGAGAATCTAAGAAATATCAAATTTTTGTGTAATTTCTTTCAACTAAAAAACAAACCATCTTATCAATTGTCCAAAATTTGTGACATTTTTGTTCAGTGATATTTCTTCACATAAAATTTCAGAAACTTTAGCCTATTATTTGACTCTTAATTTTGTAGTTATACTTCTCAATATTATATTTTTCCATAAGAATAGGTATATGTCATATTAAAAGTTAAATAATTGAAACACTGCTAAATAAATTATTCTAAAATTTTTCGGGTGGTTTCAGTATTGCATAAAGATTCAATGATCCAATTTTCAAAAAGTTTCACTTATTTTAAATGTTACTGGAGTTAATTTTGAATACTCCTACTTATTCCAAAATAAAAATTACTAAAATGAAATACTTGATTTCCAAGTTGTAATTACATTTTATTTTTACGAATCGTTCTTCTATATTAATAATTTTCTGTTGTCGTTTCAATGGAATTCCCGTGCTTTAGATTTTATTTTTAGTCCTTTTTTGGCGCGTGTTGTTTTATTTGAATGTTCTAATTTTAGTTACTTTTTCTTCACTTCTAGTGTTGACTTCGAATGCAACAGATTATTTTAGAGTGTCAGAAATAAGTAAGTACGTAGTCTTTATGTTCAATAGATTTTTACCATCTGCCTAAACAAAAATAGTACCTTGAGTGTCGGAAATTATTTAAATATTTTGAGGATTTTGTGTTACAGGAGCTTTTGTAATTTTTTTGAGTTGAAATTCTTGAAGTTGTAACGTCGAGGGGTTTGTGGATGGCGTTTTCGTCACAGGAAAGTAGAGCTCAAAAAGAAACGATTAGCACCACTTCCCGAACCCGGTTCATCCTCTTCTTGCACCTTCGTCCGCGAAGAAGTCGGACAGACAGAGAACCTCGGCAATGGCGTTTTCACTGTGTATTTACGGAAATTGCGGAGCCCGCGGGCCGCTACTTTTCTGCCGACAGTGATTCGTATACTACAACAGCCGTTGGGGGAGCGATTACAGTTCTCTTGCACTTCTGCGAATCGTTGTCCTTAAGGTCCCGAGACCTTCGACTCGGTACGTCTTTCCTTTCTTATCTCGTTGCGGACCCGCCCCGCCGCAACCTCCTTTCGAGCATTACTTCCTCAAAAGACGATACTTTAGCGCGAACAATGTCGAAGGCACGACGGGACATTTCGTTGTAACATCCCCGCGGCGATTAGGACGATCTGGATCTATGAGTGGCGGGATCGCCGCTTTGTTAAGCCGTCTACCTTGTTAACTCGAATTAAGTGCTCGTAATGACGATCGCCGGTGATTCTATTGCGATTCGGTTCTATGATAATTTTGTGGAACACTGAAGTCGGAGGAAGCGAAAGTCGATGTCGAAATTAAGTCAGACTTCTTGAGTTTCAAGCGCCAAATTTTGAGATTAATGATTTTTTCTAGGGGTGTGCGGGTACCCGAAATTACGGGATCGGGTCGGATCGGGAATTATTTTCAGGTTCGGGTTGGGATCCCGAAAGTTTGTCGACACATAAATATATTCGGGTACCTGTCATTTCGGGACCCGATTTTAATTCGGGACCCGATTTTCAATTCGGGACCAGATTTTCGATACACGCCATATTACATAATTGTCTCCTCAGTTACAAATTCTTTCATCTGATTTCATAGAAAAATTACATTTTAACAGTTTAAGTAAAAAACCAGAATGAAAGGTATGTACTGAATTAAGTGCCAAGTCCCGATTTAAAAATCGTGTCCCAAATCGAAAGTCGGTTCCCGAATTGAAAATCGGGTCCCGAAATGACGGGTACCCGAATATATTTATGTGTCGACAAAGTTTCGGGATCCCGACCCGACCCGAGGCTTGGGTACCCGTACACTCCTAATTTTTTCAGTTCTGAACACATCAAAAGTGTTTTAAGAATCTTGTGTTGAATGTTTTAGGAATCCCGCTTTCCATTTTCAGAAGCGCGCTTGCGTAACGGAATCTTTCGAAAAATAATAACTCCTTATTTTATTAGTGTCATGATGAAAAGGAGAAAATCCAGCGAAACTATCAGCAATTAGATTAAAATATAGGCATTGACAGGTTCGTTACTCCGAGTTTCAAACACTTGCAGTGAACGCAAGTCCTTTACCCGACGTTCGAGCCGAGATTAAATCACATCGCGTGAAGCACGTTAACCGGTTAATCCTTAAATGGTAGGTTCGGTCTGGGTTAGTAGAAATTCTGAATTGTCAAACTATGGGGCTTGTTAAGTGAATCTCAACGAATGCATTAACTCGATCGTTTCCTCGAGTTTCGCCAGGAAAGTACGAATACCAATACGGCCTGTCAACCGGTCTTCTACTTCTCTTGCCATCACTTTGCAAACCTAGCATTTTCTATTCGAATATATTTTCATATTTTATAAAATATTTACCATTGAAAATCGCTGAGAAATTAGAAACTGCCTTCAGACCTAATTTTTTTACTACTTTAGGCTTTGAAGATATCTAAAGAAATTCTAGAGCACCTATTAAAATCTCGATTTCTTGGTAAAATTTTCTTCTGCATATTTTTATTTGATTTTAACTAAGTTCAATTCTCATTTGGTCTTTGGATCTTTATTGATTCAATTATACTTTTCATTTTCTGCAATAGTTTCTCCAATTTCAAAGAAAGTTGAAAGAAATTTATAATCATTATTAACATTTCTAATTTCTCGATATTAATTAAAAAATTAGTTGTCTATATTCGCAATGCTATCTTGACAATAAAAATGATTACACATCAGGCGTTTTTAAGAAGAACGCCCGAAGGGTTATTAAAATTCTCCACAGGTTGGAAGCTTAAACTAATTTTCATGTACTGCGTCCAGTTACTTGGAAATCAGAATATTTTATAACATCACCACCGTACGATCTGTCGATCGTGATTAACAGTACCGTTAGAGTTACCATCACAATCATCAAGCGTCAGGTGAATCTGCATTGCCGATTGCGAGATAACCAACCGCTGAAAGTGTTCCATTCGCGTTGCCAGGATATGCATATGCATCGGAAGGACATGTCGCGTTGACAGGGTCTTACGTTTATCGCGCCGAGTCCCCGGATCGTCCTTAAGTCCTACCGAAGATCCTCGCCGGGTAGGATCGAGGATCAGTCGATGGAATTTCAGGTCACTCGCGAGATAAGGCCAGATTGCATACGCCGGGTTATAGTCTTGCGGCAACTGGACTCTAGAAACGGGAACGAGCCGCATCCGCTACATAAAGGCGCGGCATCGTAGGAGCAGGCCTTAAAGCCCGGAAGAAGGTTCGTTGTTGCTCAGCTGCGTTGCATACCGGCTCGTGTATCCAACGGCGATGGCAATATTCAGTGTCATTGATAATGAAAGCTGGCGGCGGATTATAACGCGTCGTGTGCGCTGAAAGTTACGTTGCACTGTGGCGCAAATGTAGCGTAAAATTGCCGTCCATTTAGAGATCAATTAATTCACAATGGAAACAAATCTTGAACGCTCGAGAATAAAATATTTGCGCTCGTAAGGACTCAGAATAATTCCGATGGTAGATTACAATTAAAATACTCAACACGCACAGCTACCAAAATTTTTTAGTCATTCCAGTCGAAAATTTTATTATTCAAATTCTACCTTGGAGTTTCCATTTTTATTGCAAGAAGGTTTAATTATTTTACTTAACCGTCGCTTGTACATTAAAACTTAGAGAGTTTAAGTATAACGGAATTTTTTTAAAATTTCTGAAAGCTTATAAAAATAAAAAATCAGGTCTTAGAATAAAAGCCCCGTTATGTTGGCAGCGTTAGTGAAGAAAACTGAAGTTCCAAAATTCTAAATAGTAAAAGTTTCATCAGCTCTCTTCAGTACAGGCAAAAATAAAATTTCAGCTGTTATTTCGGTAATCTTAAATAAAATAAGTAGGGGTTTCGAAGGTCGTCCGACCCCCAGAATCCCGGCACCGTCCCCGTCCCCGGAGGCAAGGACGCCCACAGTTCCTTCACTTTCTTCAACATCTGTCCGGATCATTGCACGGTCGAGCGTATGCGCTGGCAGCCAGCTGAACCACCTGAGTCGCGCGGCAGCAGCCTGTTGCTTTCCAAAGAATTCGCGCATTCCGCTATTCAACCGGCATTACCGTCCAATAAGAGCAGTTCGATCGGTACGATTAATGGTACCCACGCGGTACCTCCGCCCCGCCGAACTCGTTCCCGCGTCTTTCCACCGCAGTTTCCTATACGATGCCGCGGATACGCCGCGCCGGCGGAATCGCGAGTAATGCGATATGACCTCTGTATATGTATACGACTCCCATTGCGGACAGGGGACCAAAAGAAACAGAAACGCTGCAGTGGAGTAGGCGCTTTGCGGTCAGCCAGATCCTTTTGCTGAGGTCTGTTCTTGGTGACTTTGTTTTCACGCGGCGGATGTCGGGAGAGAAATACCTGAGTGCGCTAGATTACGTAGAGATAGATGTGCGTTATACAGTATAATAACAATAATAAGATTTACTTGATTCTGTTTTTTTAAATATTTAAATATTTATTTATTCAACGAGTCGAAGCCCTTTAGTACACATTTGTACAGTTGGTTAATTAGTATACATTAAAGTGTAATAATCGTGAAATTTGTTGCTTGAAGATAGTGGGAGATATGTAGAAATTAATTCTATTATTGAAACTATTAACGCTGGATATCAAACGATTGAATCCACTGAGACGTCCGTAGACTGTACAATGGGATTCCAGTAAAAGAAGAGGACGTAGACCTTGATTAGGAGCATAAAACCTAAAGTAAGTCAAGATATCTGGGAATGTGATAAAGCCATTTGAAACTTTGTGAACGAATACAAGCTCCATCTACGTCTATACAAAGGCAATATGTTTAATTGATTAATTATATTTGAGGAGTCATGGTTGTCATACGTCATTGAAGTGCCTAAAAAATGGTTTGGAGTGTTTCAAGCGGAAACTTGACTCAATTTACTTTTTAAGTAACTTCACGTTTTCTTGTGGAACAACAACTTAAAAATAATTTATTTAATTTAGAATCTGCTTCAACCCTTCAACTTCCAATGTAGTATTGGTACAACATTAATTGTAAATGTACTATTTTTACTTTTACTTTTCTACTTTTTTACCCGTTACTGCACAATGTTCCGCGTATGCGACAAACGTTAAAACTATGAGTAACTTATAAATCAACTCAATACGATACTGTTGACTGTAAAATAGCAAAATACAATACATGTATTAGTTACGCACTTTTGAGATTACAATCTGCAACCGATTCGGCAACCAACAGTGATGTGAAGCTCATCGACATTTTAAAAATATAATCAAAATCAATCATAAAATCAAATTAAATCAATTATAAGGTTCATCGACATTTTTTTCGATCGAAATAAGTCCAACATTGTCTTGAAGTATTTAATTATTTAATAGACTGCGGATTTTTATGTAAAATCAAATTTTTACAAAGAAATAAAAATAAAGAATTGCGGTTTAAATAACAATGTGCTTTAAGTTTTCAATTTTTAACCTCTATTATGCTTTTTAATATTTTGTGTATTTTTGCATCTGTCACTAGCTGCGTAAATTTTTAGAATTGTTAGCAATGAATAAAAGTTTGCAGTTCAAATTTTTAGGTAATCATTAGAAGGTTAGTTCAGTTGCGGCGAATGGTCAGTTTATTCGCAAAGTTGATATTTTCAGAGGTTGAAACGCAAATAGAGAATCGTATGACGTGACCTTGTCAGTAGCAATTGTCTGCAGAGAGAAGGCGCTTTTATTTCCCAACAGCCGCAACGAAGTGCGGATATATCGCGTTACTTGTAATTTCCCGAGTGTCCGGTCTGCATGCTTTGTGAAATCAATTCGAGAGAGAGGTCAAGGGAATAATCTCAGGATATGAAACCTATAAATTCGGTAACTGTTTCAGGTAAATCTCGAGTTTCGTTTAATTCTCAGCTTTATCTCATTCGGTAATCGAAAATCACGAATTCAAGGTCACATTTTTCTCTTCTAGTTTTCTGTTAGCAAAGCCTCTAAGATAGTGTCTCCCATGAATATGAATCTTTTGTTCTAAACACATAATATTTTACATTGGTAAGAGACCATTGTAGAACCATTCCTCTCCAAAAAAAAAAAAAAAGGGAAAGAAATTTACGGTCTTGAACGTTGAGTTGAGCCGAGTATAAGATATTTCATACCTACACTATCTTCCTAAAGCTACAAATTTAAAAAGCATACATTTGCAACAACATTAAATAAACAAACCTGATTTCTCTCACCAAGTAATGTTACATAAACGAAGAACAAGAAATTAGTTTCCCCTCAGGACAAAAACAAATTCGACGAACCCGCGACAGAGGAGACATTATGAAACTGAACAGTAGCCAACAGTAGTTCGACACTCCTGCCAGAGATAAGCGAATCTCATTTACTTATTCATGTATACGCGTGTCTATCTAGCCAAAGAGAGATTATACAATGTCGTGACACAGGATTCAGCCGAGTGACTCAGTTAACCATGAACGGGGTGTTGATTGAGTGGCAAGATCACTCGAGCACGAATCCATCTAGCCCAGTGTTTCCCAACCTTTTTTGGAACTCACCTCAACTCAACATCCCCAAGACTTTCAAGTCCCCATAGCGTCCAAATAAATTATTTATGAGTGATGTTTAAAATCGATCAGCCGCGAAATTCTTTCGCCAGCTGCGCACACCAGTGTCCACGAATCATAATTAATGGAACTAAGTGGCACATTCTATGCTCGCTTTTCCCACCTGCTCAATCCAACGTTTAGCATAAAAGTCTTCATTCGCGATGTCGTGATCGCAACCGAGACAACTGCGACACGGTCCACCATAGCCGTGCAATAAATTAGCTGCGTGAGGGTCGCTGCCGATCGATGAAGACCCCCTTCCAACACCATTTAGCATTGCACGCCAATTAATCGAAATAGAGAACCTGGTAATTGCGTATACCTCGTTACTGTTGAGACACGCTTTGGCTTCTGACTCCTGTTTCTTTTTCTTTCTCTCAATTATTTTTTAGTTCTGTGCTAGTCTGATTTAGTTTTGATAGTACAGTAGGACTTCGATCAGAATTTTTTTATGTTTAATATACCGTCACTAAATCACAGCGCGAATTTTGCTGAAAATTATATTGCATTCTCGTTGCTAGTACATCGAATAATTGGATCCTGAATAATAGAAACACAAAATAATTAAGAGCCGGTTCGAGGTTCTACTGTAACTGTCACGGTTCCTAAAATGTTGATAGGTGAAAATCATAAAAGTTGGAAATTCTGTTAACAGTTTCTCGTCAGGAATTGCAAGCTCGCTGTCCCTGAATTGCACTTCGCGTTTTCGAAAAGATCGCGAGCTCGAAAGGGTCGCTATTCGTCCACGTTTCCGGCGTGGCTCAGCAAGAGTGATGCCTGATAAACACGGACAGGTCCCGACGTATACATATATACGTACGTGTCGGCTGCTTGAGCGTAGTCACGCGAGGGATCGCAGCTTTTTTCTCATACCTCCTCTTCGATGAGTCGGTCGGTCGTTGGTCTCTTCCGCGTGCTGATTTAAACGTATCCGTTTCACCCATCCGATTCCGATTTAAACGAGATCGACGAAGGAACGTGGCAGCCGATTCTTCCGGTCCGCGTAAAGCTCGCTGATCCATTTCCTGTTAATAACCGACTGAGGGAATAAACATGCACTCAGTCGACGATAAATCCATTTAACCGACGTGAGAATGCTAACTGTGATTCACAGAAATTGCGCAAAAATCTTCATTATCTGAGACTTTGACTCCCAAGATAAATCTACTAAAATCACTTTAGATCTCTTCTATTTTTTTATTCGCTTTGCTCTTTGCTGTCGCGATCTAATCAAAGCGTCAAATGATATCGTCGTCGGGTTTCTTCCGGTTGATCAGCCGAAGGAAAGTCAGTCTCAAAGCTCTCGAAAGGAGATTACAGCTATCCGATGCCTGGCTAATAAACACGGAAACGATTTCATCACCGGCGAGAAGTTCCCATGAGAAGTTCAAACAGTTCCGGAGCTTGGCGCAATAACCAATAACCGTCGACTGTGACCGCAGAAAATGTCCATCTTAGGATCGAGGCAGAACCGAGTGCCTGCGAGGCAAAATTCTCCCTTCCTCCCCGGACAACACCTTCTCTGTCTTCTTCCCCTCTGTTTCCCTATCCTCCTCTTTTCTGTAATTCCTCGATCTCCTAGGATCAATTCTCGCGGAGGCCAGCGTGAGATCTCGACCGACGGTGGCTGTACTACGATAATGGCGAGGATGATGGCGTTGCTAGATCGGCATGATTATTTCTTAACAGAGTTTGATCAGTTCACTTATAAGCTACCGATCTGCGTAGACCGGCGATCATTGACGTCGATCGTCGATCCTTCAATCTGCGAACTTTACTTGCGATCCGCGAAACAGAAACGTGTATTGTAACGTTGTTACATTGAAAGAAGGAATATGTAATGACAGGATATTTGCGTGATTATCGAATTGCGTATTTTATCCATTACCTTCATACTAATTGATTATTAAAGAATATTAAAAATTGTACGTCTCCATGATGAGAAAACATCTCGCTACACGCCGGCATAAAAATAAAAATAACTCAAAACGACGATCCTGCCGGCCATTCTCATAATCGTTGTCATTCTTCGTTAAGAGATTACAGAATCAATGTAGCCGATTCGATTCATCCACGCGAAGTTATGGACAAAGTATATTCAGCTTAAAACACACTTTGCGCTTAGATGTTCACCCGTGTGCTTTCGCGAGCACCGCTTAACCCTTAATGAGTCGTAAAGCCTACGTTCGAGGAAGTTTTTATGTCGCGTCGCGGCGTTCGACACTCACAATTTTTGTCTCCCTCTTAACGAAGGCTTTTCAATCTACGACTCGCGGTACTCTCGCGAATCGCGCATTACGTTTTACAGGTTAGAAAGGCTGTAACTTCGTACGCTTTATCGCGTAAAAGACCTCCTCGAAGGAGCAAAACAAGGCCGCGAATCGCGAGCGATTTTAGTGGTTATTAGTATAGCGTACTTTAATGATAAATGCGGAGTGGTAGTTCCATTTAACCCCTTAACATCCCTTTAACCCCCCCGACGTTGCAGCATCGCTATAAACCCTTCAGTTCCTGACTCTTGTATTCTGAAAACGATTTTAAAATTTCTCTGATCTTACAATTTCCATAACTCTTCCAAACATCATTAAAAATTAGCGAAACAAAATCCACTGTAAGGTTATAACTTTCTACTTCTTGACTCTATAAATCATCTTCATCGAAAATTGAATCCAGACAGTAAAATTTCTCCTCAAAGTGGAATTTACTAAACCGTAAACATTTTTTAACGTTTGTCAAGTGCTAGTAATACTTTTTTTTAAATAATTTTTATGAATATCTATATTGCACCTAGATGTAAAAAATTCACTATGCGGCAACAGAAGGTCGACGACGGCCTCCGCGCGGCAAAGAAAAATAAGAACCGCGAATCCGCCAATGCTGCCTGATAACTTCATACGCCTTGACAAAGAGAAAAATGCCAGGCTCGTAAAAGACGTCAGGAGCGCTGACGTTCGCGAACGGACGTAAAAAACCGTCGTAGGAAATAAAAACCCGGCGTAATTATGTTTACGAGCCACGGCTGCGACAATAACTGCGAAAATGAAGGAAGACGGGAGGACGCGAGGTGTTGCTACGCTCTCCCCCGTCAACCAGGAACGAGCGGAATCGCTGAAAGTTGCTGGATGTTACGATCGAGACGATAAAAATTGGAACAGCCTTGCGGAAACTGTGCCTGCCACGCACTATGATTTACGAGTTCGTTTGTATTCTTGAGAAACAAGTGCGCGAAGATGGGGGGATGGTTTCAGCCATGATGCAACCACATCATGGTTTCAGCCGGAAATTAATGGGAGGAGGGTTGTTTTGTCGAAGAATTGATACATGAATGCTAGGGGAACGTTGCTGGACGCTTAAAATGCCGATTCATATTTTATAGTCGCTGTTATCTACTAGTTTCTGTGAAAAGCGACTCTTTGCTGAGCTTCTGTACACTGGGATGGTAGCAATTTGTGAAACAGGATTCTAAATAATTTTAGAATTGTACATGAGTTTCTTTTATCATTAATTTTTTCGGTGTCTCCGAACACGTGGATTGTATTTCTCTATATAAGTTTCTTCCATCACGAGCATTAAATTTCTCCATAAAATTCTTGTCATTTGATTTTCGATTGCGAGCCACGGGTACAGGTATCGCGAGGCGCGTCATAAAACGGTAGATAATAACACGCGGCATAATAACAATCGGTGGACCATTGTTGGCGGGCGTTAAGGAGTCGTGAATGCACGGCGTTCGCGTGGATTCAACGAGCCATGGCGGAAAGCGCATGAGCTACGGTTCTCACTCGCTTTAACAATTGGTAATGTTAGTCCTAGTATCCCCGCTATGCTAACTATTCGTCTTTGCGGTTTTACGTGTCGCGTGTTTTCCACTCCGACACTGGGATCTCTTGTTAACGACTGCACTCAACCTCCTTGATATTAAATTTAATTGGACGATGATGACACAATTTCTTTAATAACATATTTATCTTCGAATAATGACAAGACTCGCATTGTCTTAAATATGTAAAAGGCACCGATGTGAGAAATAGAAATGCAGTTTGTTGAACTCATTGTTAACTATTCATCGGTTCTCGTTGGCAAATGGGCCTCATTTAATTAATAATAATTCCCTTATTTTTAGAGAAAGCGAAGTCTTATTATGTTTAAATATTTTTTGCAACTAGTTTCTTGAAAATAGTTAAACTGTATGAGTGTTACTTTTACAATCAGTATCATAATTCTTTAAATCATTTTAGATTAAAAATTCTTCCTTATATTTACTATTATTTAAAATTCCAATATTCTAATGATTTCTGCAAAGATATTTTTAAGGAAAATATTTTTTGCACACGGACAGTATTATTCCTTCAGCATTTCTAATACTGTAAGAAAAACAAAATACGCAATTGAAGGATAAGTTGGTTATCAGTACACTGCAGATTTTATGCATTTATGGCAATAGATAGGGTGTTGATGTTGGTTATTTGAATTAACTACTCTCAATCCCATAGATTAAACTGATATTTTATTCTCAATGTAACAATTACAAATTCGTAAAGACGCGCGCTTCGTACAATCGATGAATACGCGAACACCAGGGAGAAGGAAAGCTACGTATGCAAAAAAATCAGCGGGACTGTAAACACACGTCAGAATATACAAAATATCAAAAATATGATTCGTTTAAATATTTAGAAGATTCAAAATACTATTATTTAAGTTCCAATTATTTGTTTGTACATGTAATAATTTTATTTTGCACGAAAATTCACAATCTAGTTATCGATTTATAATTTTTCTAAGTATCAATAAGAAAGTTAAAAAAGAGCGTCTGACACGAAGCGTTCCTATTTCACTGATCGCGCGCCTGAAATCGCCACGATTGGAATAGACGAAAATTTCGAGCGGCTTTCTTGGGGTCGAGGAAGAATGCCGTGGCTTTAACCGAAAATCATTTGCAACGCGGCGTGACAGCCTATCATCCTGAAACCGCAATCCCGGTTATTGTACACCCGCGTACCAGTACGGATGGGTCGGTGGACTCGGCTCTGTGGCCACGCCAACCATTATCTACGTCCGGTCAAGTGTTTCTAAACTACGATCAGTAACCCCGTGTCCAATTGGCGCGGAACACAATGAACATTTAAATTCGATGCCTGTGTAATTACCCTGTTACAACCTCAACCAAAAGTATTAGACACCGCGAAGAAAGAAATAAGAAAAGAGAATCTAGAAAAGTAATTGAAACCTAAAATACAAATCAATTCTCTACGCAACTCGATTCATTAAACTGCTACATTTTCCTGAAATACGGAAAATTGTGTTCAGTAAAAATTCAGTAACTTTATGGTTTAACTTTTACTGAAAACAATTTTTTCTCTAAAGTTAAGGAAACCTCTTGAAGTTTAGTAGCGATAATGAAACGGAAAACTTAAAATATTTTACAATATTTTTTAATCTCGGATAAAATGAGCCCACTAAATTTCTGTGTTGTGTTCTGGTATTCAGGTACACGTAAAGCCACTAAAGTTTTAATTACGCGCTAATAAATCCCATAAAGTCCCACCTGTTTGTACAAATGATTCAATCCCCTCCTGAGGAACTATTTTTAGTAGAGCATGAAGGAGCTCATGAAAAACGCGCTTTTACACTCTAGAAGCTGGTCGCCAGTAACAAGTCGGAGGTTCGCAGTAATGTATTTCTCTTGTGCACTGTTGTCTCGAGTCAGTTTAACTAGAGAAACGCGGATAAATTACGATCAATTACCTGGTTATCTTCTGCCAGATAAGAGTGACTACCACGCCGCATTTCCTTGGATTCGGATCGACCACAGGAAGCGGCAAACACTTTTGTTAAAGGAAAAGCTGAACCAGCGCCAACAAGTGGCAGACAACTTTGTTTACAATCATGCTTTCTACCCAGCAGCTTCTGCATTTTCAAACAATTTGCGATAATGCGACGCGCTCTGATTCGTTGACTAACGAAACACGAAGGATCTTGGAAATTTGTTATTCTGCTACGAAACGGTTTGTTGATGCGGCTGAAGAGCGCGAAAACAGAATTATTCTATCAACTTTCGTGAATTTTCTCAATCTCCTAGTTTCGTATTAAAATAAATTGAAATCTCTAAATGTTTGAAAGTTTCTAAGTCGCAACAATTTTATTATAATAATTTTACATTAATTTCGAGCTGAATTTGTTGAATACTACGATATTTAAAATTTTCTAATCGCGATCCAACAGCTAATTACAAATATTATTTAGTATCGTGAAAATCGTAGATAAGCCGAAGATAAAAAAATAAGAATAATCGACGATCAATTTTCAACTTGTAACTCGTCGCGCAATCACCTAATTATTAATTTCCTCATAGGTCGCGATTTATTGCTACAATTAATAGCGCATGGGGTTCTATGATAAGCGGTGATAGTAGCTAGATGGAAATCGCGGGAGATCGCATCACGACAACTTTTGACCACGTTTCATATGAAACAGCACGACGGAATTGAATTAAGACGCCCTGAATAACGGAACAAGTAGAAGAATTTATGAAAATAGGGAAAAGCAGTGGGATCGCGGAGGATTTTAATTGAAACATCTAAATACTTCATCTGATACAGATTTTATAACTTCCTACCACGAATTGCATGACTTAAGCGACGTATAATTACTTTACAAATTATTCTTCCTTTTTCAAATTTTGAGGTCACTCGTATTCTGAATTACACTATTTTTAGTATTGAATTCTTGTTAGTAATTTATTATTCTTGATTTCGGTAAGATGGAACTAGAACATTTTTAGCGAAGCAGAAGAAAGTGTTATAATTTGCTACTTGCATATAACTAATTAGAGTGTATGACCGTGAAAATCTCAAGTTTGCAATTTCTGGACGCTTCTTTTTCTAAAAAATATTTTGGATTCCATCGCATCATAAAATGAATGTGTAACATATTTCTACAATAACCAAAGCATGAAAATTAAAAATTAAAGTAACAAAATTATCGAGATACCAAATTGCTAATAAACACGAAAAAAAAATAGACTTTTGCTTTCCTATGTATATTAATGATTGAAGGCTGTAAAGATACTAGCTGTAGAGATGCTGGTTACACGCAAGAAATACGATGAAGCATGAAAGAGCTCAACGCAAAAGGGAGGCCACAAGGACGAGGCAAAATAATAAAAGAGAAAGGGCTCACCGTGAAAACCAAAGCGTCACGCAATGCTGTGATTGGTGCATGGCGCATTAGTAACCTGTTTGTTGGCCGATGAAACAGCTATTGCTCGTAGATTTGCTAGATTTATAGACCGGTCACCGAGTGGTTTGCTAATGCTGCTAAGCAGATCGGCCATAAGGTATATGCCATCTCGCGGGATTTTTCAACCCGCGATGCATTAGAAGGACAATCAGTTAGATAAGGGATTACAAGACCATAAACTTTATGAAAGAGCAAAAAACACCGGTCTTTTATTGGCGAACGGTACAAGCAAAAATTTGATCTGAATATTACTTGAAATATAATAAACAATCATTTTCAAAATATTTTTTTATTTAAGTATTAGCTTCTCTCAAATCGTATTTAATTGACAATAAAATATTAGTTTTTGATAATCGGTAATGAAACGTAGTTGTTACCACAATGAACCACCGTTGAAACTTATTTATGGCTTAACTGAATAGATAGTAATTACTGATAAAACTAGTTTCAATTTCATCGAAATATTAAACGCGATTTCTCAAAGACGAATTCAATAATCTCAGACTTATTAGAGTGATTAATCGGGTACCGGTGCTCGCATTCTGGAACAGTTAGTCACTGATAAATCGTCATTAATCATACCCGCGTTGATTGCCTCGTTTTTGGAATTCGCGAATGAGTAATAACCATTCTGTTCCTAATCAGGTTCCATCGTCTAGGAATTTTCTGCGCGTCAACTTGTTCGGGAGATTTGAATCTCCGTGTTCTATCGCACTGGTTCATTAATAAAATCTTGTTTGTATTTCCTCGCGGACTGTCAACTCAAAACAACGGTAACCGTAAACCATCGATAAGCTATCAGTCCGGACCGAATTTTTTCTGAACGTTGCAGGACTGTGCTATTAATAATTTATGCCGTTAGATGCTGAAACTATCAAGCATTCAGAGATTTCTATCAAGAAATAAATCAAAATTCCGTTTTACAGCGCGTAGCAAATACATTTTCGCTTTCATAAAAAGTAGATTTAATATTTTATTCTTGACCGAACATAACTTCAAAAGCACACTCCATGATATCGATGCTTCAGTTATTAAAGCACGCAAGATTTATACACGTTACTATAAAATTTTATTTCTTCCTGTTACACGCATAAAACACTTGCACCTATTTTCTTCGAACACCGTCCGTCCCCTCTGTCCTCCACGGCGAGCTCGTGCCACTCTAATCGCTGGCGAAAGCGCAAGGAAATAATAATTCTAAGGAATAAGGAAGATAACGACAAGTTTATAACGCGAATACACTATTGAGATTATGAACTCTTCCCCCCAAAGGGGGGAAAAAACAACGTCTCTCAACCGGGAATGCAGCGGCGCGGTTCGATAAGCTGCAAACTCTCGGTTAATTGAAAACGCTTTTTCAGTTTCCCAATCGAAACGCCGATAAATCGCCGGCCTGGAAAAAGTAACTATGGGAACCGCTAGAGAACCCTGTGCTGCACCGCGAATTCCGCTCCGCCGAGTCAAAGGACGGACCGACGGGAGCTTCTTCTTCCCGATAGGACGGCTGCCGGCCAGGAGGAAAGGGAAAGGGAAGGGTTAAGAGGCTCGAGTGGTATTCCGGATCAATTAACCGAACGACGCTGAGGTTAACGTGGATATGAAAAGGGACGACGGCGTTACTGAGCCGAGTAAACGAGCCCCTCAGGTATGCGTGTGCGCGGATGCTTACCGTGGCTCTACGAAACGTTCGTAATATCGTCGCGGGTTGTTTATCGTGTGAAAACCCGCGGGAAGATACGAATTGTCAACTTTGCCCTTCGACTTGAACCCTTCGGTGCATCTAGGGACGCGATTCACTGCGCCGCGTTTGGTCAAATGACTTTTCTTATTTGCTTTCACTGTTTTCTATTTTATTTTCATGTTAGACTATTCTTAGGGATGCTAGATTTACTTGTACTATAATAATATGAAACACTCGTGATACTAATTTTTTTTTTTTTTTTTATTTAAGCTCGTGTGAAACATTCAGAAGAGAATTATAAAGCTGTACAGGAGGTATAATCGAATACTAATATAATAATAGTTACTAACTGCTTATATCTATGGTTGCTAGGCAAAACGACGTTGTCACATTTTCAAAAAATTTAATTTTGTGTCATAGCTGATATCTAGAAAGTAGATTTCATATTTTTATCGTAGAAAAACTGCATTAAAAGAACATTTTCCATTAAAAATAAAAATATAAGGAACATTGAGTACATAAGACAGTATTGATGTTTAAAACTTTAAATGCGAATATCTATATTTTCAAATCGCAATCTTTTAATGAGTTTGTATATTACGAAACACGGTTCGATATTTGGTTTGTACAGAATGGATCTTATACTTAGTGGCATAAACAATATTATATGAATTATGTTTATAATATTGGAATGAACTTTGTTACATTATTAAAAGTAGAGGAAAGGAAAAGTTGAAAGAGTTTGCGAAAACTGCAAATCTACCACATCATTTGTTGATTTTATGCAATTGATAGTTAGACATTTTATGTTTTTATCTATTGGTGAAAATAATTCATACATTTCTGACCTGAAGAAATTGGGAAAATATTAAAAGATGAAAAAGAAGATAGGAAAATATTTCGCAAATTATTGAAAACGAAAAAATTGAAGTTCAACAATAAGACTTTATGAAAATTTTTGACTCTATCTGCGCAGAGTTGAGATCCTCATTATTTATTGACTGTTAGGAAGAAATTTGTGACCACTATTTACACTTCGTGGCAAAGTGCGAAAAGGTAAATAGTGTATCTAGTTATTTTTGGTACAGTGAAGAAATCCCATGCAGAAAGAGAAATTCCTTGCGGACGTCAGTAAGCGATTCCGTCGGTGCACGTGAAGAAAAGGCGCGAAGTCTGAGGCATGCGAGCAGCCACTCTACGGTGAATGGTCGTAAGATACGTCAGACGTCGGTCGCGGCAGCAGAGCGGTGTTTATCATGTAACCACAAACGAGATTGTCACCTGTTCATGCGTGAGCACGCGCCCCCGTATCCCCCACGCTCCCTACTTACACCAGGTGTCCACCTTCGTCCGATAGAATCTCGATCTTTGCTTCCACCGCGGCGCAGAACTGGAAAATCTCTTCCGAGACTCTCATTCACAAAATTCTGATCATTCTTCAACCATAGAAATTTATAGTTCATTTCAATTTTATTACTAACTAGCTGAACGCGTGCACTTCGCTGCATTGTACAAATAATATCAGGTTAACCTGGTTTGGTAGTTTTTTTATAGTAATTTTTTTCTATCGGGATTAAAAATGATTAACTTGACATTTTTCTATCAGGATTAAAAATGACTAACTTGATATTTTATCTGAAAGTTTGTTTTCTTTACCGGACGGTCATACTTTCAGATTTATACATACAGGGTGTCCCAAACTCGACGCGGGAGCCGGAAATGGGAGATTCCTGGGGTGATACTAAACAACTTTTTCCTTTGCAAAAATGTCCTTCGAAGCTTTGTTTATGAGTTATTAGCAAAAAACACCGACCAATAGAAACACAAATACAGTGGATGAATTTCAGCGCGCGCTCGAGCTTTGAGTAGTATTGGTCCGCCATCGTCCGCGTCATCATTAATCCGCTGTACTCGCTCTCTGATTGGCCGATATTTTTCGTTAATAACTCGTTAACAAAGCTTCGGATAACATTTTTGCAAAGGAAAAAGTTGTTTAGAATCACCCCAGGAATCTCCCATTTCTGGCTCCCGCGTCGAGTTTGGGACACCCTGTATAGTTATACAGATATATTCATTGACTATTATATTCCATACTCATTCACCATTTCTCATTTTCAATATTTGACTCTGCTGTGATCTTTGGGTCTTTTTTTAACCAATTAGAGTAAATTTATTGTTAATATTTAGATCTCTTATTCTTATATATAAAAAGTTCATTATCTGTATTCTTAATAGAATAAAAGTTACTCAATTCTGTATTTTCAAGATGAAAGTAGCAATTCTCAATTTTCAACTCATAATTTCTGTTTTCTTTTTGCCTTTTCCAGTTCTCATTCTAGGATTTTATTCTACTTCATTGCCATTATTTTCCATTCTTCCATTTGAAGTGAACCTCTTTTGTTAAACTTACAACACGAGCTAAATCCAACTTATAAAATTTACAATGGATGATCAAATTATTAGAGCCACAGTACAAAAATATGTTTTTTGGAATTGTTTAAAATTGTTACTTACATTGTTTTTCAAAGTACATTTTTAATTCAGTCAAATTATAAACATTTTCTGTAACTAGACCTTTGAATAATAAATTGTTAATTCATGCAAGTAGTTTTAATAGTTTGACGTATCTTTGTAGCATTTCTTATTAATATTTTACTTCGAGTGTATTTGTTTTTGAAATGATGGAAATGTGTACAAGGGAAGCAAGGATGAAAATTTCTCCGTGGAATATTATGGTAGGCAGATGAATCCGATAAAATAGATGCGCATTCCGTCACCCGGTACATATGTAACAACGGCTGGTATACACGGATGTATTTGCTAAGCGGATGTATTCGCAGTGTTCTCCATACGTGGCCGGCCAGCACTTGCCGCTTAGTCTACCTATCACCTATCAGGCGAAACACAGTGGTCATTGTTTACGAGATTGTTTGTTAATACGACACGGCGAACGCGGATCTGTTGAGCGTAAAACTCCGTCCTCGTCCGCGGTGCATCAAAGCGAGGCGAGCGCACCGGTTCCATCGATAACGAAACTGACGATCTGTGCCGTCGCCTGTTACTATTTTTACCCAATTCCAAACCAGTTTCGGACCTTTGCTTACCGCTGGTTTTCTATTTAACTATAAAATTAGTGCGATAGAAACAGCAAATTAGTTGAATATATTAACAAACGTCTCCTTTTTTTTTCATTTCCATTGCTGAGTTCTGTTTTGACAAAGTGAATTTTTAATTACGAATTCTTTAAGACTAAGTGGAATATATTGCAGAATGATAAATTAATCATGGAGCATATTATCCAATTTCTTAATGCGGACTAATTTGTGATCTTTAAACATCAAATCTTGCTGTATTAAATGCAATGCATTTAGCTTAAAAGAAGATATTTTTAATATAACAAAATTTATTATTCTATTAAAAAAACTTCAATTTCACAAAAACTAAAACAGACTTGTTACTAAAATCTTCAAGAAACTAATGAAACAATTAATTTATGTCGTGGTTGAATTCTTTAACAATTAATATCTACAGGCGTCTAAAACTAATTTTGGAACCAATTCGATATTTAATAAACTCAGAATATTAAGAAAGAATCGACGATGAAGGTGAATAAAATTGCTGGCACGTTGAATCGTTGAAAACTCTGGAACAGTCGCAATTCGAAATGCATGTATTGCGATGCACATGTATGCATGTACATGATCCCACGAGCGCGGAAGTCAAGGATTACAAGTGGTAGTCTTTATCGAGCCAACTTATCATAGACTTTTGTGAGTCGGGGCGGTTATGCAAATAAACCTCTTTCTCTCTCGGCCAGTCTCCCTGGCTCGTTCTCTCTCTTCCACTATCCCTTGTATTCTTTTTATAGAGAAAGCGTTCATAGCCTGGTTGGACCTTACCGTAAAGCCCTTCTGGCAAACGCCTCTCCCAACCAATCTTATTCTAACGTATAGCCGATGCAAACGAGCCTCGCGGAATTGAATTAGATGAAATGATTGAAGGTATGAAATGAGTGATACATGAAATTACTCACGCATTTCGATTTATAGAACCTTTCTTCAATATCGTGCAGATAAGAATTGCTACTAACACAAGAAGGACGCACGGTGGATATAAAAGTTTATGGATTATCTACGCGAAACGATTTTAATGTAAAAATATTTACGATATCGGTGGCTTAAGTATTGCTCGAAGCATGGCGAAAAAATCGAAGAAAAACTGACAATCATTGGGACGAATTCTTGCTGGGCTTCGGCGGCTGATTGACCACGTCGGACGAGATTTATATCGTAAAGTTATTTGCGCTGTTCGAGCAAGTAGCGACGTTTATATGCACATTACATCCTCAATTATAGTTATTAGCTTGCTGTTAATGGACAATAAAAAAGTTTATGAGATTCTGCTCCAGCTGCGGGTTATACTGATACTGAGTGGTCCAGTTCAGGCATAGATTGTTCTATTTAATGATGAGCGGTTAATACCTTCGCCATTTCGTCCGCAGTTCCTACTATTTCGAATCAGGGATTTTATTTTATCATTTTTCAAAGACTTTGAGAATTTTGTAGAAATCTTGTTTTTAATTATTCATTAGATTATTTAATAGATTATTTAATTAGATCATTAGTGATAGATTTAGTTTTCCGTTGTATTTAGAAGGCTACATATTTTGATAGAGGTTTTAAGTAGCTTAACGCTTCTTAAAAGACGCAAACAGGGACCTGGAATATCAATGCTGTCTCTGTCTTTCAATTTTTAATTTTGCGTACTCAAATAATAGTTGATAGTTTTTTTTAAGGATGAACTACAGTAACATTAGAAGTAAGCAAAAATCTTTGGAAATTGGAAAAATGAATCTTTACGCAATAGTAAAACCTGCCGCAAAATTTTAGAACTAATTCATTCCGCAATTTTTAAATTATTTAACTTTCAATTCTTATGAGAAAAGTCAATATTGCGAAATATATTACAAAATTAAGAGTGAAGTTGCTAAGAGTTGCATTTCAAGTGCATTCCAAAAAACCATTTTTTTTATTTATTTATTTAATGTCGCATCGACTTCATAAGCCATTAGTGACCACAATATACAGTTATTCTACAGTCCGATGCAATTTCCTCATTGAAGTCATCTGATTACATATTAAATGTCTTTAAATGCTATAATTGGTCTTGTATATGTTACTATTGATTCTACATATTTTTTATTGTTTAAACATTGTTTAATGGAGGTGAGTAATTTTTCTTTTATTCGGATGTGCTTATTTATATCGCATTCTTCTAAAATACGCTTTACAGATTGGACTGAGTTGCAGCTCCAACAAACAAGTTTATGACAAAAGATGAATATTTCTGACTGGTTTTCATCACAAGAAAAGTCTTTTTAATATCTTGGACATTGATTAACTTTAGGCTAAAATTGTCACTGAAATTCCTCCTTAAGAAGTAATCGTGAGTTATTTCGGAATACCCACTTCTGAGTCTGACTATAATCGTCCCTTATTCTCTATTCATATTTTGTTTAGACATTGACTAGTAAAATTGTTCTACTATTTCGTGGTTGCTGGTTCTTTTGGTCGTAGTCCACAGTTTATTCTATTCTTCCTTTACAGATGCTTGTGTTGCTTTTGTAAGATCTTCATATGGAATTAGTTTCTTTATTTCAGTTGGTAAGAACAATATTACTTCTTTTGCAGAGGAATAGCTTTCTCGTTACCAACTATACCCCAATGAGAAGAGACCTAGGTAAAAACTTCTGTGTTTCCCTTTATTAATTAATATATGCTTCTCGGTTTATAAAATCTTATTTTTGGAACGTGCTCATATTCCCCATCAATTTCTTCCTTGAATATTAATTTCGTGAGTAACAATGTACCTGATCTCCCTGAATCATTTTTAATTAGTATCCAATTTGATTTATCCAAGTTTCTCTCTTCGCATTGCACAAAATCAGACCCCGAACGATCGCCTCGTTAAATTTCGTCGACTCACGTCGGCCGCGTTTTCAATTTCGCGTTTCTCAGTCGGCTCGTAAATTAGAAGTCACGTGTCACAATACGTTGAGTAGAAATCAAGAGAACAAAAGGGCCCCGCTGGCAGAGCATAAAGCAGGCGAAGAATGTAGCGAATATAGTCCGAGCAGAAAGAGAAAGAGATCGCGATACGATCTCTAATTGTTCGTGCTGGTGAGGCAAAAATCGCGAACTAAATCAGCGAACCCTCGCGCGCCGCGCTGCGCCGTGGCTTCGGATACATTTTCACGAGTTGGCGCGGGACTCGTGGCGTACGCAAGGGTGAAGAAAGGTCACTCGCCGGAGCCACAATCGGGGGAACAAGTTGGAAAATCGACGCGACGGGCGGGCCAAGTTCGTTTCGCAATAATCAAAGACCAGCCACGGTAACAGCGCCCGTGTTGTGCCTTATATGCGAACCGAGTTTCTGTGTGAAATTCTATACATATATGCATATAAATAGGTATGTGTGATGGAGTACGACGAATTGCGAGCACGCACGACTCTTACTGGTCTGGCGACCGCCACGAGCGATCGATCAGTTTATCGATCTCTAAATGTCGGTCGAAATGTTTTTTTCTGCTATTGGCAAAGGTGACGTACTCTGAACATGTTTGAATCGCTCTGTTGACCGGATTTCTGTCTTTGATGTCATTTTGTGTATTTTGGATAAATATTTTGAAGACATGGATTGGACATTTTGTTTACTTCAAAAAATTTTTAATTAATTAATTAGAATATATAAACCCCGTTTTTTTCGGGATGCTACATTTATTAAACAATTTGACACGGTTCTGCAAAAGCTGACGCAATCTCGCTGCACTGGTATAAATGAAGATCGCATCGAGGATACGTAGTGACATCAGATGCGTCGTCTGCTTAATGTTGAACGAATCAAGCGGGGACTGTCGTAATTGGATTTCACCGGAAATTACAAGGATAGTCTCAGACAAGATAAGGAAGTAGTGACCCAGTTGCTGTGGAAGGTGTCAGCACCAGAGCCAACGAAAAAAAAAAAAAGAAACAAGAATTTGCGTGTAGAAATTGCGTGGGCTCGCAGTCCTTATCGCGTTTTCCTCATCGCCTCTTGGACAACTTCGAGTAGCCGGTCTACTCGCTTAGATTATCGACCAGGGAAAAGCCAAATACCAATTGCCGTGAACTTTCTTTGCTGCTTTGAACGGTGCACCGGACGGTACAATCGTTGGAAGAAATAAAACACATTCGGTAAAGCGAATTCGGAAAAACTTGAAAACGGTTAAAGCATTGATAAAAAGCAGTAAATATATTTACACATAAATCCGCTAATTTTTTTTTTAATATTTCTAAAAACAGATCAGTAATTTATGATTTCATCATCTGCTATCTTCGGTGCCTACTTCAAATACAGAGCAAAAGTAGAATAAGAATACGTGTGACAGACACACAGTACTACTTTCTCATTTTACTTTCGATTCGATCTAAACGCTAACTCAAACATCACCAAGAAATATTAATGCATACTGAACAATTAAAATCCTTTTATATAGAAAACTGCTATAAAGAGGAGCAGTTCGCATGGCGAAAGACAGAGGATCGCACAGTGGTTCCGATCGAAGAATTAGCTGTTCAAAGCTATGTTACATTATATTATGCAATCAAAAATATGTAGTAACAATTGAAGAATCAAGGTGACCTTGATTTTTTTATCACAACAAAATTGTTTTCAATTCCTTTAAATTGTAACTTGTACAATGCTGAATGTTGATTTATTTTTGTCTGGAACATTTTTCTGCCAAATCATTAGAAATGCCTACAAAGTCGTGGTGAAATATGGTCTAGGTCAAGAACTCTAATTTAGCTGTTCAAGCTTCGAAATAAGTAGAATAAACCACAATTTATGAACTAATAAGTTTTGATGTATTTAATTTCATCAGATAATAAAAATGAATCTTTTGGAACTTCAAAGATATTCTTTTTTCTCAATTATGAAAAAGTTTGACGATTTTCTTCAGTACATTGAACATTATTGTTTAAATAAAATATAAACATTAAGTCATAGTACACAAGATATACTCTTAATGTAACACTATTAAATAGATCAGCTAGGGCATTAATAAGAACAGAAGTAATCTTTTCGATGAAAGATGGAATTCCACAAACTGTTGATTTTGTAAGGCTACTTCTAATGACGAATTTCATTGATTTCATTATTTTCGAATGTGCGGGACATTTAGAAAGCAACATACATTCGATAAACATCGATACGAGGAAGTTGATATTTTGCCAAATGAACAGCTAATTTTTCGATCGGGACCACTGTGGGTCGCAGAGATCTTCCCCGACCAGGAAGAGAAAAGCCAGGCGTGTTTGCAAGCGGTGCACCGTAGACCAGCTGGTTCCTCCTTTATCAAGGTGGCTCGTTCGGGGTTTCGTATCTCTGACAATACTCGTTTCATATTCGCTGAACTATGTAATGCAGGAACAGAGATTAATAATTTGCAGTTCCCACCCCGGCATTATCGGGGCACGAGGCAGGCGAATTGCGAACATCATGCAGCGAGAGAGCAAGCGGTGTGTTCAGCAGCCGCGGCTGCAGGGTCGACCGGTCACGATGGCTCGGGTAATGATAGCCTGCCCTCGCCTCATAATCAGTCCCCCATCTTAATTTATGTTTGCCCCCGCCCGTCCGTCCGTCCGTTCGTCCGGCTCCTCTTCGATGTAGGTACCTGCTGCTCACCGTTGCCTCTTTACTACCGCTAATTTACCGTAATTCGACCGCGAGACAACCAACGTACTTTTGATTCTGTCGCTGATTTGTTATGGGCACCGTCGAACGACCCCGGACGACCCCGCGAACAACCACGAGGTTCCTGCTTCCGGTCGACGCCGACAAAGTCTCTCGACTCCGACGCCCTACTTCGTGCAAGTTCTCGTCTGATCTGTAGCACAGCTTTTCAAGAGAATAAACAGAAAAGAAATGAACGGATAAAAAACAGAAAGTGAAGAAGTGATAACGGAGCTTTGATAAGAAAGATGATAGACCGATGATGGGAGAAAAAAATTTTAATTTAGAGAAAGAAAAGAGGAAATTGATTATTTGAAAGTGGAATCTCTTTTTCATTGGACCCATTTTAATCTTTGTAAAAGATTCTCGATACATGTTGAAACAGAGACTAAAGATACACGAAAGGATCAAGGTGCAAGGAGCACACTAAAATTTACTCATTCTCATAAACTTTTAAGTGACTTCATTAAAAGAAGAAACTAGTTAAGAAACTAGAAATTTTTTTTCGATGTCTAACTTGACACGATTAGCAAATTAAAAAAAAATCTTACAAGATTAAGAAACAAATATTTATATCGATTAAAAAATACAGAGTGATTTATAGTACACAATATGTGTACCTCAAGCACTGAATTGACATATTAAAAATTTATTTCATGTAACAAACTGAAGTGAGGACCTTGCAGCAAGAGGGATGCAAGTGTATTTTTAAAAATTTCCTGGATATGATGTATAATAGACATAAAACAAATTCAACATCGTTTATCCATATTCTAAATCCATTGCCAATACTATTCAGTGATCTCGTTTTAATATTACATGAAAGCAATAACTTTATAAATACTTTTTTCTAATTTAATTCGAAGTAGATGAAGATAGAGTTGCATCCTCTTTACTGTAAGGTCTTTGACTGTAAATAACTCCTAATTATACACTACTTATATGAAAATACTAATGACAAAAAATTAAAAATTTTAGAAAAACCCTCAAGCATTGAATCTCCACATTAAAAATTTATTTCGTCTATTAAACTAAATTATAAATTACTTCAAATCATACACTGTCTAAATCCAATTGCTAATAACAAGAAATTTCCCCGCATCGTTTTTATTATGCACGTGCACACTCAACGTACTATATGTATAGACGATCGAAAGATTTACGTAAGATCGATCCCGGTCCCAGATCACGCGTCCGATCTGTCCGTGACGAATCGCGATGTGATCCGGCACCGAGTCGATTATGATGTTCGGTCGGTTATCAGAAGCCGATCCTCCCATTTTCTGTACTTCTGTCCTTTCGTGCGCTAATGATCTCGATCGAATATAATTTTCGTTTCGCCATGTGTACAAACATTTTTCTCGCGCGACAATGAAGTTGAAATTACAGTATTTTCAGTGATCAATTTATTCCACGATGTATCACTAGGACTTCGATAACTTTTTTCAGAAAACCGAGTGACGAAGAAATTTCGGAAATCGTCACGTTTTCGATCACTTGATAAATCTTCTTGAACGCACTTTATCGCAATGTTATGCATCTTCCGCGTTATCTCCGATGATTAGGAATCTTCCCAAGTTATACTGGATTAAAACCGAGCCTGTCAGATTCAATATCTCGATGATCAAACTTCTGTATTCGCCACTATTAATAACCAGAAATCACATTGATTCAAACAACTCCGAATGCCAGGAATTCCTGCGAACGTCCAGTTCTCTATGCAAAGCTTTATCACACTTGTACTTTATCAAATCCAAGAACACGTAACCGAAGTATCCACGATGGAATTCAACGAATGCTCAACCGAAGATCTAATCGCGTTTGTACCGGAAACTGATTGAATACGAAATTCGGTGGGCGATCGAACTCCGGGATTCTCGGTACTCCGGCGAGCGAAACGTGGCAGCCCGTCCGCTCGTGGCGATCGAGTGCGTTAATCTGAGAGCGGACAAAATAATTGAACAGCAAAAGAAACACGCCGGCCATTAATCGAACGGTTCGATGGTCAAGAACCAGTTCAGAATCAGTTCAACCGGAAAACTCGGGGTGGGGAGACCGTGTGTATCACGTGGCGTGTACATGTGCGTGAACGTAAACGTAAACATGCCGCCGCGTCGAACGGGAAGCGCGGAGAAAATTTTATATCAGGGGGTGCGCTAATTGCGAATGTCACCCCTTCCTTCTGCGTGGGTCGCGTCGCACCATTATACAGGGTTATATTTCCTGATGGAAAAAAGTTTGTGGAGGATTTAAGCGTTGGGCAGTATGACTGCATTTGGATTTAAATTTCTGTGATCTCGATTTTTGGTGAAGGTGCAGGCATGTAATTGCAGCGTGTTTTTTGGGGATGTTTCAAGGTTCATATTTCACAGGATGTTTTCTTAGGTTATATATTCATCATTTTAGAAATCTTAATATCTCATTACTAAATTGCGGATGTTTATGCAAATTCAAATTTTCAAGGATATAGAAGAAAAGCAACTTAAATAAACATGTATTTTACATTCTAGATATTACAAAATGTAGTAAATATAGTGTTTTTGCATCTATACACAATTTGATACATTTTTTCACATTTAAAATCGTCATAAATACATAAACATTCGCAATATACTTATTACGTTAGAATTGCTATAGGGTAGATGCACCAATAAACGAAAACATTACCAGTGAATGAACATTATACAAAAAAAAAAAAAATAAGTTATTAAACAGCACGTGATGATACAGAGAATTGAAAAATTCAGTATTATGTACTTATTTTATTTGTTTTTGTGTATTGTGTTCATTTATTGGTGTATCTACCCTACAAAACTATAGGAATTTTAGCAATGCAGGTTTTATTATTTAATACATTCTATGCCAGAATTAAGGAAAAGTAACAATTTTGTTGAAATGTTGTCAATCTTTCAATTGTTGTAACTTCTTGAAAAAAAACATACAATAATGAGCTTGTAGGCATTTTCAGGAATGAAGTCCTTACTTTTAGCTTAAGGAATTGCTTTTGGTTTGAGATGCTTTTGCATGAAGAAGCGAGGCGAAAAACATACTCCTCGTAGTGTACCTTGATTTATACAAACGCTGGTGGCACTTTTCATTTAGAGTAAAACATAACAGTAAAAAAAATTATATACCTACATTCGAGATAATACTTCAAAAAGGAGGCTTCAGTCTTTAAACTAAAAATGGTTTTGTTACAAATTTTCTAAGCTCCATAGAGTTGTTTAGATTCGTAAAATCGTTTTTTAGAAAAGAACCTCTTGATCTCCTCGCCTAAATACACTTTATAATCTTCCTCCTATCTACTTTATCTAAATTTTTATAGCGTGAAGTAGTCGGTATTACGAAAATTGTAATTAATGAAATTTGGGAATGTTTGTTAATGGTGTACACGTCGCAACAAAACGATATGTAGTTTGACTGGAGCAGAATTGCGAGATATCGGTCACTAGACAGAGGTCTAGGTCTAGGAGTCTATTGTTAGCCTAAGCACTTGGAGCTAACATAGTCCGCTGCTCGCAAGGGTGCAACGTGTGGTCTCGTTACGTTAATGGAGTCATGCTCTGGCGCCCCACAGACTACTCTGCAGCGAGCAATGCTCACTACGAATAAATCAATGGAACCCTTTGGACTGTGATAATAAAAGCCGCGAGGGATATTCTAGATCGAAATGAACTTTGCGATCTCCATTGTTTGTTGCGAATAGTAATCTCTTAACGCGCAGTACGATAAATAAGTGTAAGACATTTTTGCGCGCTTCGAAATAATATACTCAGTAATCGTTATACCTTTAATTTTATTCGGAGAAATAATTGACTGACAGTGGAAAAAATTTTAAACAGAAAAAGATTCAAGCTCTTTTTGATAAATTTTCTTTAATTTTAGAATTTCTTTTTAAAGAGTATCTATATATTCCATCTCCAATAAAATGAGTATAGTTTCCTGTCAGAAATTCAACAAGAACTTAATAGAAACATCATCAGTATCCAGATGTTTATGCAAATGAAACTGCAATAAAAATGTACACCACCTTCTAAATACGGTAACGTATTTTATTTTTATATTTTGTGCAACTACATATCATCGCGCATTCTTGCATATTTATACTTGCCGTAAATGCGCAAACATCCGCAGTCCATCCATTAGAAATCATCCTTCGAGTTACACTGAACTAGATATGGGTCAAGGAACTCTGAATACGTTGACTATAACCAGAACTGTTCTAATCAAATCGATGCAAAAATACCTTCACGTTCATTATATAACAATAAATGCTGTAATCTATACCTGATAACGAAGCTCCGCCGTTAAACTAAATTTCCAAATAGCGCAACACCTGAAGCATGAAATTATATCAGACAACTTCCACTGACGTAAAACGATCGAACCCTAAATTATTTACTAGGAAGAGGCGTCCATATATGGCTAAAAGAACGAAGGGGACATGAATTATTTCCATAAAGCGAACCCAAACTTCGATCTCTAATTGAGGTGCCCCGTATCGGCTCCGAGCGATCGATACAGGAACGTTCGTCAAGCTCATCAATTCCTGGCGAACATTCGTGCTCGTTAACGGATAATGCGGAGGTCTTGCGTACTCGCCACAGCACAGATGACCACCTTCTAAACTCGCCGTCTACTTTCTCTGGCAGCCGAGTAAGATCTATATTATTACCTGATTCAGAATCCGTTATCGAACTCTCGCCCCTTCGTATCGTACTTATTGAAATTCTCCACGAGCGATCGTTCTAATAAATACGCCGTCTCATCGCGTCGAACGCTCCGGATAGCAAGCTGCTCTCATTCCTATCGAAATTAAATAACCTTTAGATATATAAAATATATGCTCGCAAAATACCTGATCTAATTTTTCCGAAGAAAAATCGTAGATCGGCGCATTAGGAGATTCAGCAGGATACTAAACAAAATTTAACAAAAATTCTTCATTCTTCGGATTCCAGCGAATCCAAACTCCTTCTGAAGTCAAATCGATTGCCCCAAAGGTGGATCAAGGCAACTATAAATTCTTCCAAGAGCCAAACTCGGGAAAATCGCGCGTAGCACGAAAACGTACAACGTTTTTCGCAACACCGCAAAACACTCGCCGCTTTTTGTTTCCCACTTGTCTAAAAGGAGGCCACGCGCTCGTTCTAAGTGAGAAAAAACGCGATGGATGTTGGTCAAGGTACGAAAAGGATGCCTCGACCTTGAAATATCTCGGAAGACGTCCGAGACGTCGACGACGGGTTACGTCAAGACGTCGCGAGAAATCGTCGCGAGATCGATCGCCGGTCAGTGGATCGACAGGCGTTCGTTATTCGTCTGCAAGGTGCGCAGGAAAGTTAAAAGGAGACAGCGCGCGACTTCCGGCGACATTGCTCGACGAAGCCGAGAGACGCGCCTTAAATTTATTAATAATAATAAGGTATCGCGGTGGCGAAAAAAAAGGGGAACAGACTCGTTCGCGTGTGTGTAATTAGCCTCACGGCTGAGACGGGAGAAAATAATTGCACGGTTGCTGGCCAACGACACCGTCTCCGACTGCGTGTCATCGATTTGCCTCGAGTTTCTCATATTACTAACGCACATGTATATCCGGGGCTTTCTAGAATCGGTTCGTAACGGGATACGATGCGCACGAGTTTCTTCAAGGCGAGCGAGATCCGCCGGAACGATGATCCGTGATTGAAAATTCATTCGCGATGCTTTCTGCAATTAAACGGACTAATGCGCCGCGTCCCTCGTCTGTCGCGTGACGGGACGGATCCCCTTTCGATTAATCGCGTCGCGATACGAGAATTTCTCGTGCGCCTCTGGGTAAACTGATGCGATGGGGTAAATTTAGTGCACCATCCAGCTGAATTTTGGAGCTGTATTTTTTTTTAGTTTTAGATTTAGTTTGTAATAATTGGGCTACGGCTCTTTATGCAATTTAAAATTTGTGCACACATAGATAAATGATTAGAGTTTGAATCAAAGCGTATCTTACTTTTTAAATGGTCTAAGATCTCTAGTTTCTATATTTTGTACATTTCTGCATCTATGCACATCGATGTACATCTTAACATACATACATTTTGTCATCAGTGCATAAACATTCGTAGCCTAGTAATAGTAACGGATTGTATGCATTTACGATAATTATAAATATGCCAAAAATTTTTGAGATTATTGCCAAAATATACAAAATATTAAAAACATAATTCAAGTTACAGTATTTAGAAAATAAGATATAATGTTATTCAAATTTCAAATCATTATCTGCATTTCTAAACAGTTTATTCTGCATAAAAATCGAAAGTATAATAATGAGTTTTAATATTTTCAGTTTTAAGCTGCTTAATACAATTTTTCGTTACACTGGACGGTAGCATTTTACCATTTTAATGTAATAATTATGTCAGAAATTTTTTTACCAATATTGCAGTCCAAAATTATTTAATCCAACATTCAATATTAAGAAAACGACGTGATCATAACTACAAGTTTATTATGTATGGTGAGTAAATACGGAAAATAGTGAAAAGAGGACATCGAAATGGTTTTAAAGTAATTTAATAATTGTTGACTTTCTGAAAAAAATGTTGTACTCGATATAAAAGAGATGCAGTAAGTGGGTTAAAATATCAACGATAAAATACTATCGTTAGAGTATTTAACCCTGTTACGTTTCTTTTGAACATTCATAATTGAACAGCTTTTATTATTTTGTTAAGAATGTAAATAGTGAATTTTTCAGACAGTGATAAAGAATCAGAAACTTAAATATTAACACTGAATTTCTCACATTTTCCCCAAATAAAATATTGCAATGAGTCAAAAAAGACCCGAAGATCGTAATGAGGTTATAAAATAAGACACACTTTTAACCAATTTTCAATTTTTTATCTATGTTTATAAAAATATAAATGTAAACATAGATATTAATACTGACTTCCTAATATTGGAACAATTAGAAAAATTCATACAGTCATTTAAAGAAATAAAATACGCGATTAGATTTAAAAAACCTGAAGATCATAGCAGGGTTAATATACCAAAAAATATGAACAGTATTAAAATATGTCACTACTCAATAAAAAATACAGACAGAATAACTTCCAAACACTTGAACTATAATTTAATAACACTACTAAAGAAATATTAACACTTCATATTACAAATATTAAGTAACTTAATCAAGGTTCTACCGTGCTGCAAACGTAATCTCTGTAACACAGCTGCATCCCCTGAACCTCCCAATTTCCTTAATCATATAAAATCATTGCGAAATTATTCCCTCTAATTTCAAACGGTCTCCCGCATCATTTTACAATGACAAAGAGAAATCTAAGCATCATGAAAAATACTAGTCAAAGGTACGTAAACGTTCGCAAGATGACGGGTCTAAATGAATGAATGCACCACCCAAGCATTATCAGCCCTATTATCAGTTACACGCTCGTGTCCTAAAGTAAAAATCGCTTTCCCCGGCGCGCGTTTCATTAAGTTTACGTAAACAGCACTCGGAGTTTGATACACGAGCACTCGTAGCCATTACAAGAGGCAACTAAACCGGCATTCAGTCCCGGGCGCTCGTTGCCGCAACTGCACTTCCTCCGACTGTTGTTTGCGCAAATATCCCTGCGTACTACTTGAGCATTACGTAGCGACGTTTACATTGGCAGAAAAGCAGATACCTTCGAGGTGATCTCCGTGTGTGCGCGCGCTCGGCGCGCGCGGGCGCTGGCGCGTTCAGGTGCACGCACACGCGCCTGTTTCGCTGCTCATTGGTGCTAACGCAGGTTAAACGGGATAGCCCGTAAGACCGCAGGCTTTGAATTAAGTGGAACTCGTTGCCGATCAAATGCGCTGCGTAGGAGGCGATCGTACGTTTCGCGAGTGCCTCGGCAGCCTAAATTTATGGCTGCTAACTTTGTTGGGTGAATCGCGTTGCAGGCTCTTTTGATTGGTGAGGTAACAGATTGCTGAGCACCGTCGATGACGTTGCGGTAATTAATGCTGCGACTGTTAATCGAGCGCAGTTGTTGCTGCGTTTGGCGAAACGGCGGCTCGATGCTATTATTCGTGGTACTGATGTTACATAAAGTTGTTTCCGCTATTATCACTTTTTAAAATAGGCATAGGTTCTGATGTCTGCCTTGGAACCTAAGTTTTTACTAGTTTCAGCTTTGAAGGTATCTAAGAAAATTGTGGGATACTTATTGAAGTCAAAAGTTTTCATAAAATTTCCTTCTACAGATTTTATAAGGGAAGTAATATCACTGATTTTAAACATTTTGAAGTCGGGAAAAACACAAGGAATTCTAGGAATCAAATTAAACCCTAAGACGTTTGGATCATACTTTTTGTTTTCTCTAATAAATTTTATTTTTCAAATTTTGAAAAAAATGTAAAGACATTATTATTTATGTTTCTTATTTCTTGAAATTAATTCAATAATTAGTTAACAATGATGTGTTGAAAGGAATGCCTAAGTGGTAATTAAAATTCTTCAAAAATCCAAAGCCTAAACTAAATTTCATGTATTGCTATCAGTTACTTAAAAACTCCTGAATATTTTATAACGTTGAATTTTTGTTTGAGTAGAATAATTGATGTCTAGACTGCGGATTTTATGCATTTATGACAATTTTAAGTATTCTAAAAATCTTCAAGATTGTTAACAGATACCGAAACATACAATATATCAAAAATATAGTTTACGTTACAATATTTAAAAAATAAGACATACTATTCTTCAAGTTTCCATTCGTTACATGAGTTTCCAAAGATTTTATTTTGCACAAAAATCCGCAGTCTATCGATGACAGACAAGAAGATTCTTGTATTGAAGATTGAAACATCACCAAATCCTACATTTTTTAAGTATCATGGGCAATACATTGCTTGACAAATTTTCCAAAGACAAATTTTAAAACACAAAGCGCATTAACGCTTTCGTTACTATAATTCAAATATTATTCCAGAGAAGCTATGCTTTTGCTTCCGTGAAGATAGATCTCTTTTCTGTAATCATATTTAATTAAAAGTTCGCTTCGCATTCGAAAGATTAACAAGCAAAAATTGTTTCCAGTAACAGTGCTGCAAAAATTCAATATTTAAAAAAGTATAGAATCCTATGCGTCAGTAGCAGCGGAAGCGTCAAAGGTTTACAGCGAGCTGTGCTTTAAACTACTATTAGAGTTTTCGTCTCATTAAGGAGACGAAAATCGCTAGGAAAATGGATTTTCGTGGTCGAAGTATGCACCTCCGATGATACCGTTGTGAGCCGGAGCCACACCCTTGCTCATACACACGGCCATCGGTGCACACGCGATAGAACTAGCGGCAGATACACGTAACTATGTATACACCGACAGTTTTACCGATTGTATCTGCGCGCAGAGACGCGTTAAACCCGAGAAAAAGGGAAGAGTATCGCGGAATCCGAAGCCGAGACTACCGATTCCACATAGTATCCGAAGGAATCTACTAATTCCTCCTTTTCCGATAGAATGTTTTAATCCCGTCGAGGAATGTTACATAAAAAGGAGAAAAAAAAAGAAAAAAGAAAACTCGGTTCGAAACACTCGTCGACAGCGTAAATCAGCGAAAATTAAGCAGTCAAACGCGCGATCCCGATCGCCCAACCCATTCCTTCGAACCACGCGAAGGACGCGTCAATCACCGCGCGAGGAATGATAAGACCCGAGCAAAGTCAAAGACTCTCGGTAACGTCCGATCGTTTCCCCGAGCCTCGCGCGCCGGGGAATAATTTACATGTTCGTGACAGCAGAAAATCGAAGCGAATGGCGGAACAGAAATTACACGATTATCCTATCGAAATTGGCACGGTTGCTGAACCGACTGCTCTCCCTCGTCTCGGCACGGATACGTGCATTGCTAAACGCGTTATACCTCACCCCTCCCGCCTCTCCCGCGCCTCCTCCCTCCCTTTGAACCTCCTCCCTCCCCCCCTCTCTCTCTCTCTCTCTCTCTCTCTCAACGACCGCGTGTCATTAAACCAGTATCCTAGACAACTGGCGCTGATTATTTAGCAATACAAATCATTCCGCGCGCGAACTCTCTATCTCCGCGCTCGTCCCTCGCGATCCGACCGTCTCGCTCGCTCTTCCGCTCGGTTTCCAAGCGGGTTCTCGCGTGCGCGGGCGTGGTACGTACCACTTACGTGCGAGCGGAGAACGAAACACGCCGTGTGCTCCACGCAGCCACGCGAGTCCGATCCGACGTGCACATGCAGAAAATCGCGGTGCCCGGTCGGTTGTGTGCGATCAGATAGCCGGCCCCGGAGAAACAGTTTCGTTGATTAGCGAGCTCGTTGAACCGGCCGTATTACTTTGTCGAATCGCAGAAACGCTCCCGCGCGAGAGTTATGGGCGGGCAGCCGGGCTTAAATATCGTCGCCCATGTCGCTTTATCGAGCCGACCGACGCGACGGCTTATGGGTCCGGGGGGCGAGAAGTCCGCGGGCCTGGACTCGAACAAAGGGGACTGTGCCGGGGGAATTCGCGCGAGGGTAGAGGGGCGCATAGATTCGGGAAAAATTTGGATCGCGGTTTGGGGATGGGGACCTGTTTCGAGGGAGTTTGGGAAAGTTTGGTAGGGTAAGTTTTAATGACTGGTTTCTACTGTAATTTGCGTACGACGATCTTGTAGGAGTTGGAGTTTAAAGGGTTTGATAAGGAAATTGAGAAGGTATGACGAGAGGGAAGAAAGGGAAAAATTTGTATTGCCTTAATTTTTAACGCAGTTTGTAGAAAATGATACCAATGTACGTATTGATTAAATTTTTTTCCGTGACAATGAGTCCAAACACTATGTATACGGGATTTGTTTCGGCAGTGAATTAATTATTACTTTAGGATAATTTATAGATAATCTGAGGTAAACCTAATCTATGTATACAAAGGTACAATGAAATTATGGAAGCTGACATTTTTTTTTGTTCTGTGCTGAAGAAATATGCATTGGTGCGCTTTTCAAATCCTCGAAAGAGTCGTTGTTGTTTTACTGGTGGTTTCATTTGAGGGTCGCGTAGATAAAAATGGGGGTACATATGATTTTTCAATAAATTCTTATAAGATTCTAAAGGATTTTTATTGCTAATGAAGGGATGAAGATCTATGACTTCAGTTTTGAGTGATTGCTTCGGGAACTGAATATGAATGGTTTGTAATTTTCAAGTAATTTTAAACTCGTTAAAAGGTTTCGGAGTGTATGTCAAATTGGTATCTAAGTTCCTAATGCTTTGAATAAAAGACTCTTGCATAACTATGTTCTGAAGTGTTTCTATGTCTTTTCTTCTGAATTCCTGTGCCAAATATATCACGTCTCTGTTATTCTTATCTCATTCTACAATTCAGGAATTTAATCTGAAGAATTTTATGGAAATCATGTCTTGAAACGTGGAAAGTAGGTAAAACATTCTAACTAGTTAAGTTTAAACAACAAACTATATTTAGATCTGTCTTGATGTAAGTTCGTATTTTTTTTTCTTTTCAAACTGAATCATGATCCCAAAACACTCAGCGCATTAGAAAAAACAAAAAAGAGAGAAGGGGAAACAAAAGAAACTCCCTAATCTAATTTAATAATATAATAAAATCCGCTCCAAATCGTCATTTTGAATAGAAACGACACATATTATATTTTTCATTAAAAACTGTATCTCAAAAGAAAAAAATCAGATTAGAGAACGTTGAAGTTTGAAGCTTCCACGTAGATGACGAAGATAGTTTTCAACAGAGATGCGCTCCAGCATCGCGATCTTCGATGCTCCTCCGGGATGACTCATCGTATTCCAAGGGTCTTCGATAATGCGTTATCGCCAGGGGTCATCGATCGGATCGATGTTATCAGAGATGCTGCTGCTAATCAGCGCGAGCGAAAAAGAGAATCGAGTGAACGTAGAAATGATAAAAAAAGGAACGGGTCGACCTCGCTTCCTGAATCGTGCAGGGCGTCGTCTGACGCTCGGTAAGCAGCGTTACTTCAACTTGCTCCTATCCATGCTATGAAACATATAATCTCTGATTGCTGCTAAACTTTGCTTTCTACGCTTATATTTTATTATCTGCGTTGCTGCTTTATTTGCGAATAGTTTGATGGAGATTAGATTGAGAAATTAGATACAGTTCGATGCTAACTATGTAGATCATATCTGCGTAGGCAATGCAGGCATTTGCATTCAATTTAATTATGAATTTGATTTTTGTGGTAAACTGATTTCGAACTGCATTTTCAAAATATGCATATAAAAACATTTTTAATGAATTAAAAAAATTGATGCGGTGGAAAATCATAGACAATATTTAACATAATATTTCATAGTTTTTAATGTTTCGATAAATTTCCATAATTCTTTAGCAACGGGGATCGTCATTTATAGCTTGTTAACATCGCGTATTCTCTGGATCAAAAAGCATAAAAGAACCTGTAATAGCTTTGAATATTCTCCACAACCAACACGAACTCCAACTTACTTTTCTCTAAAACCAAAAAATGAGAATCAATCTCCAGCTAATTCTCTGATCCGCAAAAAATTGAATAACATTTAATTAACTTTACTCTATCCATATCTAAACAAATTTACAAGATTCCCATTTCTTGTGATTCACAATAACTTCTGCCCTTATAATCGACATCTGCAGTCTCCGTTATCATCCATTCCCGAGGTTCCATCGACGTTCCCCCGGATCACCTAAGCAAAACCGGGATCTCGCGGTATCGACGACGCGATTTTTCTAATCGTAGACGAATCGTCGCGGCCAATGTTATTATCCTGGGCGAGTCGATAATGCCGGTGCAGCCGCGCGAATGCTTGGATCGGCAGGCGAGGCATGCAGGAGCTTGGAGCCGCATTATCGCGAAATTACGTAAGCGCGGCATACGGTACGCTTGTGTTACGCTATAATTAGGATCGGTCTGGCATAACCACGTCGCCGCCGCTATCACCACTGTCGCTATCGTCGCTATTGACTGCAACCACATTCGGCATAAAATCCGCTTCTTATTAATGAGCGGCGTCGGGTCGTGCCATAAGAAGGGATGCGTTCTCGCAGGAACTCGCGTAACGTTCGCCATTGCAAACAGGAATATTTGCGGCGATGAAAGGGTGCGGATTTTGAGGGATTTTTAGCTTTGGTATCTATAGATTATGCGATTCTCACATATTTTCTCATGTTTGAGGATTATTCATTCGGTTCTTGAATTTTTTGAAGAGGAAACGTTATTTAATTAAACTCTGGTTTTATGATTTGAGGAAGAAAAGTTGTATTTACTTTTTTTTTAATTCGGTCTATTAGTAATAGACAACGTAGAACTATCAAAAACTAAATAGACAAGTTATCTAAAATTGCATGAAAATAAAAAGTAACAGAGTCGAAGAATCTGCAATCTTGGTACAGCAATTACCTTTTCGATGAAACAACAGACCCTTCGACATTCCGCGCATAAACAACGTCAGCCCAACCCCAAAATTAATAAATACCACGATTTAGAAAGATCACAATCCCCACATCCAAAGAAGCTTCTTCAGTAAATTGATAATTGCACGGCATCCCGAGGCAGCGATATCGGAGAATCCGCGATGGCGTGAGTGGTGAAAATCAAGATCTCGGGTTTCTTGTTCTCAACGCGTGTTTGATTAATACCCAGACGTAATTACCGGCCGGGGTAAAGGGCACGCGCGAGGAAGAAAAGGGCAGCTAATACCAGTGACGTCGACAACGAAAACCCCGCGAGGGGAGGAAGGAGGGGGGAGATAGGGTTGATGCGAGGAAGACGAAGCGTTCGAAGGTGAGGAAGGCGAGGTGGAGGTGGAAGAAGAAGGCGGGGAAGGTGGAGGCTGTTAAGTTGCCGAGGGAACGAAATCTTGACAGATTTCATCATGGGCTGACGTAAACAATTTGCGAATGTAAATACCTGTTGAATATTGAGCGCAGCGAGAGACCTCGAGGGGGTTTCACGCTAACCTCACACCTTACGACCGTTTACCCTTTAAACTTGTGATTACTTTCCACCACCTTTCCTACCTACCGCGGCGAGGCGCCGTACACATGCACATCGACCGTGCCGTTCTACGTCATTGGCATAAATTATGCGAACATTTCGCTGCCACGGTGGATCCGCGGAGCTGTCCGCCGTGTATCGCAGACCTATCCGTCCGACTCCGTGCGATTCGCAACGACGAAGGCGATCGAGAGTCTCGATAAACTTGTGAAATCCTCCCCCTTCTTTCTGACGGCGATGGAACAAGTCCCAGTCGTGATACGGTTCACATGAAACTTTTTTTTTTTGGGGGGGGAGGTACGATATACATAGTATTGTGATAGATGGAGGGATTTGTATCCGGAGATCTGCTCTTCGAAATGAACTCAGTAACATTTCTGATCGCCGTAGGTGATCATCAGGAGCAAATATTCAGGTACAAATAATTGCTAGTTAATTTAGGGAATAGAGAAATTTTGATCTTCTGTTTGAATGAACAATTCTCTGCTAACAATGAATGAGACTGTTGGTTATTTTCACATGATTCATGTATTTTTTCATATGCGCATATCTCTACACATTTTTGGCACATTTAAAATTGCCATAAATGCATAGGGTCATTCGGGGTAAAAGGACGCACTTTTGCTGTTTTTGCTTCACTGAGCCGAAACTATCATGATATTAGGAACACTTTTTTTGCGCTATCGGTAGCCTATTTAATAGACTCATAAAATGTAACGAGTATTTGACGATAGGCCAAACGGTTTTTTTTAAATTAAGCAAAAGAGTGACTTGGTCAGACTGCGTACCTTTAAATAACAAATACTGTCTCATTTTTTTTTAGCTTTCCCTAAAAAAATTGTTTACTTCCTTCCAAACTTCCTAAGTAAGACAATTATCCCTTTCAAACCATTCTAATTACATACTCCAACCTTTGATAATGCAGAGTTAAGTCCACAGTCCTCCCAATAAAAAGTTGAATCTTCATTTTTAGTAACCACATAAAATCATAAAAACGCATTAAATCTTGTGTAATGGTTATAGCAACATATTTCTTAAAAATCATCTAATTACTGGAAGTTACTGTATCTGGTAAAGTAATTGTTTAAAAGCTCGACAAAATCACGAAAGTGGCTTTAAAACCATGTAGCCAGAAAGCTGTAGAGCAGAGGATCGTGAACATTCCAGATGTTATCACCCACCGTCGACACTACCGCGCTTTCAGCCACTCGATTAATTGTTCCGCCGTTGAAACGCAACTTTGTATCGATACGAAGTTGCGATACATTCGTGACAGATTCGCGAAGATATATTTCTCCTTGGCGCGTTGCGATTTCAGGGACGAGAAAAATCGAGTTATCGCGGCACGATTAATAATTCCGTCTCCCCAGGATCGACCCGCAACGATAATTCACCGCGATGATCTCGATCGTGGTTGGAAATAAAGTTTAGCGGCATGACAGACCAATTAGATCCCGCGGAAGCTGCGCCGAGTGCGATAAGAACGGCATCGCAGCAATTGGTTGCCTTCAATCGTTGCTATCCATCGGCTGCTATGAATCGACTTGCGAGCTTGATAATGCGATCGCTGTATTGGAGAACTTTTGTTGATCTTTGTGAATTTGATTATAACGGGACTTATGTTAATAACAAATTTATTTATGATTAGAAACACAGAAATCTAGATAGATTTAATGATCTGTTTGAAGTAGGTACTATGTTCGAATCAAAAATTGCTTTAGATCCTTGAACTAGGATCACGAATAGTATTTTGAAGTATTGTTACTGTATTTAGGTTTTAATTTTTAAATAGTATACTATCGGTATTAATTATTTAACAGCATTATAACAAGATTACTGTGAGGTCTTTATAAAAATGGATTCATATATGAATAATTCGTAATGCTCTTCCTTATTAATTTCTACAAGGTTTCCACAAAATGTTATGTTAAAGATAAAACATTAATTTACTATAGCATCGTGGCTACAGTAATTAAAATTGGAGGGAGAAATTGCACTCACCATCCTGGTTCATCCCGTGACTGCCGTCATCTGTTTAAAAAAAAAAGAAAAAATACATTAGAAATTAAAATAAGAAGCTATAAACGTAAAAATTTTAGACATTACTATTTAGAGGATTACTATTTAATATGTACTTGTAATTTAACTCAAAATGTGACGTCAAACTCGTCTGCAGTACGAAACATTGGCCCATGTCTGATCACATACTAGACGCAACTACTTAATCGTTTTTCCCCCAATACGAAAATTATTCCCAAAAATTCTTATTCCAAAGAGAATGAATTTTGAACATATTAACTATTACAAGCCTCAAAAATGTTAACGTAACTCTACTGATTACCTACAACAATTTTATTAATCCACCCGAAGAAAGAAACTCCGTTTACAATGGAATGTCGCCTAATGATCCAAAATTTTCGACTCATCTGATTTCAGAAAATAAAATTATCAATCAACATGAATTTAAATCTGTCAATAATGAAAGATTGACAGTTTTCATGAAGGTTCAACCTTGAATTCCTTCCAAAAAACGAACTCTTCAGTTCGAATTGTAATTTATTAATCGTCTAATGAGTCTTTAATCGGTCAATTCGTCGATGTGGAAGTTGAAAGCGTCTCGCGAGTATTCGCATCCGCAGAAAGAGTGGCTTCTAATATTGCACGTAGCCCGTCATGACGACTTGCAACGAGAAAGGATAGTAGGCTGCAACAGCGAGCTGCAACCTATTTGTACTGGCACGTGGTATCGCAGCATCGCGCTGTGTTCCTTTATTTAACCCCATAAATAACCCGTCGCTATCTCACCCCGAACGTTTTCCTACGAAAGAAGAATACAGACAGGCGCAGCGAAACATTACGCGCTGCCAGTCACACTGTTATGGAGTGTCCATAATGAGAAACCTACGAAAACCGTGCTTTACCACTGATATTCTCAACACTTTAATAACCAGACATTTAGGAGCAATAATCTTTTTCAAAATTTATGTGTCCTACATATCAAAACTAAATATTTGGTTCGACGTCTAAGCTTATCAGAGGATATCAAATTTACAATCAATCTCGTAAATCTGAAATACAATTTAAATGAGTAACGGAATGAAAAGAAGAAGAAAGAAGTATCGGTGCACCTACTACTAATTTTTCATCTCAACTAGCATAGTGCTAAGGCGTCTGCTTGGTTGATGTTAGTTATGAAATAAACTTGTTAATTTCGTGTGACAGTAAATTCCAGAGGCAGGTTTTACAACGTTGCATTCATCATCGCGTTCCGTTACAGAGGCGGACAGTTTCGATGCATATGAAATTGCTGTCAAGCTACGAGATCAAATATTTTATCCCTGCTACCGGAATTCCTATCCTTAAGGACACCTTGCATTTTTATTATGTACAAACTTCATACTTCATGAAAGCAGAGACATGATAGTAAAACGGTATTCTGTAATAAACAGCTTTTTGTTTGAAAATATCCGAAAGAATTTATCAAATCGTTTGCCTTATCGTGAATGCATTAATTATCAAGTAAAGAACCTTAACCGAACGTATCTTAAACAATTAATTCTTAATTCGACCGCAGCCATCGTTCAGTAATAAATATTATCACGTTGGTATAGCTGTGGAAGGAGGAATGTCGATTGGCTGGACAAGATTACAAAATCAAGGCAAAACTGGACGGCGGTGTCAGCGAGACGAAATGATAACATCGTGAGATTAGTAAAGCATATAATTCTCCGCGACATTAAGCGAGCTATTTGCAGCGACCATTGCATATAGCGAGGTATTAATTACAAATTAATGCAACTGGACAAACACGCGCTATTAGAGATAATCGAAGCACGGATCGGCCATTGCTAGCTCGATCGTTGCAATTAAGTTCTTTATCAGGACATTGTTACTCGATGATCAACGCAGGAAAGTCGAAAAGCGCAGAAAAATGATGGAACCTAAGAACTCAATTTATGCACCGGCTGCATTTTTGCGAACTTTTATTTCTGTCGTGCCATTTAATTACACCGTGTTCTGTGTCGATAATGTATGCTGAATTTTCCTTGTGTTGAAATTGTCCGATACGAATCGATCTCGTGACGTAGATTGTGGGATCCAAGAGAAAAAAAAAAGAGGCTAATCGACACGTTTTTGTCGAAACGAGGTAAGAAATAGAAGGAATAAAGGAATCTACGGATCGTCAGCTGACGATAAATTATGGACTTTGCTTGTCACTATCGAAACGATCTTCTTCGACTCTCGTCGTTGGCCGTGAGGCTAATGATATCGATCTCGGATGATCGAGATGTAGGCACAATGGATCAAGGTGGTCCTTCGCGATCAGTTTAATTCGAACATCCTGTCTGACCGTGACGCGACAAATATTTAGAATTGCATTAAGCTTGGACATAAATTGAAATGAACGATTGCAATTAGCAGCCATCCCGATTCTTCACGCACTCATTAAACAACAATACCAAAGAGAATTGATTTTTTACGCGAAACAAATAAAATTCTTCGCATGAGCCACAGCAGAAAAAAAAAAATTTCAATCGATCGTGAACGAGATAAATCACTCAAGTGTCTCTGTTGTTTCTAAATTGCAAATACTTAACCTTCTTCCATTAAATCCGCGACACCGAAGATAAAAAAACCGCTGAGAAGTGTTTGCATAATCATGACAGATCCTTTATCAGCTGATTGAGTCTTTAGCGAGAGGAACGCGTCGATGCATACGGCGAAGAGAGATACAAGGAAATCATCGAATCGATCGACGCGTCAGCGTAATCGGTAAGAAGAGTTGCCACGCGCGCGTGGGGTCCCCGAACTGACCGTAACTCTTTCTGTCAAATACCCGATATCATTAGATTTAACGACCCCCCTCGGATCTTCTCTTTCTCTTCCTTTCTCCCTTTCTCCTTTCCCCCCCTCGTTTACCTTGGCTGACGCGGTGTTAGTGGCTGCTGCCACGGCGGCAACCTTTCATCTTCCTTAACCAGCATCACTCTCTTTCAGCGTCGGGAACGACTGTATATGTGTACGCGACCCGACCACGACGAGATTTCACGGTGCGATCGCTGTTTCCGGAGAACTACCGCTTCGCGTGCTCCTTTGTGCCCGCACTTGTCATCCCGCGCGTATCATTTCGGGTTACTATTTTGGACGAACAATAGCTGCTTTTTCCGTTTCGCTTTCGGAGATTAATTGCGCACGAGTGGGACGTGCCACGTTTTACTTATTTCTTTATAAACTGGTAAATTACTTTTTCTATTTAAACTATACAGTAAATCATAGTTTGCTCACATGAATTCCAAACGTTAATTGACTGTGAAGCCCTCAGTATTATATTTTTTGTATCAATTTATGTCTGCCACGTTTAATTGTTTCTCAGTTTCTATAACTTTTATTGTGCAGAGAGTAAATACATTTTTTAGAATTTAAACAACGTTAATATACATACTTTCTGTGAACAAATGTGTGAGTGTCTGTAACCAAAGTGAGAAGATGCACAGTACACATTGCTGTGAATTCAAGTAAATACAAAAATAGTAAGTCATTTAAGGGGACTAGACAGTCAGAGTGGGTTAAAATGTTTCTTAAACTTTCTTTGCGAATTAATTATGACGAAATGAATGCAAATTGTGAATAGTACTTGTGAGTAAGGTTTACTAACACTGTAACCTACGGAAAAAATGTTTTTTAGTAATATCTACATGTTATATAACAGCGCTGCAGTCATTTAAAGTGTAATCGTTTTTTCAAAAACAGCTGCGGTTTTGCAGTGATCCAGACCGTAAAAAATTAATTTATGAACAATCCTGCTAATATTGGCACGGTATGGGTCCCCATTCTGCACTGAACCTATTGAAAAACAAAAAATTTCAAAATTATAAAATTGGTTGCCATAAAACTAAATTTAAAGAATGCGATTTTTCATTGATGAAAAGAGATATTCTTTTTTTTTTGTAGAAGTGAAAGTTTTTACGGACTTATGTTTAGCTTCAGGCCTTAACTAGACATATTTTACATGTGCTTAACTTTTTTTCAAGTCGATTTGAACCTCCGTTTTTTTTCACTGCAAAACGAAAAGAAAATATAATTTTGAGAAAAGCGCGTTTAAAGTTTTGAGAAACTTCTCTCGCTTAAAAATTTCCAGAAGTGTAATAGGATGTTTCTATTGCTCTGTTGCTGTTCAGCAATCCTTTTGCTAATTTGGCTTTCTTTGGACGCTCGTTGTTTACTAATTTTAGCATTGTGCAGTATAAATGTGATGGATGGCTTCAAATACTAGTTTGTCCAATAAGTTCATGCGGTTTGTTATAAATATAAAATTTTCATTCATTATAATAATTAATATTTTTACTACTTTTTGTTAGTTTTAACGTCCAAATGTTTTTCATCGTAACCAAATAGTTTTTCGAATCGTGACTCATCATTACATTGCAGATTTTTAATATTCTATATTTTTAATATTCTTCAGATTTTAATATTCTTCTATCATATTTCCATAACTAAATTGTTGATATTTCGAAGCTTGAAACACTTGTACCTTCAGAGTCTATCACTCCACATGTTTTTTTACTCTGTAAAATCATTTCCCAATAAAATGTTCGAATAAATATTCACACAAGATTCTAACATGAAATAATTATTTCAGCCTTAAATAGATAATGTTGCTCGTCGGATAAATACCTACATCGTCTCTACATATACTCCGAAAGATCATTGTCGAGAATCTCAAAGTAACTTCAGCTAACTCGATTGTTCCGTACGTAACAAGGAGGCCTTTCACGCAGCTCTTATTCCGCCGGTCTTTGATGAGGGCTCGGCGTGTATCGCCTGACTTGATGTCCCGCGAGGTCTGAGATTCAATTAAGTCGATATTGATGCGCCGATAACACGATGTTAATGATATCACGATAATATGGTATCGAACTACGGTATCGTGATGCGACGAACAAACTTAGCTTGGAGCCACGATTCCTCTCAAACAATAAGAAACTATTCCACCCCTCGAAACAAGAAAATTCAATTTCTTCTATCCATAAAACTAAACTGTTAACTAAAAAAAATGTTTAATTTCTCCGAATGCAACGAAGAATTACCTGAAACACTGAAAATGAAGAGAATTTAAAAGAAAAGAAATTTCGAGTTTATATTCATAAATTTAACCAAGCAAATTTTCTCCTGACAAACTACGGTAGAACACGGAACAGACAGTTTCATCGTAAATCATTTCTAGCTTCCACGTAATTGACAAATAACGTCGGAAAGTGAATTCATTCGCGTTGGGGAAGACGGATAACGCCGATCGTAAAGTTTCCTCTGTCAAGGTGCCTTCGAACATCCGCGAACGCAGGAAGAAGAGGATTGGCGATTTTCTACGGGACAGTTCGAAGTCCGGGCTTCGGAGATTCTATCGAACTATTCCTGAATTCCAGGTTGACTCAGCGAATGCGACGGCATCGTCATCGCGTATGATCGTAATAGAAGCATCGACCGCCGTGGACAAAGATTTATCGCGGCTTTCTACGATGCACGTGCTTCCAGGCTTTTTGTCTGTGCAACATTCCTATTGGCTTGAAATTGCACGAAAGATATGACCGTGTTATTGGCTGTCGCCTTCTTTCTCCGGGCACCGGTAAAAAATGTGTCAGCGCGATTCTGATGGTACTTGTGTTCCATAGTAATTATCTATGGTTACTGGGAACTTTATCATGGTGTTCGATTTCTTCATTGAATATCTTCTAAGTGAGTCATGCAGCATTGAAACTAGTCAAACATCTCTACTGTTAATAGAAAATTAGAAATTTAGATAACTTACTATAAAAAGGAATTTAAGAATTTTAGAATTCAGGAATTTACTTCTGATGAAATATAAAATATTTGAAGATTCAAAGAAAATCTTATACCTACAATTAAAATGAAAAGACACGCGAGTGTAGAATCATTTTTAACATGGAAATAGCAGTTCGGTTCCCTTCTCAACCACCCACATCTTTACAGACAGTTCCTCATGAAAGCAAAAAAATTCTCAGCCGTGATAAAAATGTCAGCAGAAATTCTTCCACGCCTAATCGCGAAAAAACACAAAGAAGCGGTAAAGGGAATCCGAAGAATGCTTGAAGCATGTTGATACTCGATGGCAAGCGAAGAACCAGTATACAGGTTGTCGGCATCAACCGTGGATCGTTTTTACGGCGTGGATATTGACTCGGCAACGCGAACAAGAAGATCAATTACCGTGATAAAACATTGATCACGTGTCCTCCGCGACATGCACCGAAACTCGTTTGTCCTGACGTCTAAAGAGCGAGCTTACCGGAGTCGAATCAAATACCGATTGCAATCCATGGTTAACGTTTTTTCTAACGCAACGAAAGTGTGGGTTTGCTGGTGGACAGCTTAATCTGATCAATCGATAACGATATGCTGTGCGGAGATCGTGAGTTGCCCACAAATCAAATTGGTCAGATCGACTCCCAGCCTCACGACTTATCATTATTGGCTAAGTCGATCGCAGCTACTTTGCCACGTGTTGGACTTGTAGATGCGATCGACTTAGCCAATAGTAATTAATAATTCTCGTGATTGGAGGTGGTTTTGACAGTCGATCGTTTGTGAGCTCTGAATCTGTTTGTGGAACTGTAATATTCTAGTTTGCGTTAAAGAATTCGAAAAGTTGCGTCGATGAAGCGGAGCTTAAATAGTTAAAAGTTTGCCGTGACACCAAAAAAGTTGTTCTGTCCTACTATCCTAGTTTAACTATACCTAGAGTCGCAAGAAAATGTCCTTATTTAATATGATGTAGATATTTAAATGTTTTGAACGATCTCAGTGATCATTATTATGTACGCATACATTCACTGGACTTTTTCGTGCGACAGTGTTTTAAAGTATAAGAACGAGAGTGGATTCAGAAGGAGAAACATACGTTTCTTCTTGGAGTCCTCGTGTATACCTCCGGGTGTTGCAGCTCCGTGGTTATGATGGTGGAGGGCTAGGGGGTCCTGAGGATGCGGATGAATGGCGGTCAGGGCACTTCCGGCTGGGTCACCCGGGTTGACTCCGACGCCGACCCCCAGGTGAAGAGCACCATGCTGCGTCGCGTGTGCCGGAAGCTCCATGCTGATCATAGCACGTCACCCTCGTTTCAACCCTCTTCTTCCGCCACCCTCCTCCGCCTCGAACACCTCGGTCTGGACGAGGCGTCTGATCAACCCCTCGTCGCCTTCTGCAACAACAAAATCCACCAACAATTAAAATTAAATTAATATATTTGGGACTTAGTCTTATGTGTATATATGTATATATTTTCATAAATATTATATAAAATACGTATATGTATAGATATGCATAAAAGAGTTAATTTAGGATTTACATGTATTATGAGTTTTTACTTTATATTTTTCTTTTCTTTTGTAATTTTTGTACCAAAGGGTTTTGCCCGTAAATAAATAAATAAATAAATAAATAAATAAAATCTGATTTGATTTATACTTCACGCGAAATAGAAATATTATCATTCGATATTTTAAGCGCTGACACTTTTCAATTTTATCAAATACTAGTTGGACCCGTGCGCCTCGCTGCATATATAAATAATAATATCAGGCTAACCTGGCTTGGTAGTTTTTTTTTTATAGTAATCTTTTTCTATTAGGATTATAAATGCTGGACTTTAAGATTTTTTCCATTACACATGTTGATAGTATTATCTAAATATATAGGGAGGTTCCATAAAAATTAGCACATAAATATCTCTGTTGTTTGTAAAGATATAAAAAAAACTTTGTTAACATAAGTTGCTCCAACCTAACATTTTCGCTGAGGAAAAAGTTGTTCGAAATTGCTGCAAGAATCATTCCTTAACGTTTCCTATATTTATTCTGAGACACCCTATATGTAGATTAGGGGATGCAAACAATTGAAACGGAATGAGGAGTTTCCGAAAATCAATTTCCTCACTCACAACGAATCCAATCTTCCTCGTTATACAAAAATTCAACAAACCGTTCCAGCTTAAATTTCTCACACTTCCCGGTATCAATCATGATCGCCAAACAATTAATTCAATTAGTAAATTCGACGGCCAGATCAATACCAATTTCGAGAACTAAAAATTCCAGAACGCAAAGAAACGAGATCCCCGTGAAGAAAAGTCGGAGGCGCGAAGCTCTCCGCATCGCTCTCTTTCTTCCCTTTTGATTACGATCGCTGCAGGTGGAAGTCGCCTCCTAGATTCCCTCTCACAGAAAATAGCTCCGCCACCGTTCCCGATAGGCGACCCCTTTCCACCCCGGGCGTAGACAATGCTCGACATCTAATAGCAATCAACGAAAGGCACCGTGTCGCGGGCGTGCAGAGTGGCACAAAAATAAGGCTCGGTGGTTGAACCGCGTTGGAATTGCCTTTGCCACGGTTTTTACGCCCGCGGTAGATGATTTCTTCGTTCCTTTCCACGTAATGACCTCGACAGCCTGATCTTTTTTGCTTATTACGCCCGAGAAGGCCGCCGCGACGAGACCCCGCTAGCCACGAGTGGTTCCTCGATGAATGAAACGATGAATGAAGCGTCGGTTCGCCCACGTTGCCGCCGATATTCATCCGGAATTCCGACCTAGATGCGGGGGTCTAGCCGGACCGAAAGGCTCCGGATAGAAAATTACTTTCCTGGGCGAACTCTAGGCGTGAGAGTGGATCGCGTGAAACGCGCTTTGGTCTCGGTGGTGTGTCCAGGGAATGGGGAGGGAGAAGAATTTTTTTTTTGGAAAAATTGGGATGAATTTTTGGGCTATCAGTCATTGTTAACGTCTGTCTAGTTTGTCATTAATATTGTTTTTGTGGATTTAGGATAGGTGTTACTGATAGATACAATGATTTTTAACCCAGAAGAATTTTTCATGATTCTAGACTTTCGAAAAAAAGAGTTTTTTTTTTTAAATTGTAGGTTTCTCATTAAAGTCTTTACTAGAGACTATACAATCATTCGTTGAACTAAATCTTAAAAACATTTATGAATTAAGGGGAAAGCTGTGGAATTAAACAAATTTCGTTTGCAATATCCACGATATAAACTAGTGTTTTAAAATGTTGTTTTCAAAAAATAAAATGTTTTTTTATACTTTAAGGCAGTATATTTGTAATTTCTTAAATAAAGAATTTCAACGAATTATTGAACTTTTATAATCATCCATTTTTAAATATTCTAATCAGCCTTTTCATGTTTGAATAAAAAATTCTCAAAACAACTATTTTGTTCTTCCATTCTTCTGAATAAAAGTTTGTAAAATGTTTCTCAAGTAGGCAAACCGTTACGAAATCCAATACTTACAGACAATCAATAATAAAAAAAACGGAAACAGTAAATTCCTCCATTAATTTCCCTGCTTACTACAAAATCTCATCTCCCTCCTTCCTCCAAAAAATGTCAAACACCTTCCACCATTCCCCAAATTTCCCAGAACCTCACCAATCTCCTACCACCTAACTCACCCTGTCCCCATCTTTCTTTCTGGCTGATGTCCTCCGATCTCTCACGGTTCTATGAACACCCAGCTAATACACGCAAAGAACGGTCTAAGCAACGACCGGCAATCATCGTTTCCTCGGGTTTTAGTCCAGAAAGAAAAACCCAGCGAGGCATCGGGACGATATCGAGCGGAGCCGGCAAGAAAGAAAAGTGCGGCGAGGCCGTAGCCGTGCTCGGGGTGTTCGCAAAAAAAGGAGGAACTTATCGGAAATGAGAACGAGGATGATTGTGTGACTCGTAGCCCCGAAGACTGGTAACCTTCTCCCTGGACTACGCGGGCCCGCTCGCGTAGTCAAAGAAGAAGAGTAGGGAGGAGAACCTCGTGCTACCAGCGCGGGCCCTCCTAATGGACTCCGGAATGTAGCTAGAACGCCGGGTAAACGTCGTGTAAAAGCTGCGGAGGATCGTTGCGCGGGGGAAAGAAAGGAGGCAACGCACGGTCCGCGGCGGGACTTGAACGGTCTTAAGTAAAGCAAAGTGGGTGAATCGTCGACGGGCAAACTACACGTAAAGACCGGGCTTGTTGAGTCGTTCGGAGGAGCCGAGGCTTCCCCTCCTGTTACCGTGGGAGTCGGCTGTGAGCCACTCTCAGCTGGTGCGCGATGTATACGCACTCGCTAAAACCATTGTTTATGGCAGCCCTGAACGTTTGCGCACTTTGCTAACTAGCCCATGGTTCGGCTGCTCCTTAGAGGCCAGCGATACTCACAGTCGATGCTCGATGAGGAAACCTATGAGAAGGAAAGGAAAGGGACTTCGCTTGCGCAGGAACTCTATTTAAATAGATATGGAAGTAAGGATGGACTCTGGCTTGTGGGGTCGTTGGATGATTGGCGGTGTCGGTTCAAGCTGGTGTTATAGATTTCTAGGCTTCTGCGAAGTGGATTCTCATAAAGCATCAGGGTCGAGTTTTCTCTGAGCCCATTTGGTCTGCTTTTATTACTGCGTCAGAACATGAGCTTCTGATGGTAGGTGAAGGACTACTTGGAGGAGGATTTTTGTTTCGTGTAATGCAATCGAATAATGCATCACAAGATCAGCCTTTCAATCCCTCCAATTTTATTTTTTACCCTAAATATTGACAAAGACGTCTTCAAAGACACCTGCCAAAGTCAAGCAATTAATCGCAAAGAAAAAAATCTACTCTACCGAGACCGAACTCCCAAAGTAAATAAACTCAACTATTCCACCAGAAGAATCCTCAACAACTCTCCTTGGGAAAACGGAACGCAGCATCCAGGATAATCCCAATTTTAGCGGGAATGCAGCGATCATCTGACGTAAACAATAATAGTCAGAGGCGATACTGGCAGTTTAACTAGTCAGTCAGCCAATGCAAGCAGCGATTCTCCAGTAGCCGGTACAACGTGCAGCTACCTTCTTCCTCCTCATCTTTCTCCGCCGCCCGTCGATCCTCGGACTGCTCGTAATGGCGGTGCTCTCGGGGCTTAACAACGCGTGACAATATGCATCAAGAAATTGCTCGAGCGAGGAACGGGCTCTAGCCGTGCTCCTGCGGATGCGTCCGTGAGCACACACACAGAACCAAATGCGCACCATCACAGAGAAACTCATTTATGTGTTTCGAGGCACACAAATGCGAAGGTTTTCACGGATAGATATTTGCGAATAATACCTGAAAGCGCGGCGAGTCTCAGGCGAAAACGTCGATACATTATGCAACCGGTTGGCCCATAAACGAAAGCGGGCGTTCGGTATTCCTGAAGAGATTCTGAGGATTTACCTCCCCCAATTGCTGGCGTGCGATTTTGAGCCGTGAGGAACAGTCTTTGGTGGATGCTTCTCCCCCGTGGTCATGTTTATTAATTTATTCGAATCACTCGATGGAATGCGCTGTATCCCTGCATGATCTATATGGGGAAGCGCTACCTGGCTTTTCCAGTTTCCGTGTTGCATTCTTTCTCACGTAGCTTGTTCGATCGTAAAGACTGAAGTTGGGAATAGTTGCTGATTTAGTCATCTTTCGCGATGGGAATCCTGCTCTGAGAGTTGAATTGGTTCGAGGTTATGAGAATACGCCGATCTTAATTTTCTTGGAATGGATTCGGCATTTTATTGGATTTTTTATTGGCATTTGATTACGTTCATTTATTGAGATTGAAGCATTAGGGTGAATCTTTATGAGTAGATAATGAAAATATAGTATTTTGAATCTTTACTTGGTATAATTTGAAGCCCTAGTAGGACTTCAGAGTCCCATTCATTTTAACGAATCCTTATTAACTATCGGTTGTGGAGGTTTCGCTATCAGACAACTACAAGAAGAAAATCCAACCTTCAACGGCCTGCTGAGTTAACCAGAACTATAAATATACATACATACCAAAATTTCAACTTGATATCTCATCTGGAAGCTCGTTTTCTTTTCCGGACAGACATACTTTTAGATTTATATAGTTATAGATACAGATCTAAAAATTCGGTAGTAAAAATTTTGATATGCTGATTTTCCATAGCGATATTTGCTTCCATTTGAGGCACTATAGATCTATGCATCAAACTAATGCAATATGAATATTACGATTCCTTAAACTCCTCTCACATAAATAGTTATGCAAGCACCTCCTTACAATTATTACAAAAATTCCATCACCTCTAATCTTTCTTCCTCCCATCAGCGTTACCCCCAACCCCAAGAGCAATGCACCAAACTAAACTCCGCTATCTAAATCGGGAGACGATCGAGAGTACCGGTAGTGATATACCTCGCGGTCTTTTTGCGACAAGTGAATTCATTAGTACGCGACGTAGGAAAGATGCGAAATCGAAGCTCCGCAATTTATTCCTACTGTACGCTTTGTCGGGTCTTTATCACGATCCGTGACAACTGGATGGCGCGGCGGCCTAACCGTTACGTTAATGATTTACCGTGCGACTAGCAAAACTTTAATACGTTCATTAGAATGCGAGCGAGGCGCGATCGGATAAATAATTCATAATAATCTGGGGATCCACCGGTGCGGCGTTTTTCCATCGACGCAGCTATCGGCCCAACAATTATCGCGGCAGTATCGACGCCGATCACGCGGCTTTCCTAGGTAAGTATATACGCCGGGGCGATTCGCCGCCGCCGGCTCGCATGAATATTCAGCGGAGGCGTAGCCTCCTCGTCAACGCAATCTGCGAACCGGCGGGGAGATTAGCATTGGCACTCGATCGAGTTTTCATCCAACGAAAAGATCTCTCGCTCCCCGTGCTCATTAACCCTATTATCCGTACTTGGCCACCGCGGCGGCGCACGTGCTACTGGTGAGTGATTACTTCGCGAACGCATATATCTACATTTTACATTAATGGGGGACGATGGGGGGAGGGGGGCGCAGTTTTTTAGGGCCTTGTGCCTCAGTTGGTGCCGCTTTCGTCGAGTTGGTCCAAGTATACACAGTTGAGAAGTATCCTCAGGTTGGAACTCTAGGTTAGTACAATTTTTCCTCTCAACGTCAATTAAGCCTTAAATTGTCCTTCAATTGGTACCTTATAATTTTACTTATTGTTAGTATTAATCGTTACTAAATTGATAAATAGAAATGAATCTTATTTCAAATCCTTAGAAACATCATGAGATAGTGGGAAATTATATAAATCTTCAAATAGTTCCATCAACATTTGGTAAATAGTTATCAGTTTACAATTGTGTGGGGCTACAGTGGTCCAAAAATCCACTTGAGGCTTAATACTATTATCATAATGATCCACGTGATATCATAGACATAGTAACTATAGTCTACTCCTCAGCAGAGTTGTCAGGAAAATTCCCTACGCGTAGAAGTGACGTTACGTTGACATAGCGTCAATTTGATTGGCCTAGCGTTGTCCTGACGTCACACATCACCGGCACAGACATACTGTTATTTCTGTAGGTGTAAATAGCGAATGTTCGTATACAAATGGCGAATGTGAAGCTAGCATAAGACGGACAAGAACGTAGGGGACTAAAGCCGGGAATCCACCAGAAAGCTAAGCTAAGCTATGCTATGCTATGCTATGCTAAGTTTAAACAATACATTTTTATTAACTTGGCTTAGCTTTTGGTTGAAACAAATCCATAAACAAGTATTGAAGCTAATTTTTTTAAACGTAGTATAGCATAGCATAGCTTATCTTAGCTTTCTGGTGGATTAGTGGCTTAAGTGGGGTCTTGGTTGTTCTAATGTTTCCTCAGGTCCCTCCCATACGCGGAACGAGCTCATTCTTACGCTGGACAGAGATTAGATCTTCTTCTATGTAATAATAGAAGAATATTTGCTTCAGAAAGCAAAATGAAAGCTTCTACCAATCAAGTTTGTTTCACAATCTGCCGAGGACTTCGAAGCAAAGTATCTTCGATAAAATTAAAATCGCAAACCGAAGATTGCACCAACTATAAGTGACGACAAATATCGAGACCCGAGAGGCAGAGAAGAGGCAGAGATCCCGATATAAATCACGGTATTCACTTTACAACTGATTTACCACGAAAGGAGCCCAATTGACCCGGCGACTGATATCGTCCGGCAATCTGCCACGTTCACGGTTTATCAAGGATCGGCTCGTAAATCTCGGCCATCATTATCGGGACGCTGTACGCGCGTACACATTGATACCCGGTGCCGCGGCGCGGAGCGCTCGACAATCCGGCGGCGTATAGTGTCTTGTTAATGAACAAAAATCCGTCGAGCCTAGCGGAGCATGGCGAGAGCTGCCCACGTAGGATACGCGGAGTGCGTTTCTGCTGACGGTACAGATCGCGGTGTTGCGTCCCGACACAGAGGCGATCGAGGCTTTGCCCGTGTCTCGGCTTGGGTCAAGTAATTCCAGTTCTCCGGAGCCCGACGTCCGCTAAATACGGCTTCCTATCGGCCAGCAGACCGAGTAAAAGGGAAAAGACGCGCCGGTTTCGCGAACGAACAGCTTTCGATGAGCCACCTGTGGCACGTGCCATTCACGGCCGTTCTTGCGTGACTGCGTCTCCGGAGAATTCTACCGAGGGTAGTGATTTGTTCTGACGATCGAACAACCTGATTCGTTATCCTCGAGCGATCCTGTCGGGGAACCGGCGATTTTTGCGTTCGATCACTCGCGATGGAGTATTTTTTTTTGTCACGTTTGTCTGAGTATTTGAACACTGGAGACAACTTAGCATGGCATTGTTTAGACTGTTTAGACGAGGGAATATATGAAATGCATTAGAACATTGATTATTCGACTCTTAATGTATCCTCAATTTTTATCCTGGATTTGAGTTATTGATTTTACAGTAAAACTTGTACCATGAATTAACAATTTTCTGCTAATTATTAGCATTTTAAGTTGCAAATATTAAATACATATAATCAATGTTGAACTGTAGTTTAGAGTAAATGCTGCTCAATAAAGAGCAAGGTCTCTTTCATGAATGACAAAATTATTTTACAACAAACTATCACAAATATGCATTTAATACCAACACAACCAAGTATTGAGTAAATCTAATGAAAATACTGGGAAGATTAAAAATCGAAATTAATAATTTTAAGGCGGTTAGATTAGCTTGATCGACTAAAAGATTTTTTCATAAATGAGTGTTTTGTTAACCTAAAAATACAATAATACCTGTGTAATTTGTATCAATGTCAAAATCCGTTAAGTGGAGTACAGTAAATTTTTGTATTCTATTGTTTGGCACAATATAAGAAAAATAAAATTAAAAAAATGAAACTGAAAAATGAATAATAAAAATTGTATGGTGTATATTATAGTCTGAAAATAACTTATTCTAAGTATGAGCCAAAATTTGTTATTGTTCTACAAGAGAAATTTTAAGAATTTTCATCCTACTGCACACCTCTTAAAAATATGATTTATTAGAACTTGTATTATTTGCACATCATTATGAATGTGAATAATAAGGTTTTTTAATAATATAAGTTCCTTATACATATTTTTCTTCTCTATCATCCTACATACGGTTTTTTCAATATTTTAATTTTTATGTGATTTGTGAATAAAGAAATGAACCATTTTCTTCGAAAAAATTTTTTATTTGAAACTGTGACAATTTCATAATTTTACAGCAACATGAAAAAATCCTTTTTAAAATTATAGATAATTTAAATAAATTAAAAATTTCCTTTATCTCGATATAGATATTTAAAAAAAGAAAATGCATATAATGCATAATGAATATCATCCTTAAAAAAATTCCAAAAACACACATTTTCAACGTGTCAAGCCAATCGATCCCCTTAGAACTATTTACATGAAAAAATATAAGAAATCTCAGCTTCTAGATAAAAATACTAATCTTGAACCTAAAAATACCTCGTCACATGCTATAATTTCAATACAAGTTGATACATGATATCAAACTTTTCAACTGCAATACATAATTTTCTTCCCAATCTTATCCTCAAATTCATAAAAACTCTCCCACCTGAAAAAGATATCCAAAAAACGTACCCCATGAATCTTATAACTAACCACATATAAGAATCACGCGTATCACATCAGTTTCGCTTTAATAAACCCGCTTATAAGGAAAGCATTCTAAAAGCAATTGCGCTACGCATAAAATTCTGCATACGACGTGCAGGAACACTAAATTCCTCGAGTCCAGGCGATACAATCGTGATGCCGGTGTCCAGCCAGGATAAAGTTTCGAACGTATTACAGGGGAGTATGAAATTTACAAGTGCGCCTCCGCGGACTTCTCGATAGACCGCCTTTCGATTACATAACGACATAACGGTATACGATAAAATACCATATAATAATGCTGCCTCCTCGTATAGGTCCCTTATTTCTTCGAACGGGAGAATTTCTCGGGCGGTTGATTGGCTCGTCGAAGAGATCGGTCTTCTAATTCCGGTTTCCCGCTCGCGGCTACCATCGCGGAGAAAGATGGGGGGGAGAAAAATAAGAAGACGAGCCTTTCGCGAGGAGTCGCGTGTAATAAACCAACGGCGTGCCGCTTATTACGCCGGCGCGTCCGCGAAATGCATGAGATTTCATTCCACAAGTAGGAAACTACTTTTCAAACGGCGCGTACGAATGTATCAAAGATATTATATTCAGCCGCGTTGCGTGCCCGTAAATATACGCGCAGATTAATCGCACGGATTTCTGTAAACCCGTGCAACTATCGCTTATCACTCGCTATCTGATCGCGCGGTGAATATCTTGCCCGCCGGGATTAACGATCGTTTCGTCGGCCGCTTTCTATAACACGTTTTTACTCGTCCATTGAAATTCTAATTGCATTCCACTTAATTAAATTTCCCGTTAATATCGCGTTGCGTAAAGTCGCCGAGGTCTGCCTCAAGTTTCGCTCGAACCCAACTTTTTTCGTACCTCTGGTCAATTTTCTCGTATTTTTTGCCGCTAAATTCTGGACCAGTATTTCATTCTTAATCAAACACTTTCAATAATTATCCCGTTCATTTTTTTGTGCGAATTCCGTTAGGAACTTTTTACGATTTTAGGGAATTTCAATTTCGTTATCAGAGATTTTCGTAAGCATAAAACACGAGGCTTCTGATTTGCTGTGATTAGATCTACTATTAATAGGAATTTATTGTTTTTTTTCCAACACGCGAAAAACTTTTCTCTTCTAAACATCGCATCGAAAACAAATGTAACAAGACTTCCTGACCAATTCAACGTATTGAAACCAATCCCGACAGAAGTTCAATGTCTCTCGCATAATTTCTCGTATATCATGCCTGACCTTTCCGAAATCATCCACCCGATCGGCGATTAATTCCTCCGGCCGATGCTCGGAAGGAGGCATCGCTTCTAATTCCGGTTTTCCTTCGACGAAGTAGGAGAGTGCTCAAGACGAGAGAGTGCGCGCGAGGGAGTGAAGAGAAGGAGGCGGATAAGTGAGTTTTAAAGAGCCACCTGTAGAACCGTGGCACGTGCCACACTCGGTCTAATCCCAAGTCGCTCCCTTCGGGTCCCGTCCCCATCATGCAACGCTAGCTAACAGGTAACAGGTACCGAGGTGCATCCCAGTGACGCTGGAGATCGGCCGCCGCATCCGACTGCATAAGAACCGCCGATCTCCGTCTTCGATCTATATAGATGCCGGTTCTCGGATTTCTGCCGGTTCATCTGCCGATTCCTTGACCCCGAACGTTTCTATCTTCATCAGGAACTCCTGCTCCCGCCTTTTTTGCTATGGGAACCAGGTAGCTGATATCGGATAAAGATCGCAGTGAAGTCATTGAATTCATCAGACGCTTCGGGGTTTTTTATTGTTGATTGAGTTTTTGAAACGCAAACTGAGATTGAAGAGTGTTCAGCGTGTTACAAAAGAAGTGGAACATTTTGGGAGGCCGATTCGATGACATTGCATTTGTTTCGTTTATTTCGAATAGCAGAAAATATTACTTTAGATGATACTTAATTTTTGCATACAAGTCACTATCTGATCAATTTTGAACCACTACTTCGCGAAATAAAAAATAGTGCGCAATACAAAGTATGCGCGCAAATTTTTTCCACTGTTTTCGTGTGTAGAACCTATCTTCTAAAAATATTGCACTCCTTTTGCAACAACCTGTACGATAAAATATTTAGTCCAATGAAAAAGCAAAGTTTTCAAAGGTTTTACTTCTCAATAAACTTCACGGTTTTCGCAAACTGTTATCAGCCGAGACTTTCAGAAGCTTGATTCAAGACTCGGAATATTTCTTGAACCAGATTTTCTGCGAGAAACGCCAGTCGATCGCCGCGAATTAATAACCCGTTAAACAAGCACGTAACACGGGTGCGAGCGAAAGTTAAATTAGTAAAACCAACGTCGCTCTGACATGTCATTTAGCGTTATACGAAACGAGTTTTACTAATAGAACAATAATTATTACAGCCTATACGGTCGATTAAACCGTCAGCCTCCATCTCTAAACTAAGAGAATTATCTTCGCGTAAAGTTCGAAAGCTCACGAGTTCTTGCGATTTGAAGATTTGAAGATTTAGATAGAAGGAAAACCGGCTCTTGTTAGCGATTGGTCGACGATCTTTCAATAATTATAGAGGCGATCGTTTCTGACGTGGCGTGGTCATTTAGCTGGGAGCAAAACGAGATCAAAGGCATTTATAAGATGTTCGTGATCGGAGCTGAAACTATGACAAATCTCTCGGAACTACCGGAAGTTAATATAGATTTTTTGCTTGCGGCTGGAATCGAGACTAAATTCGAAACCGCGAGGATTGGTCACGGGACGCGTTCACACTAATTTTTCTCTTCTGCTGTCCTCTGTCAGTGGAACGGTGACTCAAGGTGAATCGAAACGGTTTGTAAAAATCCTTTCTACGGTAGAGGACTGAAAATTGATTTCTTCGACTTAGAAATCAACGGTGAAGATCAGTTTTTTTTCTTGAAGATTAGTAATTTTCTCACGCGCGGTATTTGAGTGTAAAATGAGAGTCAAAACCTAAAAAATTTACAAAGGCAAATTTAAAACTAACTTAAACATTGTTTTACTGATTCTCAGGAATTTTTTTTCTTAAAAAAAGCAAGATCACAGAAGAAGAACTAAGGAAATGAAGGTACAAGTAGTTCTTAGTTCAATAAAAAGGCAGTAGGAAGTCCGTGGTGTTACTGTTAGCCACGTGTATAATCTGCCGATTACCCATGTGATGATTCCGAGCGATCGAGCATTGTATTCTCCCGATCGAAATCTATCCGACTACAATGAATTTGTACCGCAGTGTTACCGTTAATCTAAGCGAAACACCGAAGAGTGCAACAAAAATCCGTGTCACGAAACCGTGACCGAATACTGAGCTCAGTCCAGTTCTATTTCTTTCCAAAACCATCGCTTCTCTTTCTCAAACAAACATTTCAACCATCAAAATTCTTTAACAGCACTGAAATATCCAAAGATGATAATTAAAGAATTCCAATCGTAGCAGCATCGAAGCAAGTGAATTGAAATTCTTTCTCTGAAGGATCTCCGAACGATTTACAGGTAATCCTTTCTTCTCTTTTCCAATTTTCATCGAAGGACGCCCAAGCGTTATGAAAATGATTATTGCGCCGTGGCCTACGCATTCGCCACGTGATACGAATAACGCAGAACGCCCGATAGAGATTGAAATATTCTAATGCCAACCGCTCGTTTCTGCACGCAACGAATCGACCCGCTCTAAGACTCTCGACCAGCTTTACAACTTTTCTATCTTCACGCACGATCGTCGCATCTGTCCTGACTCTGGCTCGCAAGTCCAACTACGTATGCTTTACTCGAGGGAAACGAGACAGCACAGGCGACGCGATTCGTTTCGATACCCCTTGTCCAATCGCATAATTCTCTGTTAGACAGAACTCTCTATTTCGCGCTGACGTGCTGTATGTATCCCCGGCACAAGTCCGTACTAATTGCCTTTGCTCCGGAGAAAATATTTTGCTATCTGTTCTTTGTTGCATAAAATTCTAGAATTGCGTAAGTCTGGAATATTTTTGGTGGTGCTACAAGTAAAAATAAAACATAGGCTGTTAAATCCTTTATTAAAAAGTTACAACAAAAATACGAAATTATAACGAACTGCTGTTTCGTAGACAAAACATAAAAGAGCACGTTGCCGATAACTGTTAGGTTTACATGAATTCTAATGTTTATTTGCTGAGGTTGTTGATTTGGTTGTTGGCTTGTGTCGAAACTAATAATACGCTGTATTTCATGTCAAAATACCACGAATCTTTTCATATCGTGAACATCATTTCATATCTTTGTTTGTAACTTTATAATAAAGCATTTAAGAGCCTGTGTTTATTTTTGCTTGTAGAATACGCTAATAAAATTGAGAATGAATACGCTAATAATAACTTTTGTAATATTGTGACCAGCTCATTACAAAAATTAGTTGAAGTAGCTAAAAGGTTGTCAAACATATATACAAAATATCAAAAATTATAATATTTTCTGTTCCTTCATAATAAATTCTTAAACATGGTCCCAAAATCGCCTGTCTAACCAAAACTACTTCCTTAAATAGTCTATTTACTTGAAACTCCAGGAAATCCATATAAATTTAGAAATATTTAAGAATTTTGTAAGAACATAGCACTTAACATCTTGCTACTAAGGCGAATGTCCCAATTTCTGCTCATTTAAGCGTTCACTCGTTATGAAAAGGATATAAAAAATTTGTTTGCAGTAAAAACTTGCAAAGTAATTGATTAATACCTCGATAATGAATCAATTAATTCAAAAATATTTTAAAAAGATGTTATATGACGTTTCATTATTAATAATGGCTAATTCAATGTAGTACTCTAATGTCCGTATTTCTGCTCACGACAAATAACTCCAGAGTAAAGTACAGTAAACGTTTTTAGTATTAAATACGATTTATTTCTGCACACACTACATTCGGTCCGATTATCGAATCACAATGAAATTGCTGTTCTTTAGTCTAAGTAGTAACAATACGATCAGAACGAGTAAGTTCCTTATTCTAAAATTTTTTTTCTCGTTCCTTACGTAGCACTTTCTTTCCAACAAACCTGTGCATCACTCGCATGAATGATCAAAGAACTTATAATTATTTTTTTTTACAGTTATAGTACAAACGTAACATTTATAATAATAAGAAAAATACGAAGTGAATAGAAATCGGGACATGAGCAGAAATCGGGACATTTACCTTAAGAAAGGCATCTTCCAATTCCATCACCTTAAAATTTCATCAAATAACATCATCAACCAAGAAAGTTACCCCCATCAACATAAATTTCAAGATTATAAACCTGAAGATTAACAACCTGACAACCCAGCAGCTTAAACCAGCATTTAACCACAGCAAGTAACAAACAAAAAGTCAACCAATAATGATCAAAAGATTATTCACACTACTCCTCCTTTCTCCACCATCCATAATCCATACCCTCCATCCGCCTTGGTAAGTCACTCAGCGGAGGCAGTATCCAGAACGTGTCGAACAAGTTCGTCGTTTAGTCGCGTTATTATCCCCCCGGACTTGCGCACGGACGCGGCGGATTACCCGCAGAAGTGTTCGCATCAGCTGACGATTCACGTAACAAGGATCGCGGGTGAAGGGGGCAGAGAGCCGCCTCTTCCGACATTCGCGTTGCGTGGCGCCTGAAAGATCGCCTCGTACGAGGCGCGGGCCGCGTTGTACCTTGCCAGTCCAGGTCCAGTTCACTCGCCTTCTAGTTGCTAGTCCGCCCACCCTGCTGCATGGCCGGGGCTTGTGCACCCAGTGAAGGTCCAGGCCGCGTGCCACCTTGCATTTTTATCGATACCGGGGCGATAACCAGCGCCGCGGTGGATCTGCGCCGCGGTTTCTTATACTTTCACGATCCTCGGACCGAGAAACTGGACGACGGGACACACGTGACCGACTTGCCATTCGGACCACTTTCGATCTTCCTCATCTTTTTAGATCTTGAACATATTTTGGATTTCGGGAGAATGATGAAGCCTCGAAGAGTAGTCGATTATTGACCATGAAGGAAGCCTAAGAAAATCTGTTTTCGATTTCTTCGTTATTTTCTTGTGTTAAAGTCGAAATTCGCACTACTTTCGTGTAAAATTTTTCAGAACTAATGTTATTAGCGATCCTGTTACCAGAATTTGTAATTTATCTTTTTACTTCTTCCTCTTTAATGATCTGACATTTATTTACTAATCAATCATCAACCTCACATCAGCGTGCCTAGCTTGTTTTTATTTGTACATGCTTCGATCAGTAGTATGCTATTAGTACGAAAAATCCATCATGCAGAATAGTTGAATACTCCTGATCATTCGAATCTTTTATTCTTCATACTGTTCGAATATTCGAATACTTCTAATTATTTGAATAGTCGAATATTTACAGCTTTACTACAGATAATACGCATTTACTTCGAATCTTCTTAATAATATCCGTAGGAATAACTTTTTTCTAAAGTCAGATGTCGGTACTTTAGCTTAAACTATACCTAAATGAAACTTCTTGAAGTAATAACCTGTTAAAAAATAAAAAAATGAGAAATGTGACAACCATCCCTGGTCTCCCTTAGATATTTTCTATTTTTTATTGTGATATTATAGAATTTTAAATTGTTTTTTAACTTTAACTAGTGCGATGAAATTTTGTACATTTTAAAATCGTTTTTTCTTTAAGTACACAGTTATATCTTATATCTTAGTCTATCACCTACAACAAATATTAGAAAATGACTTTAATTAATACTTCCATCTACTAATAGTTCCAAGTTTATATATAGGTGCGTGTAAATTAGTTTTTGATTTATTTAAAACTTCTACATGGATTCTTATTCCATACTAAAAATCATAAAACTTGACAAACGATGAAACGTGAAAGTTAGAAGCAAACCGGGTGAAAAAAATACATAATGCAAAGGATTTCACATTTCATGTATTTCAACTATCCACTCCTAAATACATATAAACAACTCTCCGAATCACCGTAGGTGCATATCATGAATTTCAACTCAAACATACCTACCACATAATTTTTGTAAAAAGACACATTCGCGTGTAGCTATTACACTCCACAAGACCCGCGTTTTGCTTTTCCGTCATCCGCCTTACGTAATCGGCTTCGTTTCGTTCACCCACACTTTCCCGTGACGTAAACAGTCGGTCTCGAGAACAATAAAGCAGACACAGACTCTGTGAAATCCATTCCGGTCCGGTTCGAAAAACAGTAAATCTCATCAGGTGTTTTTCATCCTTCGCGAAAATTCCTCGATCGAGTCTAAGCGTCGACGTCGAATGCGGCCGTGAAAGAATAGACAGAAAAAGGAGGGAAAAAATAGGAAAGCGAAGTGGCGAGGGAAAGAAGACGGAGACCGGCGTACACAATTGATTGGTCCTGGCACATCCTGCCCCGCATCCTCCGTCCTGGCTTCATGGGAAAGTCGTCCACCGCTGGTCTCGCTCGCTTTTTGCGTCCTTCCGCCTCGTCCACCGACGAACAGTTTTCTCGCCTCTCTTATCCATCGATTTCAAACAAATTAGTATCGATCCGATACCGTTTCTCTCGTTGACACAAAAATCGTTCGATTAGAAAAAAAAAAAAAAAATTAACAGAATCGCAGAAAGTCGCGTGTATCTCGATCTGCGTTACAATCCCATAGATCGATTAAATTTCCATTTCTTTGCTTCACGGCGAAAGCAAATTGCATTAAATCGTGACAAATGAGTCTCTGTCCAGTGAGATTCCGGTCGCCACCGAAACGGAGCAAATTAAAAACCTGCGTGTGTCCAACGAGTCCAAACGGAATCCTCGGCGACTCTAAACCGAGTCTAAACCACGTGTGGTCTGTGAAATTTCACATTTCCACTGTGAGGAAGAAACAAGTCGGATCGTGGCGAAGTCGCGCCTAATGAATCCTCAATGCGGCGGTTATAAGATAAAGAAAAAGAATCGGCGAATCGATGAAACGGGGGCAGAGTCGGATGCTTCGGACGGCAACGTCTCATTCACGAACGAAGAGATACCCGGGAGTAATGTTACGCCGATTACCCGGCCAGGTGTGTACAGATGAAATCATATCGAAAATGGGTATGCCTAAACGCAGCCGCGGCGAGTATCGGCAGATCGGTTATGCCCGACGGAGACGAATCGATTGCCGGTCGGAGCTGACCGAGAAGTAACTGGATTCGCCCGGCGATGATGACCGACTTCGAGGGCAGCCGGCACTCGACGATCATTTCCTGCGGCACTAGGAAGGATATCGACTCTGCTCTGTCAAGCGTTTCTATTATTCTCGGATTTATTGAATCGGGGGGTCCGCTCTGCTCCCTGGGAATGAGGATGCCGCAGTGCGTACACGTTTGGTTCTGGTTCCATCGACTGTTGCCGAGTTCCTGTCCATGACCTCGCGATCCATAATTAACCCTTCGCAAATCACGCGGTAAAATTTCAAAATTCTGTGAATCTTTGTTTTACTTGATTCTATCATTATAAACTCGATTCATCGAAATATGGACATTTTTAATAAATCTTTAGATTCCCTAAAGCGTTGTTTAGTATTTGCATATGTATAAAGTACTTTATTACCTTTATTTTCTAGGGTAAAGTATACAGTTATTGACCCTCTTATACAATAATTGATCCTTTCAAGAAAAGTAAAAAATAAAGTATAATTCTTTTCTTACATAATATGACTAATAGATATTTCAGTGATTAAAATATTCTTGTTTCGAATACAATTAACATTTTACTATATAAGAAAAGAATTATACTATATTTTTTACTTTTCTCGAAAGGGTCAATTATTGTATAAGGGGGTCAATAACTGTATACTTCACCCTATGTATATTTTCTTATTTCTCTTTTTACCAAGGGTTTCTTCCCATAAATGATAAAAACCCTATGCTCTACAATTTTTTTTAGGCTACAAATATGTAAATTATTCTAAATAGTAGATAAAAACATAAAGTATCAAACTATTAACTGCATAAAATGGAAAACGTTGCGTGGTAGATATACAGTTATCGTAATTTTCTTTTTCCTTCACTTGCAATAATTTAATAACTTTTATTCCAAAATTTGAGACTTAATTCGTTCCGCGAGTGTCACACGGTTATTATAGGACAAGAGCTTAGGGTGAAATTAATTCCACAAGATTTGGAATATAATTTGTGTTCATCTGAATTATGAGGCGTTAAACAAATTTGAGAGCAGAAGTTTGATACTTTAGTTTTGTCAAAAGTTGCAGAAGTTCTTGGTTGAATATGGTTAAGTATTGTCCCGAAAAATTTTTTATTAGTTATGTTCTTTGAGAGGAAGCGTTACATCTTTCTTTGGAGTAGAAAGAAGCGGTTTGGGGATCAGATTTTTGGATCAGACTCAAATAGAACACTTTCTTTCGTTTCTTCGATATTATTCAGAATTAAAGTTCTTAACTATAAAAATCTCCTCTAATAATTTGTAGCTAGCTTTACAAAATTCTTTTCTCAATACATCGATAAGTACTGTCTTTTTTTATTTTTATGAAAACACTACAATAGTTTTATATTGTACAAGAGTCATTTTTATATCTTCTTCTAAAGTATTTTGAAAATGTCTGAAAATTAATTTTAAGGGGTATTTAAACAGCCTTTGAAATTTTTTCAAGACAATTTCCATTATCAATTGAGATGAAGATGAATTATTAAATTAGATAAGATTAAAAGATAGGATGCAAATGTAAATCCGAGTAAGGCGAGCTGTTGGCAATCGTAATATGGAAAGACACAAACCATAAACTGTCTTTATAAAGACACTTTATGCAGAGTAACAAAGGTGTCGAGTTTCAAGTACGACAGTAGACTTTGACGTCTAAACACGTATAGTTAGGCACCTACTCTAACGCACTTATACGTCTCACGTAAATTTATCACGCGAGAAAAAAGCTGTCATTGTCTTTTTCTTCTAATGACAGTTGTTCCACATAATTACTTTTATATCACTGCCGTCGTGTTATCCGATCAGGTTTCTCTTTTATTTTAAGTGCTTTTTTAACAGGATTTTTTGCTATTTATATTTTGCACGACTTCCCTGTTTTCCATCCAAAAATAATAATTACTATAATAACTGATACGTAATACCAATAATGATATATCATGTTATAATAAAGAATGCTACTATATTTCATAACATCTTCAGAACAAAATTTGTTGAAGATGAAACAAAATCTTCAATTCTACCTCTTCTGTATAATACCTTTTAATTAGGTTGTTATTATTAATATTATTGTATTTTCATTGTGTATCTCTCAGTGATATTTAAATCCAAACGAAAAGTGAAATGTTACTGAATGCAGTCAGATTTTTTTTTTTAATCAGTCGAGTTTTAAAGGATATAATAATACAGAAAAATAAAAAAAAAGCAACTTTCATTTGCTGTATTTTGCATAACATAATTCAGTACATAATTTAACATTTTTAAGTTAAAACTTGTCCTAATTATTAAAAAGTTAGTGCATACAAATAGTAATATTGCTTATCACAAATTAAAAAAAATTTCTTGGAAGTGTATGTTTTAGTTATATCTCTCATAATCATTAATAAAAGACTTAAACACTAATCACAAAGTTTCATAAGCTAAATAATTAATAGAACAAAATTACTAAACCAACTTGAGGTCAAATTCGCATCAAATATTTTTAACATAGCTTTTCTAAAATCCCTCAAATCAACTATTCAAAGCAAAAAAATCATATTTGCCAAGAAACTTCTAATTCCATCATGAGTTTCTAAAACTTTCAGTAATTTCTAAAATTACTCTCTGCACAATTTCCTCCCAAACACAGAAACCGATAACAAATGTCAATTGAATTGATCGCACCTCGAACCGACAGAAACCGAACAAAGATCAGCGAATGTAAGGGAAGACCATCAGTCAGACACGTTCCCAGATAGGAATCTTATATAAGAGAAGACGCGGCCGATTGCGTTTGAAGCGTAAAGATAATGGATGTTTTGTGATCTATCCGTCCATCCATCCGTTCACTCAACCCGAAGCCTAGTTCCAAGTCGGTGTGCGCCTGACACACGGCCGCGCACCACCTCCGCCTTCGTCTCCTCCTTTTTCAACTATCGCCGGCGTTGCTGCGCTCGACGAGCCCGGAATCCGACTCGTAAGTAAAATAAGCGTTTCTATCCTTTTGCGAGGGCGGTCACCGCCTGGCGATTCCGCTTCGTGCACACGAGTCGCAGCCTGTATTTGTACGCGCACCTGTTTCGCCGAGAATATCGTGATGGGGGAATGTTTCCGCAGAGAACGGGATATTTAGAGGACAGTTTTCGGCTCCGAATTGCGGTTGAGACTCGTGCTGACAAGGAGATGGCAAGAACTGCAAAATGTCTAATGACTTGGCTGCTTGTGCGTTTAATACTTTAAGTTTCTGAAAAAGAACCCCAAAATTCTTTCAGTGCATGTCGTTTTGTTATCGAGAAATTAATAAAAAAGAGCGTTGTAAGAATAATGGATTACCTTGTTATTTCTTTTTTTCTTAATTGCGGAATGTTCTCCACATCTGTTTCTTTCAGTTCCAACTCGCGTGTAAAGTGGAAAAATAGATACCCCATTGTTTCCACATAGTAAACTAGAAATATCCCATGGAATTTTATGTATGGTTATATCTACCAATACTTGACACTTTTTTTATTGATTTCTCAAAAACAAAAGGCTATGCACTCAAATCCTTTTGGGGCTCTTTTCTCATCAACTTGAAGTATTGAATGCACAATGCACATGCAGCCAAGTCATTCGAGATTTCGCAGTTCTTGCCATTTCGAAGTGAGACACAGACGGCCACAAAAAAACAGACGGTCTCAATTTTTTTTTTTTTAAATATGTATTGGTCTTTTGTATTATCAAATCACTTTGAAATGGATATTTAACCCTTTGCTTGATAATAACGTGTTATATTTGTGATACAAACTATGTCTCAAATATTAGAATGAACGTTATTGGATCATTAAAAGTGACGAAAAAGAAAAGCTGAAGGACTTTTTAATAATTACAAATTTATTACATTCTTCTTTGATCTGACACAATTAACAGTTGTATTTTTATATTTTGATCTACTGTTTAATTCATGTATACTGTATAATTCATGTATTGGTAGCCTAAAAAGAATTAGAGAGAGGATATTGAATTTAACATATTACACGTTTGAATGGGTATTTTAGTATTTGCAATTTTTATTTCAGGGTAACTCTATTTAGTAATGCGAAAATATAGGCAATCTTTAAGTGACGATAATAAAAGGAACAAACAACCGATTAACATGCAACTTCATTTAGATATGATAAGTATAAAGGAAACACGTTGTAGTATTTAAAAAATGTTTACAATTAAGCCCGTACGACGCCATTTTCCATTTTACTTACAACAAAATCCGAAAAAATTTCACTAATTGTGATCAATTTCTAAGCATTGACGATCAAACATTTTGATATTTGTAAAAAGCAACAAAATGGCAATGATTTTAAGTTTAGAGCTCCAATTTCTAGAAAAAATGTATCAATTTATTGTTTATGCTTCGCAAAATAATTAAGAAATTTTAAAAACGGATAGTCAATGCTCGTTAATTGTAACTGTAAAGATAACTGCAAATTTTCACTTATTATAGTTACATAAAGTACAAAATTTCATATTTTCATCGGTTGTTTACTTCTTTGCGTACTGCTACTTGAAAATTGTCTAATTTTAGATATATAAGATGCAAAATATTTAAAATCCAGTTTGTTCTTTTATTTTTCCTAAAATTTTAATATTCATGGACACAACTTTTTTCCCTAATTTTCTTATCTGTTCTCCACTTGGTGTCAACCTGCACACGATTATACAAAACTGAATAAACATAAATTGTCAAGATCCTTCCGATAGATCCTTCCCTGCGTCCCATACACGCCACGGTAATTTTTTATTCAAACATTTAGTCAGCTAATGAACACGTGCCGATGCATAGAAAGCGACAGACCGAGAGCGCGAAAGAGAAGCCTCAACATTATCCTGGCGAAGGAAGTCGTCTTATTTATCAATTCACCAATTACAACGGGCACACACGCGCGCGTTCAGAGTACACGTGCACCGTGCTGGAGAGCCATGCACGATCAAGTTAATGCACGCGCGGAGGAACGCAGATGCGCGTACGTGCACTTATAGATCGGTAACACACGTGCATCCAGGTACGCGATCGGTCCACGACTCACGCGTTAACGCACGTTCCCGTGGTCCAGTCGCCGTTGGCGGTTCGACGTCGGCACCAGGAAGAGAGTCCTGGCCATCGATTGTCAAGATCTCGTCTGGTCCTTCTAATAATACGCCTGAGTGGAGCCTCGCTCCGTGCGATTACCGTTTATCGTGGCTTCGATTACTATTCCATTACGGCTCGAGACAATAATATCGAACATGGAGTAACTAACCCTTTCACAGTGCGGTAAAATTACTAACAGGCATTGGCGTAACTAGGCAGGGGCCAGGGTGGGTCTGGCCCATTCCGAAATGTGGAACTGGCCCAACCCAGAAATTACCGAAATAGATAACAAAAAATATTCATCAGTTTGTAAAGTTTAATTTTTGCAATTGAGACGTTGGATAGAAAAAGGGCACATAGTCTAAAATATTAGGTTGGAACAAAAGTTCGTAGCGTTTTCTAATGCAGTGGATTTGAAAAATGCAAAGTTTTGAAAGAATGAAATGATGAAACTATCTTAAAGAAAGCGAAAAGTAGTAGAAAACAATGGCATATATGTAGTTGAATCAGTTTATGTGCAAGTATTTTAATAGTCTTCCAATTTCACTTGAAAACACCATGAACTTACGTTCCAACCCGACACCATGTCAAGAAAATCGTTTTTAAAACTTTTATTGCAGTATTACTTAATGAAAAGTAATGCAATTAAATTTAGAAATGATAATTGGATATAATTACAGTATTTCTCGTTGAATAATATCATAATGAAAATTCTGAAATCGATTCTAGTGAAGTGGTATTTTTGTCTACCTGCCTGTTTTCAATCCAACGCCTCAATTATTTACTTTAGTGATTCCACACAGATAATCAGAGTACAAGTGAGTATTCAAAAAAAAAATCATGAAATATTTCCTTTATGGCTATCTACAAACAGCATATCGAAAGAATATATTATTAACCTAACAAGTGAAACAACAATAGAAGTACTAAATATTTTTGCAGAAAAAGACCGAAAATTATTTTTTCTACAGTCCCTTTTTGTTTTAGAATTTTTTGTTTATTCTTTTACTCTTTGCCTTCAGTTCTTGTTTATTTAGTTTACTCTTTGTGTTAGTGTTAAATAAATATATAAATAATTATTCATACAACTTTATTTTGTGAAACACCGACCGTCTATGATTTTCTCTACGTAAGATTTGTCCCCTCCCATACAAAAATTCTAGTTACGCCAATGCTAACGGATTTATATGTTCCTTTTAACCATTGTTGACGTGAATAAATTCTTTTGATCTTGGTGTCATATAAAACTTCGATTGCAAATGTTTTAAGAGAGAATAATTTTAAGCAGTTGCGATTACAAAGAGAACTGAATAATAGATAAAGTAGAACTTCTCACAGTCACAATTCTGCGACGTTTTTATTCAAACGCAATTTTTCCGAGTGAGGCGATTAGAACAACTGGCTCTAATAGTAGCACGAACAAATTTTTCCAATCTAAAAAGAAGTAATTCATGTGGCCGGGCACGGTGAGCACTATCACGTGATTTCTTGCTTCTCTACGATCAATTATTCCTGATAGTTTTTGCTGTAGGGTTGCTTTCAATAGCAGTAATTACTGAAAGTGTACCGCGATGTACGCAACGTGAATGGTATGACTCAACCTACAAGCACTCCCAGATAAAGATTTACCACGGGATATATTCAACCGGCGCGAATCCAGTTGAACTTTCAATACGAAATTCCTGATATTGTTTTTATCAGACGTGAAACAAATTAATATCCTCTCTTTATCTGAGATCTACGCTTATCTACTCCGTCTTCTGTTCTTTTTCAACAAATGAGAGAAACAAAAGTAATTAGATATTTCTTAAGGTGTGTGTTTTCGTTATGACTTCCAGTCGTCGCGACTGAACGCGACGTCCAACTGTAAGTACAACACACATATATGAAAAACAAATGCAGTAAATCACATGTGTATTAAAAAAATGTCTATATGCATTGAACGTCGCGTCCAGGCGCAACGAATGGCAGTCGCAGTGAAAACCCACCTTTACAGAGTTGAAAAATCTATACACAATCTTGTTAGAAAAATAATTACCTTTTCAATGAAACAACAGATCCTTCGACATTCCCACAAAATTTAAAAATAATTGATTGGGTAGCTTTTAAATGGTTTAACTTTTGATTGAAAGTTATTCTCTCACAGGAAAATGCAACGTTGGGAAGTATATTACAAAATTAAGAGCCTTTATAAGGCGAGCGACAAGTCGCCAGGCGAACAAACGTCGATTTGCTGATCTGCAACCTGCAACCTACGTGCAACTGATTCAGCGGTGTGAAGATCGTCGATATAACATTGTGTTTGACTGTTTTCACGATATCGACGACCTTCGTATCACTATTGGTCGCTGAACCGGCTGCAGACTTGCAGATCGACTCAATCGATTTTTGATCGCCCGGCGACTTGTCGCTCATGTGTAAAGGCTCTTAAAGTAATTTATGTCTGTAACATAAATGGGTCCATATTATTCTGATAAAATAAAGAAAAGTTCTGATGTGTAGCTAAACTTGGAAAAAAATTGTACTTGAGTTAGTGTGATTCTTAGGCAAAATTTAGTAAGAAGTTTTGCGAACTAGAAGTTTCTCAGTTGCGTTGAGATTCGAAACAATTTCTTTCGGATAGCCTTGGTAGGTTGATTAGTCCATAAGATATGACTATCTAACACATAATAAGGCGACCTTGGTCAAAGGCGGGTGGCACAGGAAGTCGACAAGGTTTTTATCGTATCCAAGGCTTGTTGCTCGACCGGCAGATAAACGTTGGAACGGAATCATGCGAATTCCTTTATTTCCCAAAATCTGGTGTAAACAACAGCTTGAGTCTCAGTACAACGTGCATGTATCGCATAATTAATCGCACAGATACTTGGGTATTACTTAATTTCTGTCCAAAACCTGGAAAGACAAATGAATGTCTATTTCCCAGATCTTCGCATTTTTCCCACGCAATTGAATATATTTTTAAAATTCTAAAAAGACTCAAATTGAAGCAATGAAATGCTTTCAAATATCTGTCAAGCATTTCTCATACTTTAAAATTGTTTCAACGGGACCTTCTATTAAAAGTTGCATTTTCTGTACACTATTTAGCAAAAGTGGATTCTCCATTGTCAAACGAACCCTCGTACTTGTCTTTCCTTTTCGCTTTCAAGAGTAGTTACGTCACGAATTCCCCCCGAACCGGATGCGACGGACGGACATCAAATTTCTCTTTTTCCCCTCGACTTGTATCCGCCCGAAGTCGCGGACATAATTGAACGAAAACTAGGTCGCTTTGACGTTTTCGTCGACGTTACATCGCCATCCGGTTCGCCTATTGCCGCGGATGTGAGATCATAGACGGAATGAAATTATGATAGCCGATGAAGGTCGAGGATAAACGTAAGTAAATGTATGTAAACGAAAATTAGTCTGGAGTAGATTGTTACCGAGTTTCTGACTCACCCACAACAAAACAGTTTTAAATTTTACTCGCCGGTTGTCGAATTGATTATTAAGCATTGACAAAAAATTACACGAATTTCAGAAGAACGTTCTGCAAGGAGAGATTAAAATTCCGATTTCCGAGAAACGTTTTACCACTTGACTGCCAAGATAAATTCACTAAAATTGCTTCAGGATATGCAGTAATTTCAATTTCAAATGAAGTGGTTTTTACACGAATGCTTCATTTATTTTGTAATACTTCCTTTTGTCTAATAGTCTCCGTTATAAACTCCTATTAATATCAATTACGATCGTGCGAATTGCTGTCGTTCATACATAACGAAGCAATCAGGGAATTCAATTAAAAAAAAAAAAAATGAAAATCTAAAGAATCTCGCGGGAAAAAAAAAGAAAAATCCTTGAATAAAAAAAAAAAATGTTATTAATCATCGGTATCGCTTTCTAAATATTGCGAACAGGAATATCAATCGCATACTTCCATGAAAGAATAATGAAGTTCAAAAGCGAGAGATCGGCCGGGTGGTTTGTGTGAATCGATGTCTCGAAACCGTGGCTGTCGTTCGCGAGAGGAAATCGAGGAGAGGAGCACAATACGGCCGAATCGAGCCGCAAAGAGATTCGATCTGATCTGTTCCCGATACCGTCAGATACCTACGCTCTCTCGCAAATAATGATTGTTAAAGAAGCGGCGGGTTATATACCGGGTCGTTTGGTCTCGACGGTGCGTTCCACGAGTGTTAAACTTGCGTCGAGCGGCACCTCGTTAAGAGAACAGAATTTCCAGAGGAGATATACAACCCCCGAGGTAGCGGCTCTCACGGCGAGCTGCTTAGCGTTTACGTGCCAAATTCAGAAAGAGGAATTTTTCTTTTGTCGCCGACGAACAATGCTCCATTCAGGTTACACGATTTATCCGCGTTTCTACTGATAAAGTAATCAAGACCCTTGCTCTGTAATTAGACTACGACTGTCTATGCGGGTATCGCGTATCAAAATATGCAAAACGTTTTCAAAGTATGTCCGAAATACATGCAATTTAGAAAGTTTATTAAAATGCGTCTCTATGAAATATTAACAATTCTGTTACTTTATTTATTGTGATATAATTTATCTCCCTTGAAGTTGTGCAATTGATAGTTAGTTGATTTATATTCCTGTCTTTTTTTTAAGTTAACTAAATATACATGTAGCCTAGGAAAAATCATACGGCACGGAATTAAATAGAACAGGATCATTATTAAACCCACGAGTTCAAGCTTATTTTTTTTTTTCCAACGAAACTCTACCTAATTTGTGCGCCGTCTTAATTGTCTCTTTGCTCTTTAATCACCGTTAGAAACGATAAGAACGATATTCCGAAACCAGTTTCCCGAATGCTCCGATAGAAAGCTCGCCGATCGTCAGAAATCCAGGAACACATGTAAATATTCAGAGAATACAGGAATGAGATCGGCATGTTGCAAGACAAGTTGTGTTTTAATTACTCGTCTAATTGCAGAAGCGGTGCTGCGAGATTCCTTGCCGGCGCGGCATAGTTTGCGTGTTCGAAGAATAATCGATGATGCGAACACTAAATTTCCTCAACCTTGTTGAGACCACGCCTTGTTTACATCGCCCAGGAAAATTTGCCGGGAATATAGGATATTCGCGAGGCGAATGCCAATCGTTGCCGCGTGCGGAATCACCTACGCGTGGACCCAATTGCGGAAGCGTTAATAAAATGATCGGGAATGCTAATGAAATAGTCGATAGGATTCTGACGATGCCTACTGAGCTGACAATTTTTCTGTACGTTTTTACATAGTTGTTACTCTTGCGATAAAATGTGAAATATATTGGAACATTTTCAGAACTTGAGTGCTCAATATTTTCATATTTTATGGTATGTGGAAATTCGTTCGCAAGCTTGTGGGAACTTGTTTGGAAGACTTTGCGATGAAATTTGCGTTGATGTAGAGTGTAGAGGTTCATAAAACTTGAAACATGCAATATTATCATTTTTAGCTACTGAAATTACTTAAAACTCGATAGTAGTACTCAGGAAATTTTTAATAACATTGTAGTCTTCATACTGTCTGCACCAGTTTGTTATTATATTTTTTTAAATAACTATAAATCTGCTTAGAATATAAATATTTTATTTCAATAATTGCACAATACCCATAAAAATTATATACCTTTGAGAATCTCCACCATCCTAATCCTGAGATTATTCTGACTTACATAGAAAGGGGAAACGCTATAATCGACGAGCGCAATTTAGCCGGAGGAACAACAAATTAATAAGAGCGAACATGCCTATTGCATAAAATGTTGAACAGGTGAACAGCTCACTTTCCCGCGATTTTCTAGATCGACCAGTAGTATAACCACCACGAGCAATGGCTCCCGACTATCCAACATCGTCCCGAACGAAAGTGCAAGTAAAGACGGTGCAATTAAAGAACCCTACGCCTCGACACCGGTGATCCCATCAATGAAGAAGCAACGTGGGAACAGTTTCCCCTTGAAATAGATCGCGACATCGTTAATTACAATCTCCCAATCGAAACCACTTTTCCTCTTCGCTTCGATCGAAGCCCGCCGCGTCTCCGCGAAAATCTCGCGAACGAAGAAAAATTCTCACGGTGCGTTAAAGGCGGCTAATTGAACGAGCACGGCGATAATAAGATCGCTCGATACCCGTGCGCCTCTTTCGCCGAGGGGACCGAAAAGACTCCAAGAATGACTCGCGGAAATTCGAGTTCGAGTGACTCTTCGACTCGATCCGATCTGGTGCAATGTCCGTACGGAGATTGAGAGCAGTCACGGTTAGGCAAAGGGAACCGAAAGACGGCTTATCTTACGTCACTATATTAATTAAGTTCCTTTGTTCGCGTTCTGTAAGTATTGTCTACGACGAGAACGTCTTTGAACCGGCGTACAGAACGAAAGATCGATGAAGATTCGAGTGTGCCGGATCGATATTGTGACATTCGGTGCTTGGGAACTATAGATCATGATCTGTCATAAAATTCTATATGCGAGATAAAAATTTATAATTAACCCTTAACTGGTATGGTGAAATACTATGTACTTACGAATTACTCTTTTTTTTATCAATTACGGAACAGTCTTAATATTTATTATTACTAGACAGCGGATCTTTATGCAACATAAAATTTTTACAAGCACTAACTTGAATAATATTGTTGATCTTTTGTATATTTTGGCATATGATAACAGTCTCGTAGATGTTTTGTATACTTAGCATTGCCATAAATGCACAAAATCCGCTGTCTAATTATTACTTTCAATTTCAATGGATATTAGAAGATATATGCTTGAAAATTAAGTTCTCATTTGTTTTACAATTTTAGATGGAGCTTCTGAGGCTCTATTATACCAGTTAAGGGTTAAATAATATTTATGAATGTTTATTGTGACATTTGGCCTTGTGATTATTAGACTGTGGATGTTTATGCAAATGTATATTTTAATGAACTTGTAACAACCATTGAATTTTAACTAAATCTATGTTTTATTTTCGAATTATAAAATGTAGCTCTGGACATCTTTATAGGTTTTTGTAATTATAAAATTGCCATAAATGCATAAACATCCGCAGTCTAATGATTATTGACATTTTTCTGAGTAACGATTTTTTCAAGTAGTTCAATTGTTTTTAATACGTGGATGCATTATCCTTGTGCATCTACATTATGGTTTTTTCTTTTCTGTTTATATTCTTATATCGAAAGTAAAATATATCTGCATAGATTTCGTTCATGCCACTTAAATTCTCTACCTAATTTTTCATCAATAACCAGTTCAACTAGGGTAAAAGCTAGTAGTCGACCACTTAGAGCTGAATTTAAATTAAGTGTACTTAAAAAAAATAAACAGTCAATGTTATGAAATATATAAAATACATTAAAGTACTTTAAATGTATTTAATTTATCACTAATATTTTTTTTGTACAGTTTTTTTTTTTGTAAGTAATTAGCATTAAAAATAAAGTGTCTGACTCGCTTCAGTAGTCAATCATGTAACCAAAATTATCGCATTTGTTAAGCTCATAAGTAAGAATATTGACATTTTTTAAATAACATATAGCCTCATTTTGCAATGAAAAATGTATACAGTTGAATCACATTAGCTGTGTCTGCTCAACGCTCGTTTCTAGGCGTCTTGAGTTTGAAACAAGCAATTGCACATATACATAGAATCAAAACTTATTTACAAATTATATGAAAAGCATCTATTTTCATTACTTTTGAAAACCACTTTCTTTCGTATTTTGAAGTTAGACATTAAAAATACAACATAAAATGATCATTTAATAAATGCTTTATTTAAATATTAATTGTTTTAACTTGAAATGTGGTCGACTATCAGAAGATGGTCGATTGCTAGTGCCTTCACCCTATCATGGCCATCAATTCTCCAGCGCGGGAGTCTCAACTCTCTGCGCACATGGAACTTTTTAATAATTTCCACAGTCGATACCGAGAGGATTGTTTAACATACCACGCGGGCCGATATCACGGTTAATTGTACCCGAGTATTGTTCTTCCCCCTCGACATAGAAGCCCGGCAATCTCGTTTTTCGAAAGGGAGTGGGAGGGGTGGTAGTGGCGCGGAAGATAGGTACACGTTCGGGAACAGCTGAAAAGTTCTGCTACACATAGTACGTGCGAGCAACAGGAGGTTATTTGCTAGATAAATCTTGACCCGCCTCCTTGCATGCCGCGCGATACCCGATCAACGTTCGACCGATCGTGTACGTTCGAGAGAGTAGACCTTATTCACGTGCCTCGCCGGTGCAACGGCTGCGTTCACCGGTGCTGCCTTGCCTATCCTACGTCCTGCACCTGATACCGGCCACGTACCCGATACATATCCCCGTTTGCTCGCGGTGCCTCGCTTTTCTTTAACGCCGATCATCGTTTCCGCACTTCGACCTTATCGGGCCGCTTTCATTGCGAACCGCTAATACTGTTACGCTGATAATTACGACCGCGATAACCGATGCGAAACCTCGGACGCTTCAATATTGACCGCGCATTTTTCCACGATTTACCTATCATAACCATTCCACGTCAATTCGCGCAAGATTTGCTACAGTCTCCGATTCATTTCTAATGCAGAACACTTATTCGAGAAAACAATCTATGTAAAATTTTAATCTTGTACGTCAAACAGTTTGTGAGACATTAGTCGTTAAATTTTCGTAAAATCGAGCAAAACGGTCCGCCACGCCATAATTTCGCCATGAATATCGGTTTATATTAATTATTAATGAATTACAGCTATTGTAAATAATATTTAAAGAAATATTTTAAACTTCGAATTCGACGGTGTTCCGAAAACCTAACAACCTTGAAATTCTATATTTTACCGAATACGCTGTTTAAAAATGCGCGATTTAAAAAAACACTGACTTTCTGAACCTCCTAGTTTCAAAGATGTTCCAAAAATCGCATTTCAACCCTCAACGTTGGGGGCTGTTATCACCTCTTTAACATGGAAGATGTCCGATAAAAAAAAGATACCTGTCCAATATTTTTATGAAAACTAACTCTCACATAAGTTTCATCAAAATCGGGGTGTCAGGGTTCAATATGTTCCCTTGTGAGTTTCAAAAAGACGGAGCGATTTCAATAACACATAAATCAAAGGATTTATTTTTTGTATAAATCAAGAAATATCAGAATTTTTGGGGATAGAGAATAGTAATTCGCGATCACGGTTGAAGATCGCACACTCTGACGCAACGTTGGACGGTTCGTCGCGCTTGAGTGACGCGCATGGTACGCATTATTATAAATATAATTTTTTTCTGTGTTATCAATATCGCTCCATCTTTTTGCAACTTGGGTTTTATAGAGGTAACTTCATAGAATTATATATAAAATGATAATAAAAATATTCAATATAGCTGTAATTAATAATTGTTGCATATTAGTTGTAAAGATTATTCTTTGAGCGTTAATACGAATATAAATATACAAACTATTTGCCGTACAAGATTCGAATTTTACACAAATTTTTTTTTCTGTGTGGCAAATCTTGTGCGATTTTACGTGAATGCTTCATTCTGGAATCTCGCATACATATATGAGAGATGAATTTGGGATCGCGTTTTGAGCTGGCGGCAATTTTATGAAATTTTTTGATAGCTGTCTTTCTTTGGAGAGTTTATTTGGAAGAAGGTTATTCCGGATCTTAAATGAAACTTCTACTTCCCTTGGCATTTCCCCTTGTTTTAAAATGAGTCTCGGTCACGTGTCGAGGCAACCAATAACGGTCACATTCAACATACTATATTCTTCCAATGCACCTGATACCTATGAACTGCACTTGTTACACGCCCCAACCTTACGGCACGCTAATTCGTGCCGTAACCGTTTCCTACAATAACGCGCACGTACCGACTCGGAAAATATCCGGTCATTTATAGGGGTGAACGTTACACCTGCTGCGAGGGTACAAATAGGGGTTTTAGACGATGTCACGTATACAGGAATGTAAATTGTCACTTCCTGTCGATGAATTGCTGCGACCCTTACGTGGGAGTAATCTGTTCTAGGTCTAGCAAATTTATCCTATGAAATCTGATGTCACACTTCATCTATGTGGATTGAAAATCAAATTATTATTTCTTTTAGGACCATCGAATGACTGCAGCATTTTCTCCGATTGATCACAAACATAGAAACTACGTATTAAGGTATGTATTTCACATTTAAAATGCATACAGCATTCTTCATTATTTTTTTTATTATTATTAGACTGCAGAATTTATGCCTTTATGATTATTCTAATTATACAAAAATTTACGAAACTTTTGATACATGCTAAAATATACAAAATATCGAAACTATAATTACAAGTTATAATATTTTAAAAGTAAATCACATTGTTATTTAAGCTTCAATTCTTTATGTACCTTTGCAAATATTTGATTTTGCATAAAAATCCGAAGTTTCATTTTTATTAAGCACGCAAAAACTGTGAGGTCAACTATTTTTCAAACTCAGAAATAACTTTCTCAGTTCTTCAAAAAAAATTACTCAAGAACATCGAAATAATAAAGAATAGAAACACTGTTATTAATATAAAAAATTTAGTAAGAAATTTGCAAAAATTTAGTTCCTTTTTAAAATGATCTCGACTGGAAGAATAATATAGTTCAGGATAGGGATGGCATTCATCATGAAAAAAATTAGTAACATTGTTTTCGAGTAAATTAATGTTGAAGAGTGATCGATTTTCCAAGCAATTGAATATGACTTGATTGTCTATTTGATAAGAATGAATGAAGAATTGCTACAATTATTATACAATACATTGTCAATCTACAATTAGAAATGTACAGATTGTTAAGATTTCAGTTTAGCTATTTGAAGATTTCAACAGACTGCAAATTGGAAATTTTGAATTATATATTTGGAATTAATTAATCTCAAATTGGAAATTTTAGAGTGTCAAATTGGAGATTCCAAAGTTTCTAGCAAAAAATTTGAACAGTGAAAGTTGAATATTCGAAAATTTGAAGATTTCAAGTTGAGGTTTGATTTAGAGATTTTTAACGTTAAAATAAAAAATTTGAGTATCTGAAATTGAATATTTAAAAGTCTGAAATAGCAAACCTAAAAAGTTGAAGCTAGAGACTTAAAAATGAAAATTGAAGAAATTATATACGTAATCTAATAAAAATTGCACAGATTCTTTAGAATCGATGTTCTCGAAAATGAAGCTTCAAATGAGAGAATGTTACACTACTGAAAATGAGACCAATGCAAAACGCTGTCACGAGCGGATCTCTGGAAACGGAACCAATGGCAAAGGAAAATGGCCCGAATTCTCTGTCTCCGACATACGTATAAGTGGAGGGTTGGAAATCGAGGGTTCTTCTGCCTGAGACTTCTTTCTTCGTCCCGGGCTCAGTAATTGTAAGTGCAGGACCATGTCAGAGGATGCGCCTAGCCAGTGCGCGCATCCAATACCGACTGCTTGTTACGTGTACGTCGCCACACTCTCAGGCAATGTACATGCAGTTTCCCACGGAAATTTCCGGCAATTTGCGAAACATTCCGACGAGCGTCTCTACGCCGTGCCAAGGTCGCCTCACACACGCATCGTAACACTTTCTCGAGCCGCGGTCGCGTCGAATCGCGGTGTTCCTTTTGTCTTAAAAGAGTCGCGAGTATTTGCTCAAAACGAACACGAGTTTCAAACGAACGCAACGCCGCGCGCTCAAACATTCCGAATGCGCAGTAGTAGCTATACAACTATCTCGCAGAGTCGCCAATTACTCCACTCGACACTTGGACTTGGGCTACATTTATACAAACTCATGTGCAAGAGTTTATTTAATACTCTGTGAATCCCTACCAAAAATTTGTGAAGAATGAAATGTGAATGAAAGATGAAAGAAATGTTAACCAAAAATGAACATATGAAGAAATTAATAGATTACCTAAAAGAAACATCAATCTATTCAAAAATCTAACTGAGTAAAATTATACAGGGTGTTTGGGATAGTATAGGCAAGCTTTGGAGGGGTGATAGATCACGTAAAAATAAACAAAAAACTTCTATATGACTTGGGTCCAAAACTCAACCATTTTTTTAAAAAACTGTCATAAACATTTAAGCTATACACCGCTATAATTCAAAATAGGAACGTTTTTCGTAAGCAATTTCTTCGCTAAAATAAAGATTGCGATCTTGTTAATCCAATAAGTACAGTAACTGTGATATTGTTACCTTGTACCCCGAAAAAATAATATTTTTCTAACCCTTTAAATTATCGCGATTTTAAAGGGTAATTTAGGGGGTTAGAAAAATACTATTTTTTTGCGATACGAGGTAACAATATCTCAGTTACTGTACTTATTGGATTAACAAGATCGTAATCTTTATTTTAGCGAAGAAATTGCTTACGAAAAACGTTCCTATTTTGAATTATAGCGGTTTATAGCTTAAATGTTTATGACAGTTTTTTTTAAAAATGGTTGAGTTTTGGACCCAAGTCATATAGAAGTTTTTTGTTTGTTTTTACGTGATCTATCACCCCTCCAAAGCTTGCCTATACTATCCCAAACACCCTGTATAATAATAGGTAATAATAGTATAGCCTACGTTATATGTACGATATTTGTAACCAAAATTTTTCTGTATATAACATTAATGTGCAAGTATTACCTTATGTAAGATGTATGTAAGCTTTAATTCGGTGTCACTAATAACCATAGCAGTTGATGCGACATTAAATAAACGTATTATCATCATCAATACTCTGTGGACGTTGTAAAACGTATTCCATGTCGCTTCGGATTTTCAAAATGTTTGCGAACCTCTAAAAATATTGCAAAATGTAATTAAATTCAGTGTCATTGAAAGCGCAAAGATTTGCAATTGAACAGTGAAAATCTTTGAGTTTAATGAAAATGCAAGCCGTTGCACGGCGAAACACATCCATTTATCGGATTCGCGGTGACTTTAACGAATGAAAAGGATTGAACGTGCTCGTTATCGAACGGCGTGGCGCGGAATTTGAACGGGGCACACAACAGGAAGTCGATTTTAATACACGCAGGATGATTGACACGCCTTTATGATACCTAATGGACTGGTCGATCGACGCGATGCTGCATGAAGCGCGCCATCATGTGCAGCAAGGGGTATCGAGCATGTTATCCCCGGCATCGTAAACAGTTTTAAATCGAAATATCAGGAATATATCACGTTTGACGCGCACGCATTCCACGGCGCGCCGCGTGATGCATCGCATGCCGCACCGCATCGACGCGCACTTCGGGCTTAGAGGAGACATTAATTAAACCAACCGAACTCTAAAATTAACACGATTTTCGTGTTTTGACGGCGCACGAGTGCGCTGTCGTGCCAGCGATCCGCTCACGAGACTTTTGACACGCATCGCTGGCTTTGTGCAGTGATATTGTCACGGTTAATAACGTACGCGAAAGAAGAGTGCACTTCGTTTGATAATAATATCCTTCTCTACTCTAATAACGATACGATATAGTGCACTATAGTATTTTAATGGACCTTGATTCAACTCTATGGAAGATTTACTGGAACATCCAAAGATGGATATTGTAATGATTAGACAACGGATCTTTATGCAAAATAAAATTTTTATAAGCACAAATAAAGAATAGAAACTTGAAAAACATTGTGATTAATGTTTCAAATATTTTATCTTGAATAATATTGTTGATATTTTGTTTATTTTGGCATATGTTAACAGTCTTGTAGATTTTTTGCATACCTCGCATTGCCATAAATGCATAAAATCCGCTGTCTAGTAATGACAGCTTTAGATTTGTGTGTGATCAATAGACTGCGGATTTTTGTACGAAATCAAATTTTTACAAACAAGAATTAGGACTTGAAATTTGAATAACAGCATTATCTTATTTCCTAAATATTGTAACGTGTATTATATTTTCTTTATTTTTTCGATTTTGGTATTTGTCTATAGTTTCCTAGTTATTTATATATGTAGAATTGCCATCAATGCGCAACAATTCGCAGTTTAATGATCAGTTTTGATTCTTTAATTGAGTCTTTCAGAGGATTGATCATTTTTCGAGACAAATTATACGATACAGCCATTTTTATTCAATTCATTCGATATTTTCTACATGAAAAATGTATAAAGAAATAATAAAGAAAAAGATTTAAAAATCAGTGTTTCTGCCATTCTTTATGCAGATATCTTTTTTCTTTCGAATATTTCTTCTATGAATTCATGTATAAATACTAAATACTAATTTTAACTATCAAAGTTTAACAAACAGAAACTGCGCTATCATCTCAATACCTAAAACTGAAACACAAACATGAATATCTAGTAAATAAATGTTTGTTGAAACCATCGCAAAAACACAGCATCTGAAACAATCTGAAAACGTGTAAGAAAACGGTCTTTACAATTCTGATTACACGTCGAGGTTTTGCCTCGAAAAACGATTTTCCAGCGAAAAGGCGGCGCGCATGCCGCGAAGATTGAGCATTTAGTGGCAGGTAAAGAGCGGCGCGGGAATGCATCTTGCTTTTCATTATCCTAATGGCGTATTAAGTCATCTTCGCTTTCATAAAGTCCGGTCGAGTGATTTACGGAGATTCAATTGGCTGCGGTGCTCGCGCAGAGTTGTACGCGGCGTGTCAATAAAATCGGCACCTAAAACATTTACGTTCGCGAACGCGTAAAATTGGTCCGCGGAGAACGTGAGCGGCTACGTTCGACGATTTACGGGAACGTGATGACCAGTAAAACGATGGAGTGTACACCGTTTTCCACGTTATCGCTGTGTCAGCGAAAATTTCAGAGCACCTCGTTTATCCATCCTAAAAATTCACTGGAGATGTTGATCACAAAAATGATGTTGAGATTGCAAAAATCTATCTTTCGACAAATTACAAAGTCGGAACCTCTTCTATTTAACAAAGGCAGCAAGAAATAATGGAAATGGAAGAGGAATGTACAACTGCCGTTCAAAAATACGTGGACACTCGCCCCTTTCAATGAATAATTAATATATAATGTAAATTATTCTTACAAAATGATATTTGTTGTTAAATTATATTACGAAGTATATATTTAATGGTTGTAGCAATGACCTTAATCTCCCAACAGAAATTCCATAGAGAAATTGTGGAATGGTTCAAACAGAAAAGTCGAGAAGCAAAATTCAAAATCAGAAAAACATTTAGAAGAATTTTTACAATCTACAGGTGGAAATATTAACTGTAAAATAATATAAATAAATGAATAGCCGGGATGTTAAGACCATAAAAAACAGTTAGAAGAGTAATTATGGTGGATATTTTAATGAAAACAAGATTTAATTATCTTTTTATTATTATTGGTGAGATATGACTGGTATATTTTCTAGTACAGTAAAAAGTAGATAACATAAAATTTACTAAAATTCATTAACGATTATGTAATTTATTTTATAATAATATAATAATACAAGATGGATGCGTACATCGAGGTATCGAGTATCCACGTCTGATTGGCCGTCATTTATTAGCGCGTCGAATTTTTCCGGCGCGGCAGAAAATTATGATTCGAAGGGTTAGAGAACACATACCGAGAGGTGTCCTTTATTTACGGAGCAAGCGTACACCGTCGTTCCTAATAATTCAATAAGCGACGCGCGGCAATAATTATTCGACTTGTCCGATGCAATCGAGCCTGATTGGAGTCAACTGCGCCGTGCGCGTGTACGTATCGAGCCGGAGCAAGAAAGTGTATAAGCTCGTACCGGCTCCCTGATTGATACAGATGACTACATCCGACTGATGTGTGGACTCCGCAGAAGGAGGCGCCCGAGAACAGGTTCGCGGCATCCCTCGCGAATGCCGTTTAAACGTCGGAAAAACGGCCCCGCGGAGCTATTGATGTTACCACTGCGGCCCTGACAGGTGCACTGTACTTTGACGGTCTCTGCGTTCATGCTTCGAATTGTTTAAATACTTCCATTAGCGGTGCCGCAATTATTGTACAGCAATTTTATTCAAACGGATTTTTTATGTGGCAACTATTTAAGCAGAGAACTTCTATTTTCCGAAGCACAGTGGTAAAAACGGTAACACTAGCTGGACAAAAGTCACTTTTCTCTATATGAGCCCTTTAATTGACGAGGGAAATAAGTCCCTTTTCTTAGTATTGAGAAAATTGGACTTTTGTATAATACTTTATAAAAATGAAGAACAGAATGTAATTTTGCTGTGAGAAAATTAAGCGAAATCATATTTAGTAAATATAACATAATTTAAAAGAAAAACTACGTTTCTTTCGATAGTAAGCTAATTTACATTATTAATAATGAACTGGAGTTATTATTTTACTGTTTTCTGTAACGATTTTATTTATAATGCAAATTTGACTCTTATATTTTTATTGAAATAAAGGAATATATATGCAAATTGCATTGATACATGCTTTAAGTATTTTTTTTACTATTTATTTTTGTAGTAAACTCATTTCTCGTAATTTTGGGCTTACACTGTTTGTCAATTAAGGGGTTCATATGTTAATAGGCATATCGAAATAAATAAATTCACTATTTTCATTCTTTTATCTGATACTGACTAGTTAAATGATATGAAACTGCAGTCCATGCTAAAAACTAATTAGCAATGTGATAAGGAGCATTGACTTAAAATCGTTAATCCGGTGGAACTATTAACTACAGTGAATTTCTGTGTCGTGTATAGTAAAATGGAAAGTCACTATGTAAACCTAATTTTCATTCTTTCTCTTGTCCTTAAGTTAAATAGATCCTAATTGAAAACCCTTGTTCATTAATTAGCAAGTAACTAAAACAAGATTACACGCCGTAATTTTTTTATATTTTTTCTATTCTAGTTACTTAACAATGCCAAAGGAAAATTAGCTGCTACTATCTGCAACTTTGTGAGATATTTTCAAATTTCAGATGCATACGCTATTTATGATTTTGCGGAAGCAGTTGTTCAACGTGTAATTGAATGAATTGAGCAACGATATGACAATATCGAAATTTTTCCGATATGCCTTGGACTACTTTCGTAGTGCAGATGTATTCAAATTATATTCATATGGGGATGCGATGGCACCTTCGACATGAGTAGATAAAATCCATAAAATTCATATTGTTCCAATTACAAAAATAAGTTTGATCTTCATTATATATTTAAGCAATTTATTTAGTTTTTCATTCCTTACTATTAATAAATAAGAAATATATAAATTTAAACAAAAACAATATTTTTGTTGCCATTTCTAAGGTAAATGCTCTAGTAGTGGACACTTTAAACGTGAAATGCTAAAATATAACGACAAAGGCGATGGAACTGCTTGAAAGTAACTGAAAGTAACCAAGTAAATGCCTTGTTATTTTCATACAATTCTGACGCCTTTAAATGTTATTTTATAGCTTTTACCTTATTTTCAATTCATCCATAACTAAAAATATATGTATATAATGAAAATGATAATTGTAATTACTAAGTATCGTAGTTTACTCAAAAACAATTTTGTCCGCCTAGAAACGCAACTTTTACCACTGTGCGAGGGTGGATTAAGAGACACTCGCTGCTAGGAATCCATTCGTTTGCGAATTAGAAATTAGTTGTCGGCTATTTACATGTTGCGCAGGTGGCCAGTCGTAATCAGACCGGTCAGTTTTTAGGGTAAAACGGGTTTCGTCGTCGTAAAAACGGCAATTCGCTCGGGCGGCGTGAAACCAGTGCAATAAAGATTCATGATATGTAATGACGTGATATTAACGAATCAAAAATGTCAATCCGAAAAATTTGAGTCTCTGAAAAGCACCTGTCACGGAGTTGCGGTGACAACCTTCCAAGACAGTTGCCGCGCGTACCAAAAAAATCGACAAACTGATCTAACGCATTTTCAGCTAGCGAAGTTCTAATGCAAACATAATAGGCAAACGCAAATTAGTATAAATTTCTGAAAGCCCAGAAAATAGAAGCAAACAGAATGAGGCGGTAATATGAATAACAGTATCTGAATAAGTTATAAATGTTTATAAACTTGCGGCAAGCATCACGAAAAAATTGAGCCAGGAAATGCGCAAGTGCAAAAATCCGTAATACGTAAAAAGTGTAAGTAATACCTGTTACAACATTTAGAAGATAAGACGCAACCCCTACTCAAGTTTTAATTTTTCACCGGCGCAAATTAGCATAAACATCCGCGATCCGGGTACGAGTTGCTGAAAAGCAGTCAATCTTCCTTAGGGGAATTTTCCAAGCGAGGCAGTTACCCCAGATAAATTAATCTACGGTCGCGGAACTTGTCCCAGTTAAAAGCGCTGCGACCGATTCAAAAACGACGATCGAACGCCTCGAAACTTCAATTACGACATGTTGCAAACACGATACAAACACAGGCCTGAAATTCTAGCGGCAACAAGTCCGCCGGGTTCAGCGATAAGAGCAATAAACACTCGGTAATCCGAGAGACCGGAGAGCTGTCATTAAAACCTCATGATTCGTCCATCAAGCCGCATTTATCTCGCTTGGGACCCGTACAACCGGCAATTCCGCTCAAAACGCGTGTTCGCTCCGGAAAAAAAAGTCGCATAGGCGAGCAACCGCGCTAGGAATGCGCAAAAAAATCGGTTCGGCGCGAGTGTCTAATTAATTGAAAAACGAGGAGAAAATGTTACGCCCGTAGCGGTATTCCGCGGGGGAAACAAACGATCGACGCGAGTCCCGCTCCCCCGGCGTCGGGGGCGAGATTTTCAATTGTCCGCGGGGGCATCGCGAGAGTATCTTTCACCTGTCACGCTCGCGGTGTACCGTCGACGACCAAAAAAGCACGGAGTCGGAGGGGGATGGACCGTGTCGCGTCACTGGCCATCAATAAAACCGATCGCGCTCCGCTGTAAATCCATCTGGCGTACTCGCTGCGTCGCAGATACCGCGAGCGGCTGGCGAGTACGCGACCGGCGCGGCGCGGCGGCAGCCTGGCCGACCGAAGGAGCGCATAGTTGAGGAGGTTTACAAGTGGAATAGATATATAGGTGGAACGCAATCGGGGCCAGGTGTGGCTCGGCCTGATGCTGGAAGCGGCAGTGCAGATAAAACGAAGCATTTGTTGGTTCTCTCGGAGTGGAAAACATTTAACTTCTTTCTTTAGCGAGGTACTTAATGAAATATTGTTCGAAACGGGTGGATAGGGAGAAACTTGCTTGTCTGGCAACTGGCAACAAGTTTTTAATATTTGTCTATCTAGAAAAAAGTTTCTTATTTCTTTTTAAATTTTTACTCGAGTTGTAGGTATTATTTGTATTAATTAGTGTGTTTCGGTCAACGGAATAAAACAGTGGAAGTCGAATTTTATTAAATTTGAAAAAATGGGATAAGAATTTTGATTTACAGTAAAATCTGGATTATGGTGTTTAACGCTTACTACTTAAACGTTTTTACAGTTACCTCAAACCGTAAACCTAATACCTGTAAATTGAACCATTCTTTCACTGAATATAAATATCTATATTCTTTATTTGAACAATATGAAGATGTAAATTTTCTCCATTTCGTATTTAGAAATAATTTTTTATTTATAAAATTTTGCAGTGCCCTGAATAAATTAAAATCAGGTGAACAAGTTTTGGTAAATACAGGAGTGACTTAAAATTTCTCAACTATATTACAATAATATTTATCGTGTGGTTAAACTCGATTGTAAGTACTTTTTTCTGTATTAATCATCTCATTATGTGATAAAATCCCATCATAAACTAATTCTTCATTGTAAACCTAACAAACTGATATACCTAATTTTTTAGAATACAATTCAACTTCGTCGGTAATTAAAAATATTTGTTACTTCAAATTTATGCTTTTTTCTTATCACACTTTTAAAAATGATCCATTATTCATTCCTAATAATTATTTGAATCAAAAATAAGCAATCGTCAATGAGAATTGCAATTTGTAACCTAGACAAGCAAATTCTTCTGCATTAATTCGTGACAAATTCAAACAATATACTCATATTTATCATTCCAAGTTTTCATACAACTAAAATGATTTCTGATAAAACGATTACGTCACATGTTACATTTTCGAGATATTGTAGTTCAAAATTCTGAACATTGTGATATTCTTAATCACTATAAGATTCTTAACACTTTAAATTATGTTGTTTAAAAATTTTGAATTTTAAAAGTATTAAAATGTAACACTTAGAATTATCTCTAAGATCAGTATAATTTACTACTTTCCGGACCTGAGTTAACGCATAAACTCAAATTCTTTGAAACTATAACTGCTATAATTTTCACTTGCAGTCAAAGATATATTGTCTTCTCTGATTATTAGATTGAGGATGTTTATGCATTTATGGCAATTTTAAAATTAGAAAATCCTATAAACATAAAGAGATATAAAGGTATATAAAATATCCAAAACAAAATATAATTTATTATTTAGAAAATAAAACATTCATTTATTTAAAATTCAGTTGCTGTTGTATATCTATAAAAATATAAATTTGCATGAACATCCACAGTCTACTTTTTATCTATACATGAAATTGACTATCAACGCACTTGATTCGCTCTTTTAGCAATAAAATTGGCAAAAGTTTAAAAGATGAAGTTAATCACTTTGGTTTCTGAACGATTCATTACATATCCAATTTACTGCCTACTGCCTAATATTTCTTTCATCGTATAAATATCTAGAATTCCATCCAATTAAATTATAACCAAATTCCTTGCCCCTAAATTGCATATCACCATCGCCATAAACAATCTCACTACACAACCCAATAAATCCCCCCTAAAACCCACCAATGTTCAACACCCCGAAGGCAGACACGAAACCCTTTTATCATATTTCGCTCGCGAAGCAGAGAAAATGATGGGCGCAAGAAAAATTTGGCGCATCCGCCGAGGCAAGTACAGTGAAGCCAGTCAGTATGACCAGCGACCACTGTACGGACGACCGACTATAAATAGATTCAAGCTACCTGTAGATGCTCTCTCAGTCCGGTACAGTTGCGAGCTAGGCGGTGCAACGTGGTGCACCACATGCGGAGAGCACACGCGGCGAGCTTAGCCACGGTTAACTGTATAACCGCGCGACGCCGTGCAAGCAGCACGCCGTGGCACACTGCAATTAACCACCGGACAACTTGCTGGCTGGCTAATAAACGAAATAAGAGGAACACGAGGCGGCCGGAGCACCCGCGCCGCATCCTTGACATGGCCGCGATCGGATCGACCACCACCTAGACTGCATTCCGATCCCGCCGTGACAACCGAGACGTTCTACGATCCTCGCATTTTTCTGCGAATACCTCTTGTGCGCGTGTTGTTCGACAGTTCCTGGGGGAAATCAATTAGGAGGGAACGCTTAATGGAGCACGCGGCAGAATGTAGAGGAAACGCTGGAAAACTGATGAAGATTCTGCAGATTTTAGGTTTAAAGTTCATTGGAAGGTAGATGAATTTGATTGCGACCGACATTTATTTTGGCTGCAACTTTTGTTATTGATTAAAATATTGTTAAAGTGTTTTTAAATTTTTTTAAAGCGTCTGTGAAATTTTTGAAATATTTGCTTTATTTTTTAGGTTCCATAAATCCTGTCTTAAATATTCAAATTGCAATGCGATGGTTTATTTTTTTGTGATCGATATTTTCCGTACATTTCTTATTGCATATTTTGTGTACAATTTTTCTAAATAATAGTAAAAGATGTTGAACAAATTTTGCGTAATTGGAACTTCTAGATTTATGGATTTCATAAACCAATCTATAATTTTGATGAAAGATGAAGTTAGAGATTATGAAAATCTGTTGCGAAATGCGAAACAATTATTTTTGCGGTTTGTGTTATCGTTTAAATGCTGCATAAATGGCTCCTTGGTGAAATCACCGATTCTAACTTGAAATAAAAAATAAAAACTCGCATAAAAATGTGTCTCCTCTTTTAAATACTGCAGTAAATATCTTATCTTCTATTTGTATTGACTTGTTTGATTTTCCCGCGCATCTTCGTGCATTTTCGCATAAATATCATCGGGCAAACCATAATCTTCCCGCGGTCACGTCATTAGTAATAACACGAGGTAATCAGTTCGCGATTCAACAACGAAATATCGTTGGTTTTAGTGACACATACGCGTCCACGTAAGTGAAAGGGAGTGAAAGACGTGGAAAAGTCGCGTGGCAGTGAGCGTGTTTGACCAATGGTAAATCCCGGACGGCATAATATTTGTTGTTGAACGGCGACCGCTTCTTTGGCCGCATACCGTGGCCAGCCAGTAATATCATCTTTGTTGCTTATGAATGGGTCGCACGAACGGTCTGATAGACGTTAGATTAGATCGGACGAATTTTTCTAAACGGTTTACTGATGAGACCGCATTCCTGTTCGCGTGCACGACACGTAATAAGTGTGTAATACCACGGTTCGCCGTTCTGTGTAATTCTCGCTACGAAGCTTTCAGGAAGAGCTTGCAAGAAACACTGATGATCCAATCGTTAAGGGAAACGCAGTAGCGCTAACTGGCCAAGGTGGAGTAGTAAATTTTCGAATAATGATCGGTGCGCGCCGCGACACGAAAACTGGTCGACTCGGATGCGCGATCAATTTTAAGAAGCTTATCGCGCTCGAAAACGGCGCGATTACGTTCGATCTGCTTATCATCCGGGGCGATTGAGTTTTAACTACGATTGACATTTTGTGATCACCGTTTTATCTTGCGAACTCTCTTCGGGAATTTTATTTGAATAAAATATCGATCCATCTTTTGAAAAATGGGTACAGTAGAACCTCGATAATTTATTTATTTGTATAATTACTGGGTTACACCCTTTAGTACAAAAAATTGAAAGAAGAATTGTAACAATAACAGTTCTGAGTCTGTTATATTACATTACATTATTACTTCAGCATTATTAACTTCCCGATTTATAGGGAAGTTATTGTATTTGCCCCTAAAATGGAAAATCGATTTTTTAACAGATCTCCATGTTTCAAGGTCATTGGAGTAATTTTAGACTATTTTTAACAAATTGTTCGTGTGTGTGTGTGTGTGTGTGTGCGTACGTACGTACGTACGTACGTACGTACGTATGTGATCAAATTTTTCGTTAACGTTTTCTAAAAAACTAATAGTCAGATCAAAATGGTTGATGATGCAATCGATGTGTATCAATGTAACTTAGAGCTGAATAGATTTTGTTCTAATTCGGTCCAGTAGTTTTTTAGTTTTTTTAAGAAAACCTAACAGAATAACGCAATCTAAATGGGAGAATATAAATTTATGAGAGAATAACTAAACTGAAATAATATATATACATATATTATTACTATTATTATATTTATATAACACACACACACAAACACACACACATATATATATATATATGTATATATACAGGGTGTCCCATTTTAATCCGCCACCACGGCTAACTTAAGAAATATGCATCGGATCAAAAAACATCCCGAACAAATGTTTGATGGTTTGGAGGGGGACATCTGATCCTGTCAAAAAAATTTCACCCCTACCCCTCTGGGGGGGGGGGGTTACTTTAAAATTTTAAATAGGACCACCTACTTTTTATTGCAGATTCGGATTCCACGCCACAAAATATGTAGGTTTTATTTCAAACATTTTTTTCATTCGCGATAGGTGGCGCTGTAATCGCGAAATTTCGATTTTTCGCCTATCTCGATTTTTCGCCTATATATATATTACAATATATAATTATAATGATATAATTGTGATAAATACATATATATGAGTATATTTATACACGTATAAATATATATATACTCAATAACTACATATTGAAAACAAATGAATATACATAATATCCATATACACAGCACACACATACATACATATATACCCCAGGGGGTAGGGATGAAATTTTTTAACAGGGTCAGATGTCCCCCTCCAAACCATCAAACTTTTATTCAGGATGTTTTTTGATCCAATGCATATTTCTTAAGTTGTCCGTAGTGGTGGATTAAAATGGGACACTCTCCCTATATATATAGATGTTCGTTTAATGCGACGTCATATAGCAACAATGTTGATAAGTAGAAAACTATTAAATTTCTCCGAATACGAATAATTTTCTAATTAGTGACAATTAATAATGGTAATAATAAATTACAACTCGCAAATCGGGAAGTTCTTTGCGTGGCCCGTAAAGGGTCACACACAAAATAAACATGAATAGCTACAGGCATCACTACTCGTGAGCGAGTGTAGCGAGCGAGCTACAATAACTCCACTCGCGAGCTCGCGAAGCGAGCGAGCAACACGGACTCCACCCGCGAGCTCGCGAAGCGAGCGAGCACCACGGACTAGCTAGTTCCTACTGTTCTCCTCTTAAAATTCTAATTTATTGCAACTTGAATTATTAACACATCATTATAAATATGGTCAATGAAATTTTTACAGAATATCGTGAAGCAATAAAGGTAAATATTAAGCCTAATTTCCTCATATTTTTCTTACAATTGGAACAGTTATTTCATAAAATTTAGGATTGGGTCAAATAGACCCGAAAAAACAGCAGGGTTAAATATATATCGGAGCTATAACTTCAAACAAAAATGCATGAAGTTATGAAATATTCGAATATGTATATGTTACACATAATAAATCTAGATGCAAGGAACTCAAACAACAGTTGGAGTCCTGTTCATATTATCAAAAAGCTATTTTTTACATTACAACTGATTTTTCATACATTATTTCCGATTTTTATATTTATGAGCTTGAACTTTTGACAATGAAAATGCCTTGAATTCATTGAATTCATTATTCTGCAGTACTTGTAACCATATATGACTTCAATAACGTTAAAAAATATCGGTATATAGTATGTAAATGACAATTTTGAATATTATAGGTATATATCTACGGTTACATTAATGCGATTTCGCGCGAAAAATCACAATGTATTTGTATGTGTATGTATACATATTATTTTCAAAATTAATGCAAATTCGCGTCTACTGTAACCATAGCCTAATCAAATGGTGCGAAATTTGAAGAAGTTACCGGTGGATAACTTAACTTGTCCATCAAATTACGACGTTGCCGCGCTTTCACAAATCATCGAGATACTCCAACGTAATTTTTTCAAATTATAATTAATTTCTTTAAAACGGCGTAGTAAAGATGATTGAAACTTGACAGACATTTTCGTCTATCCATGTACTAAATATAAAAAATAATGAAAACACATTATCTTTAATTCTATCTTTTCTTCAATATTTTTCAGCTGCTTTATCCGTCAGAATTGTTTCTTTCCATTACAATACATGTAACATCAGAGAAAATTAAAGAATTTAGTCAGTGGATTCATTTCAAATTTGATGTAGTTCATCAGGAAGACTAGTAGAACAATCCTACAAATTCTTATTGATCTCGTACTATTTTTAAGATAAGTCAAATACATTCTTAACCGACTCGATATCAGAATCACGACTGAAACATGAAACATTTCCTGGATTCCCATTTTTTATTTCCAATATACCAGTGCAATATGTAATTTTACTATACTCTTAAGCCAGGAATCCACCAGAAAGCTAAGTTAAGCTATGCTATGTTTAGCTATGTTTAAAAAAAAAATTAGTTTCAATACATTTTTATGGATCCGTTTCCAGCAAAAGCTAAGCTGAGTTAATAAAAATGTATTGTTTAAACATAGCATAGCATAGCATAGCTTAGCTTAGCTTTCCGGTGGATTCCCGGCTTTACTCCTAGTGTAGCAAATAATTGAAGCGCCGGATAATGGAAATAGAAAACAATTAAGAGCCGGTTAATCGAGGTTCTATTGTACTTGAAGGGTGGACTGATTCGCACTAGCGAATGAAAAATCAGTGCATGAAAGATTGACAGAAAAGGTTGAAAAAAGGCAGAAGCACAAGTATTTATCACCGGATCACAATGAATATGGTTCCGACGTAGGCTCTTAAGAAAACACACAACCTTGGCAGTTGATCGATTAATTACAATCGAGTTTCAACGATTGCCCAGTATCGAAGTCCCGCAACAAAAGGGATTACACAGTTCGATGCAAAATGACAGAGCAGAATGACTCGGGTGTCCAGCTGGGATAATGGTTTTCAACTCGGGCGTCAGAGTTTCCAGCAAGTTACGTGCTGACGGGCATTATTTATTACGCGCGTTGAGCATTCATAATGTTTAATAGGGACATACACACAGCGCGCCTTAATTCGAAAGTTCATAATTCGGATTATGCCAGTTTTGCGTCGAGCGTTTTATTCCGGTATCAAAATCAATTTATTACGCAGTGGGATCACCTTTCAACGGAGCAACCAACTGCTTCAAGATCAAAAGTAGTTTGGTCACCGTTTGCATTCTGTTAGAAACCGCGCTTTGGGCGCCGTTAAACTTTCCTCGGTGTAAAACACTATCTGACGGTGAATCATCGATCATCCCTATAGGCACAATCGACTTAATCGCCCTCATAATTTCCGTTATCGATTTCAGTGCGAGCCGGGGTAACCGATGCACGAACACCTTCGCTCTATCGTCTGTCAACCCTTGTTTCCTTAACTACCGACAATTTCGGGCCGTCTTCAACGACCACCAACTGACGCAACAACTGCCTTACTCTAAGATGGCAGTTGTCTTTAAAAGCTCGCCTAGCCGGGCGAGTAAGCGGTGGAAAGGGGCAGATGCCGTTGGTTCGCGATTAGAAACGAGTTTTTCGAAGCGAGGGGATTCCACCACCTCGATCTTATCGCGCTCGATCGGTCCAATTTCGATGAAAAGATACAACAGGCATCGACACGGGGAAAAAAAAAATAAAAGACGAAACTGTTCTTCTATACAAATATCTGTTTGATGAATCGTCGACGGAGCAGGATTCGCGGATACAGAAAATGCCTTTCATAAATCGAAGAAGTATTCAATGTATAAGAAATCCCTAAGAAATGACGGTAAACTCAATCAATTTTGTATCGTGTCATTTCGGTGAAGGATCATTGCAAGAGCAGGAAATTACGCGATAACTAGTTTTCTTTGGAAAAGAAAAAGGATCGAGGCTACATCAATCCAAACGCAGTTACAGGAATCAGTGATATTGCCTAGCGAAGAACAGACTGGACGATGCGAATTTCTCTTCCGTCGGCAAGTCTCCGAAAATTCCTTAACCTTCCTCGGATCGTTGATATTTGTGAAATTCCGCGAGATTTATTCACTCCATAACTATGTGGCGAAAGTATCGCACAGTTTAATGCCAATAGTCCTTAGAATGTTGCTTCAGCGCTTGTCGCTCGAGAATAGTTCCTATCACTTTTTGCGACACGCATATGAACCTGTTAGCCTGTGTAGACCGACTTGTCCGTGTGCGTTGCGTGATTAATTCAGCAACCACGTGTACATCGCGATTGTCGCGTTTAGGTTCTAGAAACACGTATAACCCTCACATTTTTGCGTAGAAAAATTATCATTTCTCTGTATTCCTTAAATCTGGTGCGAAGGAAGCTCTAAATATTCTCGACAAACATAGAAACACTTTGTGAAATTTTATATACATAAATCACTATTCGACGAAGTAGGATTACTGTTCGCAGAGGAAAACGATTTTCCTCGCCTAAAGGTTGATCCAGATACGTCCAGTAATTTAATCGAGTCGCAAATAATTATTTTACTAAATTATTAGACTAAATTTTATAGAGTTCGTACATAGTAAATTACTAAAACACTTGCTACTCGACTAAATTACTAAACGCATCAAACCGTGGTTTAAATTGAGGCGTTGACATGAAAAAGCATGTAAGTCACAAAAACCAAATTTTACAGGACAAGCAAAAATCGTTTGTGAATCTGTTGAAAAGGAATTTCATTTGTAGAGACTAAACTGTTTCTTCTAGCGATTTACTGACTTTGCCATGTCTTCACCATGGCTCTATCTACTACTTAGTATCTTACTAGGGTTCTTACTATCTTATCCGCCAAAATTAATTTTCCATTTTTGTTCGAGTTACTTGCTTTTCTCTGTCAACGCCTCAATTATTGTTTAGTAGCTCTAACATCCCGAAACCGACAAAAGATCACAATCTTACCCGAAATCGAGCCGCCTCGTCGTCGTGGTCGTCTTCGCCGTCTGCCTATATCCCTCGGTTACCTCTTGCGCGGGCGTTGAAGTCTCTGAATATTCACTGAACACCCCGACAACACTTCACCGTTCCTGCGCTCTGTCACACCGTTCACAATGGTTTCTCATACCCGCACAAGAAACACGATTATCTTCGTCACAGAACAACCCCCTCCAGACTCTCTTCCACCTTCATTAATCACCCTTCACGTCAGATTCTCTTCCGAATTCAATCCTTTTCCCATCAATAAAACATTACGACCAAGTAATTGCACGAACTCATTCGACGTGAATTTATTTCACAATAACAATACAGTTCCCTTCGATTCCGATCGCGCTCAAACTTCGAAACATGCGATCTGCGTCTCGCGCAACTATCACAACGATCGACGATCCTCCGGCTTTCCCGATCTCGCGCAACACAAATCGACGGTCTCTCCCAAAATATCGCGCTCTTCGTTACGTGACGACGAACACCGACGATTCGCAGACGATAACGATGACGTTTCACAGGCGCGTTCAGACAAGATGTTCAATCACCGTGGATCAAGTGTCCATTAAAAGTGACCGGCTCGTTGGTCACCGTTGCGCGAAACCTTCCGGATCGCTGGTCCCGCTGATCGCGTGGCTGGACGCGTGTGATGTCAAGGGTGGGGGGTGGTGGTTCGACGGGTGAAAGAGGAAATCTTGAGCGTTCGCCAGCGAGGACGTCCTCGAAGATCCACGCCGGGACGAATCACAGTTTTTCCGCGACCCGCGAAACAAGCGACAGCTTCCCTTCGATCTCCCGCGGAGATGTCTCGCAGTCTCTCATCGGAAAACGGAGCGAAGTCCGTCGCGTTGCACCGTACCGGATCCTCCCGCGCAAAATCTCGCCGCGATCGGTTCACAACGGTCCACAGATGCTCGCCGGATCGAGCGCGCGATTCGAATCCCCGCGAACCATATTGAAGACGGAGACGAGGTGTCGCGAAACCGGTGGACCCGGGTAGTCCGAACCCCTCGATCCGGATCGATCGATCGATCGATCGGGGTTTGTCGCGCGACACGGCCGAGCGTGAATGCACGTGGAACGGGCGGACGAACCGAATGGATGCTCGTCGATGCGTATTCTCGAAGGACGGATGGCGGGCAGTCGTTATCCTTCCGTGGATAAGCAGCCACCGTGGTACGACACGAGCGAGGCCCTGGTCCCGCGCCCACGTCCTACGTCGTCGTGTCTACGTTCGCCGTTCTACCTCGTGGAGCGTGCAGCAGGAGGCGTGCTGTCCCGGACTGGACTAGCCTGGGCCCCTGGAGTAGAGAGGGCCGGTCGCGCTTCACCTCCGCTTCACCGGCCTCCCTCCACTTCGCCGCGGCTCTCCTGCTACTCCTTCTCTCTTCCTCTTCTCCTTTGACCGACCGGCCGGTTTCGTTCCTTCCTTCGCACGCGAGCCTCGAACGGAACAGAGCCGAGGCTTACCTGTCTCTGACTGCCTCCCCCTCCTTGCGCCGCGCCGGGGGCCTCTCGCGATATCAGTCGACGCCAAAGGGGGAGAGAGACGCGCGAGGGAGAAACCGCGCGGGAGAGAGAACCGCGTCGGGGTACGAGAGATATCATGGGAGAGAAAGAGAGATCCACTCGCGGGGCGAGGGAGAGGAGACGATCAAAACGGCCCCTCTTTTTGCAACTTTCTTGGTGCTCTTTGGCGAAACGCTGACGTGACGCCCCCGTCATTAAACATCATCGAGCGCGGATCGCGCCGAAACTCGGAAGCTTCAAGTTTCTGCGTGGGACACGGTGACGTTGGTACGTTTCCCACAGACCGACGCGAATTTTCCGCGGCGGCAGCAAATGTTTATTTATTTATTTGTATTCTTAAGCCCTGTGTCTACGATCCGAGAACTTGGTCCGAGATCTCGGACACAGTTTTCGCAATTGGCTGTTTATTCTGTGACAACTGTAGATGTTGCTGTAAATTTCATGAAGTTAGCTCAGCTTTTTTTATTTATTTTTCTGTTAAGCCAGGGCCCCATTAGAGAAAAGCGCGGCCCTAGAAATCACCTGAAAAAGTCGATTTTTAAGAGCAGACTCATCCTGAAGTACCAAGCGCGCCTTGACAGAGTACTTTAGGTACTTCAGGACGAGTCCGCTCGTGAAAATCCACGTTTTCAGCTGGTTTTCAGGATCGTGCGCGCCGCGCTTTTCTCTAGTGGGACCCCGGCTTTATGTTTAAATAAGCACTTCTAAGTAAATATTGATATTTATTTACAACTCTGAAATATCTTTATTGAAAGAGTTCCCAACTAATTTCAAATCTAGAGATTGATACTTCGCCTTGAATTCTTTTCTCCATTACATTTAATTCGAACTTCGCACCTTGAAGTTAGCATTACACGTTGCGAAATTAACAAACTGTTATGAAAAAGTGGGACGCGCAGGATTTTTCCATCCCATGTTTTCGTACAAGATTTTCATCCAAATTGTCCTTGTCCCCGATCCAATTTCTAATTACTTCTTTTCATTGTCAGGACGAGAACTTGGACACAGTTCTTGAACCGTGAACATAGGGCTTTACGGGCGAATTCCCATTGATACATAAGAAATGAGAAAATATATAGTATATTTTAGATAATAGAATTATACAGAAAAAAAGAGAAAAAAAACACAGAGTATAAGAATAAGAAATAAGAGAAATAAACGAAACAAAACATATTTCACGAACATGCAATCTGAACGCAATTGGAGAATCTGAATTACATAGTGCTCTAGTAGTAATCAAAATTTACATTGAGTAATTTCACGATTGAGAGTCTAAAATAAGAGATACACTCAGTAAACATGTCAGTTGGTTCAGCGATTTGATTCACCTAATTACAAGATCTAGAACCTTAACATTACATGTGAAGTGATCGACACGAAAAAACATGGATTTAAGGATGAAGCGAGGGTTTGTTCTAATAATGAGACAAATAAGTTGGAGAAGCGTAAGACAGTCAACTAGCTTATTAATAATTCTAAATACAAATTCATCAATGTTACAATACATATATGCGAACATTCATACATATAAACATGATGTGAACATACATACCGCTATTGCTGTGAATATTCTACTGCTGCTGCCGCCGCGGAAATTCGCGTTAGCGTTTGGGGAATTGTACTCCTTTTTCACGAGGATCCATCAGATTTTTTAATGATCTTCCGAATCAAGGAACTGCATAAAGTTTAGGAATTTTCAAAACTGTTCTGGGGGAGATTTTACAAATTCTACCATCTCTAATGTTTCTCTTTATTTTTGTACAAATACTTCAGATATTAGACGATTCTCAGATATTAGCTCACAGGTTTGCATATCTATTGCAAATGTTAATTCACTGTCAAGTCCACAATATTATATTTTTTCTATCAATTTACGTCGTTCTAACTTCTACGTTTAATTGTTTTTCAGTTTCCATGACTTTCATTAAGTACAAGTAAATACCTTTTTCAGAATTGAAACAAATTTAACATTCTCTTTGTAAACAAATTTGGGAATCACTGTACATATAATTTATTTATTTATTATTTATTGCTTTAACACTTAACTGCTACGGTGAAATTTTATATATTTAAAAATATTTCTTTTTTAGATTATAGAATTACATCAGAGCCTACTATTACTTACAAGCTATCATTTACAAGTTTATGAATACAATACATGTTAATTAGATTTTTATGTTTGAAAATTTCACGAAGAGTCCACCGTAGCAGTTACGAGTTAAACCAGGTACTGTTTACGTATCAAATACAATATTTTTACATGTAAATAACTAGCACAATTGACAGTGTTTAACTACAATTGAATCAGTCATTTAAAAAAACTGCGTAAGTCAAATTTTTCTTAACATAATTTTTTTGTTGCAAACGCATTTCTAAAATTTAAGGAATGTAATTCGTCATATGTTTTAATGTAACGTAGTAGATATAATGTAATTCGTCATTATATATTAGTGAAGATTAAGGAATGTAATAAATTTTTAATTAAATATAGTTCACAAAAAATGTGATTTATATAATTTTTGAAATTGACCGATTCAATTAGACTCTTACATGACAACATTTATACCTAAAATTAAACCCCAAATATTTTTGTTCTTCTCAATGGGGACAGTAACTTACCTTTTCTCTGCTCCAAATGTTATAAAATAATCTGACTAACCTATAGAGTTGGATTGACGAGTCCCTAATTAATCTAACGGATGATCTATTTCTGGTACTCCTAGATCAGTATGTAGGACTACCAAGGTCGTCCCCACCGCAAGGTTTATTAGAAGCACCCCCACTCCTTTCTAGTGTCACCGCGTCGCGTCGGTTCTTTTCAGATGGGCAGGCTCATTTGAATTTCAATAGGAGCGTCTGTCACGGCGAGACAACCTTCGCTTGTCGTTCCACCAATCAAATCTAATTGCCTTTCTTCGTCACTCCTACGTTCACTTTCTCTCGTGGATGGTCGACTCGTCGAGCTCGTGCTTCCATTTCTTTTTTTACTGTTTGCGGTTTTTGTTTGTTAATCAAACCGATGGTGAAGTCGCGGTGAAAGGAAGAACTATGAAAATAGTGTTTTAGTTCATTTAGAAATGGAATTCTCGATATTTTTCATCTAAAATTGCACAAAATTCTTGAGGTCATAATAATCAACTATTTAAAAATAAAATACTGGATTCGTTAGCAAATCTTTTTCTTTATTTCAAATAGTGTAGAAATTTAAATATAATGTATAAAAACAAAACTGTATTAAATAAAACATTGTCCATTTTTCTCTACCATTTTCTGCCATCGTGAAGAAAATTCTAAAGAATTTATTTTCTGTTGAATGTGGCATACAAAAGGGAATTAAATAATTCCTTTTTTCTTTTTTCTTTAACCAGTCCAACACACATACGTGTGAATAGAATGCGTGAATAACACCTAATTGATTCTTCGACTGTTAAGTGAATTGCAGACTAGGAGGACTGAATAAGGATTTGGTTAACTGGTTGCGTCGAAAACAAAATGAAGTTCCCGTCCCGAAATTCCGTGGCGATTCCGATGTCCACGCAGAATTGTTCACACCGTCACCGTTACAGGCGGAACCAAGCGGAACTACGGTTCATGCACACAACAAAATTTCCCTCCTTCCTCAGTTAAATTGGACTTTGAGCGAAGTCTCTCTTTCTCATTTATATTCCTGCGCTAGTTATAAATCAACGCGTTCGCCCATCAAGCTTAACGAAGCGCGCGGGCGTGTGAAACGGATCGAACGGAAAACCATTGAATTTTTCTGTATATTTCATCGTTCCGTCGGACCATGGAATTGTGACCAGAAACAACGTAACTCCACCGTAATATCTCGGTGTAATCTTTACCTTCAACATATTCTAAGTACTTGACAAACTTATTACTTGACAAATTCTAATTACTTGATAATGCAGTGTTCTAAATTACAGATCAATTGACAGTAACATTATTTGTAAATGATTATTAGCACAAAGTAGTACAATGTAGGATTTTTAGAGACTTCTTGCTTTTTTATTATTTTATGTATTTTGTCTTCTTTTTATTTAGTTTAGACAGTTTTTATTGTAATCATTTTTTTTTTTAATTTTATTCCACTGAGGATATATTTTTGAGACAGAGGATTTTTTTTAATTCAGTCAGAATGTCTAGTTTAAATAGTTTTATAAATAGAATTGTTTAAACGTCCGTTTAATATACTTTTAGATTAAATTTTATATCATTGCAGATAATTATTAAAAGTCTCATTGATCTGTTTAAATTCATTTGTTGTTGCTAAGTGTTCAGTTTCAAACTGACAATAAAGTGAGTACTATTTAAATAGTATGTAAGTAGTACCTAATTTTAGGTATAGTTTACTTAAATATTTAATTAAATCCTGTCTAAATTTAAAGGTGAATATCAATACTAATTTACTAATCACAAGAGAATCTAATATAATTATTTGTCTATTAGCAGATATATTTGTATTTTTTTGTTTACCAATTAACAGGCACGCGCCCAATATTACAAAAAGGAAAGTACAATACAATGCAATACAACAACCACACAAATGACGTAAATGCAATGAAAAGAAAAAAAAAATTATATAAAGAAGAGAGTAGGAAAAATTCTGTAAAAGCTGCAACAGCCATTCGACTAATTTAAACGTGTCTGAACCAGCCTTAAGAATTAATCACTCCTAGTAAAATCGTTTGAATTCTTTGCAATTCGAAGTAATTTCTAACAATTCGCATCTAAACAAATTCTTTATATAAATTAGTATTATGGCAACAAATCCATTTTTCGTCTGCAACGTCGAAACGACTTAAAAATAAGGAAACCGTAGAATTTAATCAATTCAATGATCTATTAACTAAAAAACGTGATTTGAAAGAAATCGTTCTTAGTCCAAATGATACCTGAAAAAGAAACATTTCTTAGCCGAACGATTCTCACAAAACGGTTCTCGAAAGCCCCTACGAGCAATTAGCTCTTAACGTATTCACGGAACCATCGGCACCGTTTTGCATCAAACTTAAAACGCATTCGTTACGTCGAGCCGCTTAACCGTGTAGAATATTAAAGAGCCTCGGAAGTTATTTAACGATACCAGATGAAAAGTCGAGCACACGCATCCTGTCTGGCTGGTTCAACGGTCGCGCCATAAAAAGGTACGCGCAACACCTCGCCTTGCGCTGCGCCACGGCCAAATAGTTATGCACCCCTTCGCCCTGACCAGCCTGCAACAGTTCTAATAGCCGCGCGTCTATCCCCGCCGATCGGTTGCACTTGCTGAAACAGCTGTGGCACCTGTTCCCGGCTGGTGGCGTAAGGTGCAACGTTCCTCTGACTGTTCCGACACAGTTCCATTCTGTTTCCACCGACGAGACCCTCTAATATCCGCCCCGGAGTAGATCATCGGGTCTAGGGTTAATGGCACCCCGATGCCTTCTCTTCCTGTGCTTTCTTCGGCTCTTTTGTTTCCTATTCATTGCTTGACGATAAAGATCGAATGTGTCAAAAATATCACCGTGAACAAGAAGAATACACAGACGGAGGCTGTAATTGGATTTTGAAAATGGGTACGGAAACGGTAAAAAGAACTCGAAGATTTTAACTTTTTCAATTTTGATAAACACTTGACAATCTTTTTTGACTATACCTACGCATTGTGCTGCGATACTTTTCTACCGAAGGATAGAATTTAAAATCAAAATTACATTCGAAATTTCCTTGCCGATTTCTCCTTTTGATGGCTACTTAACCCTGCTGCGGTTTTCAGGCCTTTTTTCACCAATCAGGATATTTTATTTTCTGTAACAACTGTTTTATTTTTTGGGAACAATGTGAGAAGTTTACTGTCAATGTTTACATTTCTTATTCCTTAACATTGTATGAAAAATTCGTTGGCTACATTCTTAATAATATGATAATGATAAGAGTTGCTACATTTGGGATTTTCAGAAGGAGCAGGATTAAAACCATTTCAAACATCGAAAGGTCCATTTCATGTCCAGTTTACGGTCGAATGTCTTACGTCCGTTGTGGACATTCTTAGGACGTTAGTAAGATTTAAATTTCGGATGTTTTAGAAACATTCGCTCCAAGAATTCTAGGGATGTCCCTAAGGCTTAAGGGGTCATGTTTAGTCAGGAGGCCGAAAAAACGTGTTTTTTAGGAATTTTTTTTTTTTCTAAAAGTATAACATTTAAAGAAAAAAACAATCCGTGTATTTGAAGGCGCGTGTCTTTACGAACTTTTTGTAATTTTTGTAACAAAAAGTATAAAAATAACAATAGTATAGTAATTTTACTAGAGATCCTCTTAAAAAACTCGGTGCGCAGTGACCACTTTTGCTCAGATTGGGGTCATCTAAAATCAAAAAACGAAAACGATTTGTTTTGTGTATGAAATTATCTAGTCCTTGAACGAAGGGTTTTTCGAAATATTCATTTGGAAGAAAATGGCGGGCGTTTGAAGTGAATGTTACGATTTCCGATGAAAATGTCACTCATTTTTTATAAATAAAAAAAAACTATGTATCGCAAAAAGAAATCCTTCGTTCAAGGACTAGATAATTTCATACACAAAATGAATCTTTTTCGTTTTTTAATTTTAGATGACTCCAGTCTGAGCAAGAGTGGTCATCGCGTTTTTTAAAAAGGATCTCTAGTAAAATTACTATACTATTGTTACTCTTATATATTTTTTGTTACAAAAATTACAAAAAGTTCGTAAAGACATGTGCCTTCAAACACACGAATTGTTTCGTCTGTAAATGTTATACTTTTAGAAAAAAAAATCCTAAAAGAACACGTTTTTTCGGCCTCCTGACTAGACATGACCCCTTAAATTTCGATCGTTCTAAGAACGTTATACGTGCATTTATATACTTTTATACATATATGAAGTAATAAAGTCTACATTTTATTTTATAATATCCAAGAATGCCAATTTAGCATGGGTCGAAAGGCTTGGTTTGCCGTCCTATCGTCCTATTGAAAGCTATTAAAACATTCACAAAACGGAAAGAGAACGTTTCATTTAATAATTTTAAGCGTTCAAATATGGAGAATGTTACTTTATGGAGAATGTTAACACTCGGAGAAACGTCTACAGACGGTCTCGAACAGCAAGAAATATTGCAGGAATATTGCAATATTCCCAATACTGCTCATAAAATATGAGAGTTAGTGTTACTAGACGCGATATTAACCCTCGTTACAGTAATCAAGCCTCAAATAATGATATAACGAATCGTGGATTGAGTTGATCCAAATAAGCAGTCGTGGAGGGTGTTCAAGGTGGGGAGAAAGCCCGCGAAACACATGGCCCGGAACAGTATGCGGAGAAATGTGGATCAGCTGGTGTTCGCCGACGCTATCAAGAACGCGTGCACGTTCGACCGTTAAACGCCCTTCACCCTTCGCGAAGGTACGCACATGGCCCCGCACGACAAAGGGTCCTCGTGCTTTCCGAAGACACGCACGTTCCTCCTTCGTCGATGTTCTTATTAATGGCATACATTATTACGGCGATGGTAGTAACGGCTGCGTCAACGGTCTTGGGCACCTGACGCCTTGTAACGAGTCGACCACTGCCAGGGGCGGGGCCCTTGTCGGGCCCTTTTCGTCACGATCACGTCGCTAAGTCGTCCCCGGTAGCCGCGGCCTTTCTTGTCGCGATTAAACGAGATACGGGCCGGTGATAGCTGGCGCGATCGGTGGGCTTCTGAATTTAGGGGACAGATTACGGTATCGTGAATGCGAATGTTATTGGCCGGTAGCCATACATTTTTTTTTTATGATGCCCCTGATTTGTATCTGGTTGCTTAAAATGGGTTATCGAATTGTCCTGTCACAGTCATAATCTGATACCTACGCTGCTGGTCTAATCTGTTTTATTGTTATTAGACTGCAATCTTTTAATCGTATCACGGTGAATGTTTACAAACACTGTTACAAACAGAGATAATTAATAATAAAATCGTACGATGGATGAATTCGATTTAAATATGAGCAAATTCGATTTATTTTCGAAATACACTTTCTTACTGCATACGAAAAGATTTCATTCCATATTTTTTTTATCTATTTTTACGTGAAGAATCATTAAATTTCATAATTGTTAAATTTTACGTTACATTTATCATATACAGCTCAATATTGCAGGGTATAAAAATTCCAAGATTTATCTAACATTTCAAGGAAAACAAACATTTGCTCAGTTATACATATTATCGAACAATTCAAGGATATTGTTGCAAATGAATTTCTAATATTTAACGGAACGTATGCATAAAATAGTAAGAAAAGTTAGAAATAGAAATGAGAAAAGTTGTATCTGTGGCTGCAAGGAAAAACGACGCAAGTTACATTTTCAAAAAATTGAGTTTGTGCCTTAACTCAAGTCTATAAAGCAAAATTTATATTATTGTCAGAGAAAAAGTCTATGAAATAAAATTTTCTTTTGAGAACGAAATTTTAATCAAATTTGAAATCGTAGTACAGCATTGGCGATCAAAACTTAACAATTTAACTAACTTAACAGCCACAGATATTTTTCTGTTTAATTAGTTTTATAGTTTTGCCATTTATGGCAATTTCTAATGTGTTAGAATGGGTAAAGATGAAATATTGAAAATAAAATATATTTGATGATATTTGGAAGGTAAAAGACACATTCAGACAAATTGGTTTTCTTCTTTTATACAACTGAAAATATGAATTTTGAAAAACAGTTTTGATATACTTGTTATTTTTATATATTCTTCGATATTATAAACTATAGCTATAGGTTACAACCAATATTGTAATAGCAAAAAGAAAAAAATGAAACTAAACTAAACTACGTAAAATAGACACTAAATACAACATTGTTTTAATTTAAAATAATGAACAACTTTACCACAGTCAATTGTCAATCATTTGCTTTACAAAATTTTAAGTCAATGTATGGATATCAAAGTGTTCGAAAGGTGTAAATAAATCAGGGGATCAAATAGTGATAACCCCAAGTGCTACACCCGGTTTCAGTAGCTTCATTCGCAGTCAGTTTGAACCTCGCAAAGCTTACATCTCGATCTTCCCGAATCGAATAATAAATCGAAACCGCACTGGCGTTAACCAGTTAGAGATCCCATTAAGCACCGCATCACGAGACTAATTCGTGGGGGAGGAGGTAATTTCCCTTTCGACGAAAGAGGGTAGTCTAGAACGAGCTCCGATCCTCGAGGCGAGAGCTCGACGAGAGAAACGCTTAAAGCAAAACGAGTACGCGTGAATTGGCACCTGAGAGAATGAGGGGCCCTGCAATCGGATAAGATGGGAGTACTGCGGCGGATCGGAAGGCGTAAAAATCGTCATAAGGGTATCCAACTTGCTCTTTTATTTTTCGATGGGGAAATTGGCCAGTCGATGGCATAAATAAAGATCTCAACAACTGTTGTAGGATAGGAATTGATATTATGAACAATTTTGTTGGCATTGGGTGCTGCTATTAAACCTGAAAACGAAGAAATATTTTTATGCTGGAAAGGGATGTTTATATTTAAATAAACATAAAGTTGAACTAAAAATATTCGTAAAAATATTTAAATATTCGTAGAACTAAATTTGATAAACTTTCATGCAGTCACGCTATTTTCGCTATATTTTATTTATTCGTTTTAACTGGAAGTCAAAACATGATCTCAACCCTTAAGTGTAATATTATCGATATTAATTATTTATAAGCATTATAACAGGTTTACAAAATTTCACAAGGTTTCCTCAAAATGTTATCATAAAGATAAAAAATTAATTTAATATAATATTGTGACTTTATTATGCAACTTAAGGGTTAAATCTTATAAACAAAGAATTTTCAGAAATATTATTATGTATCTTAAAGTATTTCTTGTTTTCAGTATTCAATAATTTCTAAATAATCTACTATTCAAATTACAAAAATTTGACAAAGATAAAATGGTTCGGTTGAGACAAAATAATAGCATAAATAATCCTAATAAACTAATAGATTCTATATTTGAGTAATACAACAGTATGAAGTGAACATGTTTTGACTATAACTACAAAGTACGTAATCAGTAGACTGCGAATTTTTATGCAAAATCAAATGTTTATAAACGTGAGTAAAAAGTTGCAACATAATAACAGTTTGTTTTGTTTTTTAAATATTGTAACTTGCATTATGTTTCTCACGATTTTATACATTTTCGAATTTATCAACAGCTTCCTCGAGTTTTGCATATTGAAATTATTACAAATGCATAAAAATCCGCAGTCTAGTAATCAGAAAATGGGTCACAGTCCAAGATCAGGGACGAACATCGACAGGCCAAACAAGTCTAAAAACAGGCGTCGATCGAATCGTAGGTCAGCAAATGTAGAACTGCCAGCAGGTGCAACCTTCTTTCTGCCCCACCGGACATAGGGTAGGTAATGCCTTCCATGTCAGCTTCGTTTCCGACCCGCTTCCTTTTTCTTACTCCGAATGCGAGTTCATTACATCTACCACTGCGCGAGAGTCTTATCCCAGGATCTAAGATCTTCGTGACCTGCGTTTATTAATTACATTCTCAGTTTATTGTATAATTCGACTAGCTTCGATAATTAACAACAGGGTAGAGCCAAGCGCATCAATTTCAGCGAACGATCATGTCTAATTGGGACGTCAGGCTCATGTTTATAATACATACTACTGTAGATTAAATCTTTGAAAATGAAGCAATACAATGTTTGTGGGCATAGATTGAGGTTCTTGTGTAATTTTTTGCAATCGAAAAATTCTTTTGTACATCTCAAAGCAGATGTTACTTTATTTGAAATTTTTAGTATTACAAATAAGATATATTGATAGCAGTTTTGAATGGGAATTTGTAAAATTGACTATAATGTTGGAGCAAGATATTTAAGTGATTTTTTAGGATTTTTCTTTGTATTCAGCAATTTTTTGTGCTATTTCATAGTTTAAATATGTATAATAAAAAGCAATGTTAATATTGGGATTTATTTTTATTAGGTAATGTTTGTCTAAAAATGTAGTATTGGGTTGGAACAAAAATTCGTAACGTTTTTAAATGAAACTCAAAGCAATGTTGAGGTACTTGTACAAAAATTTATTCAACTACATATGTGTCATTCTTGTCTACTATTCTTCACCTCCTTAAAGATAGTTTCATTGTTTCATTCTGCTAGAATTTCACATTTTACAAACGCAATTTATTGAAAATTGCTACGAACTTTTATTCCAACCTAATATTTAGTATTATTTCTTGAATTTTTAAATTTTGAGTAAATTAAACAGCGTATTACGTTACTAATAAATATGTCTAAAAATTGTAAGCATTTTATAACAGGAATTAAAACGAGAAGCGACACTATTTATAGCATGACCTAATATTAATAAAGTTATTTTACAACCAAAGAAATTCTCCTCAAAAATAACACCATAAAAACAGGCATTCATAATTTTTTTACCAAAATCCAAACACGGCAGAACTTCAATTAATCGATTTAATATCACAGTCAAAATTGAAGCATTTCCTCTTAATCCCGAAATCTTCGATTCTTAAAATGCCATGATTAACTCACACTTTGAATTTTACTCAAAGTTCTACTGTATTTGCTTCACAGTGTACCGAACAATTAGAACACTAGATGAAAATATAAAATAATTAACAGCCGGTTCATCAAGGTTCTATTATATCGTTCATTAGATTCTACGATTCGACGTTCCAGATGAAAAACGGATTTATTGCCATAATCCGAACTATAAGAGAACTTTATTAGATACAAATTATTAGAAATTACTTCAAAGTGCAAAAAATCATCATTTCATTAGTTGAATACAAAGTTCTGATCTTTCAAATCCGTAGAACATAATTAATACTTAATACTTCGAAACGCCCTTCTCAATCCCCAAACTGAAATACTAACCCAAATCTCCAAAAACCAACGTTACCAAAACCCTGAATCCCCAACTCATCCATCAACTATTCAACCATCTTCCCTTCAACCCACTCATCCAGTCCTCCCCCCCTGCGGCATATCAACACACGTCACCCCACGTGGTCGTTATCGAATCGGACCCCGACCAATCGGAGGCGAATCCCGCGGACGAGCCGATCGTCGGCGAAGGCCGAAGCGCGTGTGTCGCGTGGCCGGGATCAAGTAGCGGAATCGAGGCGAGGGTTCGCGACCCGGCCGGTGACCGTCGCGTCGCGGCTCCGTTGGCCGGGTAGTGGGGTCATTCGACTGTCCTGGGCCGCGGATATGGCTGGAGGGGCCCTTGGATCCGGCGACGGAGGGGAGAAGGCCCGAAGGGGCCCCGGAGAGCGCCACGGCCGCGGGTGATTACGTCGCCCGTCGGCGCGGAACTGTCTCCTCCTACCCGCGGCGCCCACCGCGCTCCGATTGGCTCTACTCCCTGCCGAGGAAACGTACCTCGCCTTTTTCTCTTTCTCTCGTCTCTCCTCTCCTCTCTCTCTCTCTCTCTCTCCGCCTGGCCGTCGTTCTCCGTCTCGCTTTTTCGAGTCGACTTCCCCCCGATTTTTTCCCTCTCTCTATCTTTCTCTCTTTTTCTTCTCGATCTCTCCCGGGCCCCCTCGAACCGTCGCGCCTACGAGCCGCCCGGTGTCCTCTCTTTCCCCCGACGAGAGCAGTTTTTCTGCTTCCTTTCCGACGTCGTTTCATTCACCTTGGCTCCCTTTCGTCGGCGATCGCCGGGCCCCCGGCCCCGGTGCCATGGCCGGCATTTCGCCTCTGCCCCGCGTCGGTCGCGCCGACTGACCACAGAACTTTTTTTCGGGGGAGAGACGCTTTTTCGTCGGGGACCCTCCAAAATGAGATTAAATCGTGATAGAGAATCGCGATGGGTATGGTTGCTGAGGTAATGTAGCGAGAATTCGATTCGTCGGCCAACGTAATTGATAGAAATTGATAATTTGGGCCTAGAAAAGGTTGAAGTCCTCTTCCTTCGATACTTATCTTCGTTGTCTTCCTATTTAGATCATGATTAGACTGCGGAAGTTTATGCATTTATGGCAATTTTCAAATTACAAAAACTTATAAGAACGCCTGCAGGTATAAAAATGCAATCAAATATAAAAATATAATGCATTTTATAATATTTAGAAAATAAAACACACATTTATTTAAGATTCAATTGCTGTTGTATGTCTATAAAAATATTAATTTGCATAAACTTCCGCAGTCTAATCATGATATTCGAATCGTGTGATCGTTTAATGCTATGTCCTAATTAGACGTCGTACAACGACCAAATCATCGCCGCATAATCGAGCAATCGACGTGACATTAAACAAATACAACATATTCTATAGCCATGTCCAATCAGCAACCGTTGCGATGCGACGACGTCTTATTTGTCGACCGGAATGTTTGAAATTCAAACCAGTTTGCTTTTTGTCACATTACACGTACTACGACTGCGATGGCTAATTTTGCGGAAAGACTTCAAACGAAGACGAAGATATCTTAAAAACTTTTTACTGTACAAATTACATTTTGATACCATAGATTGATATTCGGTAATTGGTACATATTGGTATTAATGAGTAAGTCATTAAACTGATCCCGCCATTACTGTATCGCAAAATATAGTCGATGATAAAATTGTATGTATAATTGCAGACCTCAAAGCTGTGGATGTCTTCAAGTTTACAGACTCTTCTCCATACTCCAAAATCCTTAAACTTACAATTTCTGAATTTTCAATCTTCCTAATCAGAGATTTCTTAGTCTTACCTTCCAAGGAAAGCGCTAAATATTCTTCTTAAAAATTTCGAAGCTCCAGATTTCGGGATGCTCCAGATTTAATGACCGCACACGATGATCACCCTAAAATTTGGCCAAGAATCAGGCCGACGGCGCTGAGGTCGTCGCGTCCAGACGAATTTATCGCATCGCGACTCTTTAGCACGCGATTTCCGAGGAATGACTGGAGCATGCAAAAAGAATTTCACTCCCGTAACGAAGTGAAAATTGTGCGGCCGCGAACGCCTCCATTTCTGTATAAATGATAGCCTACCGTTAGAGCATCACCCTACTTTCGTTTCAGGCGGAAGCGAATAAACTCGCTCGCGATATCAACGAGAACAATCCGGCCGCGAATTTTTCTTCCTCTTCGTTTTGCTGAGTTCTCTGCTACGCCGAGAAATACTCCAAATGAATGAAATTTTCTGGAGTTCTATGACACTCGATACCCGATGGAGAAAATCGCGGACAAATTTTTCATATCTAAATTTCATTTTCCTGAAACTTACGTGAATCGATTAATCGATCTAATCGAAGTAATGTTCGAGTCGATTAATCCCATTGTATTTATCTATATTTTGGAATTTATTGATTTTTGTCTCTTTCCAGTTTGATTCATATTCAAGCACAGCTTCGAAGCGTTCGCTGTCGGGTTTATCGATTTCTCCGAGCGTTAAACATTTACCTGGCCAAGTAACCGTGACACGCCTTGCTCATCCAGCAAACCGAGAGAGGATCATTTTACCCGAAGCGATTCCTCTCGCGATGATCTAGATCGAAGTGACTCTCCCACGACGAGAACTTAGCGAATTGTAATTCTTCTGGCGGACGATGACCGTGACAAATCGGCAAATAATGATGCAAAATCGAACGATTATGGTTCTACCGAGAAATCGATAGTTCGTGTAATGACTCCGTTGTCGGTGAGAGAACTAAGGGAGTTTGTTAACTCAGAAATCCTGTTCCCAACGAAGTTGTTGTATAGCAAAAAGGTTGACATCTGATTCGCAATGCTTTAAGTCAACTGCTATACAATGTCTTCATCTTTTGTTAATTCTGTATTACATTTAAAGGTTGGTTCAGACACATCCAGTAATTTCGTCAAGTGGCAAATAATTACGTTGTTTCACTAAATTACTCGACTAAATTTTGGTGTTCATACATAGTAAAAAACTAAAATACTTGCCACTAGACTAAATTACTAAACGCGTCTGTTTCAGCCTTAATAATGATGTTATATGCATATTTTGTCTTTTACATAATATGTTAAATTCCGATATATAATATTCCCTTCCGTGTGAATTTAAATATCGCATGATGACGGTAGTATAATGATAATAGTAATAATTTCATTATCGTTGCATCTTGGAGCAGGTGAAGCTTTTAATTCGAGACAAATTGACCATAATATGATTGTCTGTCAGCGGTATCTTCTCCTGGATCTTCATTAGCATATTTATAAAGATCAATATCTTATTTACGTGCAACATCACAATTTCTAATGATAGAAATTATTCACACTATAAGTGATCAAAAATAATCTAAATACGATTGAATTCAGATTCACTTTCACCAGGAAAGTTTCAGAAAACTATGAACAATAGTCTCGCAAAGATCTAGGCGTTGAATATGATACTAATTTTCATTTTCAATAGCACAAAACAGATCTCAAGAGCCAATCTTATCGCTCTTAATTGATGGCTGCGCGTCGCTCTGTCTCGCTCATTCTTGATTCATTCTCCTCGTCGAACGGTTCAATTGAGAACTCCACTCAAGCGTTAAAAAATTAGCCATTTTCCCTCCTTTGCTGATCGCGAATGTACCGGTTCAGTGATTGGTTAACAGCGAATTTAGTGTACTGTAACCCAAATAAATTACTCATTTGTTTGGATTATGTTTCTTCTTTATAACTACATATAATTCTTGGTCGTTCCTCAATCATGCATTCTATATTTACTCACTTAATTCACTTACGGTTTTTGTATTTCTTTTGACTCAATCGTATATTCTATTTCAATCAACAATTGTTTTAATTTTAAGAAAACTAGAAAATAATTAGTTTCCGTATTTATTGATGTTTAACACGTTGACTGCGATATGACGAAATCCTTGCCTATTTTTACGCACTGTATTCGTCACGTCACAGTCAACGCGTTAACATTCTATCAAAATTTCGCGTACCTCAACAATTATCAAAAATCTAAATTTATTAGAATCTTAATTGTTATTACTGCGGATGTTTATGCATGTATGGCAATTTTTAAATTACAAAAACCTATAAAAATAAATATTTAGAAAATAAAACATGAATTTCCTTAAGATTCAGTTGCTGTTGTGTGTCTACAAAAATATGAATTTGCATAAACATCTAGTAATAACAACAGTTCTTATAAATTCAAACTTTTAAAAGGAACGTAGCACAGTTAAGATAAAGTCAGTGAATTTTGACAACTAAAAGAACGAGTAAAGATCAAGGAGAGAAACAGACGAAAATAGTTACGAACTAAAAAAGTCAAGAAGATAATTATCATAAATCAAATCTTCGAATTCGTCTTCTGAATGCATCTTGCAATATAATTTCGTCCACTGATATAATCATCAATTTTTTTTTTTTGAATCGACGATTTAATCAGTCAATCCAACATAAGTCAAAATACATTAGGAGATGAAATATCGAGACAAGGGATGAGCTATTATAACAAATGCAGATAGCGAGCAGTCCAATCGGAATGTTCCCGTTTCAGCGGACCGAGTCTGCCCGATAAAGTTTAGAACTGAACGGATCGTCGGCACACTTCTTCAAAGCCTTGCACCTGGCTACACCTGTCCTTTGATACGATCGTTCGCGGGACGTATCAACGATGCTGCCGTAGAAAACAATTCCGCCGAGGGAGACGTGTTTATTTAATAAGATCCCCCGATATCGTCGCTGAATTCGAAGATTTCGACTGTCAGAATGTAAAGTCCGACAGAATGAAGAAGTTCTATTGTGTGGAGATCGTGCCGATATAATCGCGGGCCAATCGTGTTCTGTCGTCGATGTGTCCTCCCATGCAGGCCTACCTGCTTTCATTTTGTGATTCTTCTTGTGATATTACCTTCGACTGCTTTATTATACTCACACCTGAATGCGAACAACTTTGAGCTTGTTCAAATTTAACATTAATTCAACTCATTCCATTTTCATATTACATTCTTCTCCTTCATTCTGTTTTCGCTGTGATATCTAATGAAACGAGAAACAAATGGACAATCTTCTTTCATTCATATAAAATTTTAAATACTAACTCAGTAATCTTAATTGAAGTAATCATTACTAAACTACGAATTGTTATGCACTTATAGCAATTTGAAATATATGAAAACGTTTGAGAACGTCCATAAATGCAGAAATATACAAAATATGAAAAATAAAATACATTTTATAATATTTAGAAGACAAAAGACATTTTTACTTAAGTTTCACTTACAATATTGCAATGTAGTTATTACATTACACAAATTATCCCTACTGTTCTCCTCTTAAAAATCTGACTTATTACAACTTGAATTAGTACATTATTATAAATGTAGACAATGAAATTTTTACAGAATGTCAAGAAACTAAAAACGTGGCTATGCAACGTAAAATGCAGGATCGGGTTAAATAGACCCGAGGAGCACAGCAAGGTTAATATAAAAAGGAAGAAATTCACTATTTTAACTAAAATTGATAAGATTCTAAACTTAATTTAATGTGTAATTCTACATAAAATATTAATTTCAATAATGGATTTAGGTTTTTCTCGAAACTTCGCATTAAAAAATAATAAAGCATCGACATAAGAAGACGAGAAGTAGGAAAAGAAACGTCCCGATATACGAACCACGATAAAAATAGAATAATTGTGTACTTAATGCGAACCGCACAGAAGACTGTGATCTAATAGATAATACTCAACCTCACGGCTTAATCTGTAAACATTACTAAAATCGCCACATTACTCTAGGAAAGAGTTTTAATGAATGTTAAAATTAAATTCCACCGGCAGTATTATGCATGAATCCAGTATATTATACAAGTACAAATATCCAATTACGTTAGAGCTCTTGATACCCAGGTACCTGATTACCCGAGCAGTAACCGGGTATACGGATAATACGGGGAATACAATTACAAGCTGCCGAGTAGTGTAATAATACCGAGTAATACGGATATAGTTACTGGCATAACATGATTAAACGATGAAACACACTTGAGCGATGAACGAATCGTAATTAAATGTTCTGATAATTTGATATTTTTATTGTGTGAAACATTAAACGCAGGAAATTGTTCTAAAATAAAACGATGTTAGATAAAAATATGTGCAACTATTTTAATTATCGGATAAAAAGATAAAAGATAGACGTAGAATCTATTCCTCAATTCATTAACGTATAACATGTATTCTTACGAGATCAATTAAGGCAACGAATGACTCCGATTTTCGTCTCATCTCAACCTCCTCCATATGTTTAAATAATTTGATTCTTCACAGTCACAGTTATTCAACAATATTTAATAAATCGTATCCTTACCATTAATCAAAATCTCATTAAAAGAGGATCACAATCAGGTCGAAGAATAGAAATACACACATAAAAAAATTCCATCATCGACCGACCCCCAAGAAACCAAGTAAGAGGCTCGAAGAAGACCTCCGCGCGGAGAAAATCCGTGGAAACGATGATTGCCCGCAGGTGGCAATAAAAGGCAGACCATCGGCGTTTCCAGTAGCACGGAGTGTCGGCGAGACGCTGAAACCTGAAACGAGGGTGTCCGTGCGGCGCACCTGGTCGCACCTGTCTGGCGTCGCGCTTCGCTTCGAGTGGGTCTCTTTAGTTTCGTGGGCACAAGGTGCGAGCGCCGGGGGTTGTGATCGCTGGACCGTGACCGAACCGCTCTCCGCGTACTTCTAGATAAACGTCGTCGGCATCGTGATTCTACCCTGTGAAAGGGAACCGATCGATCCCCGGCGGGGGATTTGATCGTTCTTGTTTCCGACAAAGTCGAAGAACAATGGACGATGCCTACGCTCGACGCCTTCTTCTCGCGCGGACCTCAACGCGAAATGGGCTTCCTCTTCTTCTGGAACAAGTCTGGGAAATTTGAAAATGGTTTCAAGCTATGAATTATAAAGGATTATTTAATAGGGGCGATTTAGAGTGTTAATACCAGAGTTGGATTCCTTTGACAAATCCTGATGGATCATCATTTTTTATACATATATTAGGTGTAGAAATGAACAATCCGAATTTTTTAGAGAAATTCAAATTTTATTTAAAAATAAAAGTGTAACAGATGTTTTATTCAAAATAATCGATACCGTTTTCTATAACTTTGAGCCATCTTTCAGACAGTTAATGAAGTTCATTTTTTTATAATAAATTTTCAAAGCTTGGACGATTTTTAGTGATAGAAAACTCTTTCTTAATCTCAGTACATTTTTTTGAAAATGACTGATTATTTTTGTTGTTATGATTAGACTATGAATTTTCATGTAAATTCACATTTTTACTAGTATCAACAAAAAGTATTTAAAAGCTTGAATAATGGTATGTTTTATTTTCTAAAGAATATAGCATGTACTCTGCTTTTTATGTTCTGTATATTCTAAATTCTAGAATCTGTAAATATCCTTACAAGTTTTTGCTATTATGATTGTATACAGTGACGTTTTGATATAATATCAAGAAACAGAAAATAAAAATCGATTATCCCTTTTTTTAATTATCTAGTGCTTCAAACTTTCAATTAATTCCTGTAGTATATATAAGAATACAGTGGGACTCCGAGTAAAATTTTAACTATGATTTAATAACGTTCCACTAGTTATTAGCATTTTATTTCATAAATATCAATTTGTTTGATCCAGGTTTTATTGTATTTTAGTAATAATTTCTTTAGATTCTTCTCGAAATTAGAAAAATTGTTCGAAAAAATAAAACTTATAGTTAAATCGAGGAGGATTCAAAGGAATTCAGAAAAAATTAAGAATATGAATGTTCGATAACAGTGAATAGACTAAATTATTAAATAATTGACGAGGGTTAACCGGTTTAATATCAAAGTCGAAATTACTACAACGTCTTCGTGGAAAAATTTTTTGTTACTTCTAAATCCTTATTAAACCATAGTTGACGTTTTACTGAAAGTTGCAGGTACTGTTATCGCTAGCGCAAAATTTAAAAAAGATAGATCGACAAATCTCTTCCTTTAAACCAGTGTTTCCCAACGTAATATCTACGCACCAAGGAGAAGCAATATTTTTCTGAACGACAATTAAAAAATTATACTATAAGGATTTAGGACTGTACTTCTGTAGTAGCACTGTAGTATTATACTTCTTCAAAAATTGGTTCACTGTTTTACTAGAAGTTGCATTGTAGTGACTAGGATTTATGTCTGAAAGGATTCAGAGTTCCACTCCTTTTATGATGTGAAAAAAACTTTTATGCTATAATTTTCAATACTGTTGATATGAATTTTAAAAAATAAAGTTTTTACGCACATTTTAGAACAATTACTTACATATTTATTAAATACTGTGATACCACAAAGTGTAGACTAATTAAAGAAATATTCTTTCTTATTTATATTTATAGTTGTGTTTCATATTGCATTTCCGCTGAAATATTTATTGCTTGAAAAATGTTCTCAGCTGATAATCTGTGGCTGGAAGGAAAAACGACGCAAATTACACTTTCAAACAAATTTTTTTCATGTCTTAATTCAAATCTCGAAAGCAGAATTTATATTATCATCAGAGAGAATATGTATTAAATAAAATTTTCATTTGATAGCAACGTTTTAATACCGTCGTATGTACTCGAATTTTTTTATATTCTTATTTTTAATAGAAAACATTCTTTTAATGCATTTTTCTCTGATAAAAATATGAATTCTACATTGTAGATCTCAGTTATCGCATAAAATGAAATTTTTTGAAAATGTTACATATTACATACGTCGTTTTGCCTTACAGCCACAAATGTTACATTGAATCAAATTCATGCTTCATGAATTGCTTTGCGAAAACATTAATATTTTTAACGTGGTGCAATTTCTTTGGCCACCACAGCATATTTATTTCAATCATTTCTAAATTGCAGAAGGACAATCCACATAGTTGAAGGGTTGAGGAAGAGGCATTATGCTAATGGGGAAGGAAATGAAAGGATACAAAAATGTTCGAGTCTTTGGCACGAAGCAAGAACCAAAAAAGGTTGGGAGACACTGCTCTAAGCAGAAGTTCGATTCGATCTCGCGTGTTTCATTCAATACGTTTCTTTTCTTATGAATGAGCTTGGAGATCTGTCATTAGCATAGTCACGACCCGCGGCGACACCGCCGCGTCCTCTCGTCCCGTTATCCTCGCTGCCTTGCCACCGGCTAAACGGCTTCCCGATGTAAATTGCTCCGCTGCAAATTGCATAATCATCCTTAACGGATCGCCTTCGATCCGAATGAAACGTCGTAAACTATGCGACACGGGGTAAAAAAAAAAATGAATCGTTCGCGAAATTACAATACTCGTTTCCTCGCGAACGAACCGTATCGACATCTCTCTCTTTCGCGTCGAATTACATCCAACGCGTAATTGAATAGGTCGGGACAGGCGGATCGTAATCTCGGACGACGATCCATCGTTTTCCAGAAAAATTCGTTTTCTCGTGGTGCCCCGCAGCGTACCCCACCTTCCCGCGGTCGTCATTGTTTTGTAGCGAAACGAGATCGCGAGGGCTGTAATAAATGGACTGTTTAATGATAGGGAGGCATCGTCGATTCAACAGGTGTTTCCAGTCGGTAATTATTTGTGATGTGTGACGTTGACTTTTCATTTGCGTTTTCCCGATTCGAGACCCCGTCGAAAAAGTGCAACGAGTCGGAAGACGATAATTAAATCGACGGGGAAAATTGCGGCTGCAGGACGTCGATTCTTCGTTCTCTAGCTTTTATTTTACGGTAACTTCAGTATCCTCGTCTTATCAAGTCTAATCGCATCAGCTGATAGTTACATTCCCGTTCTTAAATCGCCGGACACTTTTTTAGTTTAACCTAAATTATTGATCAAGATATTAAGTGTTATATTTATCTATTCTGCGTTAATACATGAATGTAAAATTAATAATATACAGGTATTATTCTAATAAACATCTTAAAAGTAGATCTGTAAACATTGGTATGTTTTTAATATCTCGGACTTGGTTCAACAAAATTATGTAGACATTTCTCAATTCACAATTAATTAAGGAATATTTCTGTAGCATCGTTTATAAGCTCTTTGAAAATTAGTTCCTGAAATATTTGAAAAATTGATCACCCAATCATTCAAAATCATATGAGACAGATATAGAAAATATAAGATTAATTATTCTGTGTTTGTCAATATTTTTAACACAGTTTTAATTTTATATTTTTTACACTGCAAATAATTAATAAGTTACCTGTCACAGTATAGATCATTTTATACTCGAAAACTGTTCTTCTACTATTTTTATTTGATATCCAATGACTTATGGACGGAAGTGTATTATTGATTTTCCGATTTATAGGGAAGTTATTGTATTTGCCCCTAAAATGGAAAATCGATTTTTTAGCAGATCTCCGTGTTTCAAGGTCATTGGAGTAATTTTAGGCTATTTTGAACAAATTGTATTTTCAATAGAGTTTCGTCTACATTACTCCTTCCCTCCACAATTGCACAAGCTACATAAAATTGTAGACAAAATACTTCCGAACTCAATCTCAAAACATCAAGAATGATCCAAAAGTCATCACTCGAGTCTCACGCAGACAATTGGCAAATCGGCAAGCCACGAACCGAAGCCGAAACAGAAGTTATCGGAACAAAAAGCGTTCCAAACGCATCTGGTCAAACGTAGAAAAAAGAAGAAGATCGTCGGGGTGCAGAAGATGCTGATCGAATCACGAACGGAGGCCGAAAGCGATTTCAGGTGTGAGATGCTCGTCGAATCATCGGGCAGAGATAATTTGGGGCGCGTCTATGAGTCAGCCGTAATATCGATATTAGCATTCCCCCGCTGGTGTATTATTTACATGCGTAGACGAGGCAAAGTTGCGGTCGCGGATCTCCCTTCGATGCAGTAATCGGCACCGCCGACACCGCGGGTTAGATTAAATTGGAACAGGTAGCTGCAAGGTGAAGTGAAACAGTAGAGGAGTCACGTGCGGCCTCCGCGCGACCGGAAACACGGTATAAAGGATCTTGAGCTCCTATAAAGGCCGTCTACCAGCCTCCTCGTTCTTTCGAGATTGATGTTCTCTTAATGCAAACGGGACTCGTGGACGCGAGAACAAAGAGATGTTCTTCGGCAATATCAATTTCTTTCGTTTTTTGCTATTAGGATTTTTCATTGTTATTAGTGTTATTACTATTTTTTATTATTATCATTGCATGCATAAACATAAGAATACAGCGAAAACAAAACGCGTAAATAAAAGTTGAAAGGCGAGGTGCAGTTATTAAACTTTTTTGCAACCTAAAGCTAGGAATCCACTAGTTTTAAAAAATTAGTTTCAATACATTTTTATGGATCTGCTTCCACCAAGAGTTAAGCTAAATTATGCTACCTTTTTTTTTTAAAGCTAAGTTATTATATTATATCAGTACTATATTTTTAAATCAATTTATGTTATTCCAGCTTCCACGTTTTATTCTGCAAAAGCAAATGGGTTTTTTAAATTATAAGAAATTCAACAAACAAATGTTTGAGTCGCTGTATAAGTTTGCACAAATGTCCGCAGTCTATTTATTAAAAAATCCTAATTCTTTCCTATAATCTCGATCTCATTCCCCCGATTTCATCTAAAATCAGTATTAAGAAAACGAACGGTCAGGTGTCGCAGTTTTTACGCGTCACGTTTTGCGTTCGCCGGAAGAGCAACGAAAAAAAGCTACCGGTCGTTTCGATTCCGTCGCTCCGGTATTTACTTTGCCGTCGCCCACGGAACTTCCGCAAGAAGCTCCCTCGATAATTTCTTTGGAATCCGGCGAACTTTTCCGTCGGTGGCGAGGCGAGTTCGCTCGTTTCAGCGTTTCAGCGTCCACGTAATCCCGCGGCCGAGCTTCTTCCTGTGGCCATTGGAATCGGCCGTCCTCGCCTTTCATCTTACCACTTTCTTGCGTGCATTCCGCTGTACGCGAGTACACGACGACGATCGCCGCGATCGGCAAAACCGATCCTAAGAAACCAGACCGCCTCACAAATGCATACCACCGTCAACGCTCGGCAGGATGTTAAAAAGTTATTGAACGCCGACACGATGCATAAACGTGACCGAAATTAGCAGTAATCCTATGTCTTTTAAATAACGATCTTAGATGGCCGATTTGTGGCGAGATCTATTGACGTTTATTGACTTCGTTGAAGACTCGGTATGATTTGTTACATCGTACTGGGTGTCGTAAATTTATTGTAATTGGTTATGAAAATTCTTTGAGGCAATTATCAGCATTGTTAGATTGTAATATTAGATTGTAAATTTCTTTACAATTTATTAACGATGACTGCTGTTTATTGAAGGTTGTTTGTAATTTAATATCAGGATTTCTTTTTTAGTTAATTATTCTCTGTAAGTTACTATTTTTTTGTGCTTTGAAGATTTTCTCAATACTTTGACTACCAAAACAAATGCACTAAAATTGCTTTGAAGTAATGTTTGTGATTTTTATTTTAATAAAATTTTAGAAAAATTTAAAGACAGCTAAGAAAATTCGAGGAATTTCTAGAGAATTCAACGAAAATCAATAAATTTCAAAGAATTTCAAGAAAGTTCAAGGAATATCTAGGAAATTCAAGAAGTCTCGAGGAAATAATTCGTGAAATTTCAAGGAAAACCATAAGAGTTCCAGGAATTTCAGAAAAATGGAAAGAAACGTAATAAAATGGAAAAAAACACTTATCCAAATCCAAAAAAATTTCTAAAACTGTAAAATTGTAAGAAAAATTTTTAGAAAACCAAGAACGTTCATGGAACTTCAAGGAAATTTAAGGAAAATCAAGAAAATTCAAGGAAAATCAATAATTTTTAAGAAAAATCAAACATTTCAACGAAATTCGAAGAATTTCTAATAAATTTAACAAATTCCACGGAAATTTAAGGAAAGTCAAAAATATTCCAACAAATTTCAGAAATTATAAGAGTATGTAACGAAAATTAAAAAAATTTAGGGAACTTAAACAAGAATTTAAAGAAGATTCAAGGAATTTTAGGAAAATCAAGAAAATTCTAGAGTTTTCAAGAAAATTGAAGGAAATATAAAGAAATGTCGGAAAATCATTCATCCAAATCTGTTAAAAAATTCTGACGTATCGGGTTACGAGGTATCTCGTCAAAAGCGTCCATCGATCAGTAACGGCGCGCGAGATATGTATGTATATTTTTATTTAAATAACTGATTCACTTGTTATTCACAATTGAAATCACAATACTTTCATTTATTATTTAGTACTTGTTTATTTAAATAAAAATTTGTCCAACTCTGGGTGACTCACCCTATATAAAATCTTACACTTGTTAAAATAGTTGCTACACTTGCACGAGTGAAGTTCTAGCCAAAAATATTAAGGTTACGCTTTCGTAATCAGGAATCCATAATTTTTTTTTATAAAGATTTCCACAATCTTGTGCAGTTATCGTTTGCCCCAGGAAATACTCGAAAATAAATTACATTATCACACATATCGATCGACTCCGTATCGTTATCACAGTGGAACACGAACTTTTCCAAATCAGAGCGGAAGTCTCGACCCCAGGATACGATAAAACGAGGAATGAGTTTTCGATCAATAACCAGTCGATTGACTCTTGCTTTCGACACGTAAAATATATCGCAAACTGGAAACGCAACATTTATATCCTCTTGTCGTGCCAGTATCCTTATCAGTCGTCTTTGTATTATAAATTAAGAGAAAGTATATTGCAGCCTCCTGCAGGGTCGCTGCGCTGGCGTAGCGATGCAACGAGAACCACTGCGAATCAGAGCTGAACTATCGGGCTGTATCGATGCTTGAAGAGCTTCGAGTTGACACAGATTCATTGGAACGACACGCTCGCGTCGGCGTGCGTGCTTTCCGAAACACAAAAGCTTGAGCTTCGTAACGCGGACAACGGAAGTACTGAAAAAGGGAAGATTGGAGCGGCAGTGGGGGGGAAGATACTAAATATGGCGAAGGAGAAAGTACTGTGGTTAATTATTGGGCAATGAAACCTGCAATAAAGTCCGAGAAAAATTATAATGCGCTGTTTTTAGCGTCTGTTCAAATAAACGCGATCTCATTGCGAAACGTTTATGCAGATTTTATGGGAACGAGTATTTCTTTGTCACGATTCAAAAAATAATCATTTTTCTGCTGATTTTCATTATTTTTCAAAGCAAAGATTTTTAGTGCACGAAGAATTCATAATTTTTTTTGTACATCACATGTTACTATTTTTTCACATAATTTTCAGCTACTCGTTTAAATCGTTTTTCAACTTTCAACTAATAAGGGCGATTTCTCCCTCCCTCGAACATAAATTTGCATAAACATAAATTTAAGGATAATCTTGTGGAAGAACCACTCCACCATTTAGTGGTCCTCATTTTCTCGAACCTTAAAATTAAAACATAAAAGTGTTTCATAGTATAAAAATTATTCATCATTAGGAGCCATTATATTATAGAGTGACTATGAAGAATAGAGCCTAATAATATGTAAAGAATAAGGCCTCAAAGTAACCGAAGAGTGTAAAATAAATTTCGAAGGAGACCAACGCAAGGGCCGCGATCCTGTCCCGCGTGATAATGAGGCGTGCGTTTTGCATACTCGAACAAGAGAGAGAGAGAGAAAACCGTGGCGGTAAAGTAAAGCAACGGCGACAAGCATTAAACTGTCGTAAAAGCGATAATTCAGCGGCTTTATCAACCGCGGCCGAACACGGCCGTGCACTGTCTTTACGACTGATCGATATTAATACCTATTGTTAAAAACAAGCGGCGATATCGATCGACGAGCCTGAACACAAATTACCGAGACACCAAACGTTCCCTCCTTCGGATTCAAATTAATATGGCGTCATGGTTCACCGTTTGCCCAATGGCTCCGCGAACCGTTTTATGGTTTGTTTCGATCGTTGCCCACGGATCGGGACCATTGACAACTGTCGATTGCCGCTTGGAATGTGCTTTCCACGTTCTTTCTATGATGAAACCTATCGTAAATAACTTCTCTATAAATCGGGAAGTTAAAAAAAAATAATACATGCGCGTGGTGGTATAAAGGTGCCTGGAACATGTCGATAAACAAACATTGATAGGGAAAAATAGTTGCTTTTTGTTTGGAGAAAAGGGGTGTAATTATGGTGTGCTTGATACGTTTATTGTTAACTTGGGTATTAATTGAATTATGATTTAATGAGAAGATTGTCGATGTTTATGCATTTGTGGCAACTTTTGCGACAATAAAATGTTGATATTGATGATATTTTTATACAAGGATAAAGGCATACAAATGTAAAAATATATGAAGTATAAAAAATATAATAGATTTGCACTTATGGAGGATCTAGCTGCATCATTATGAAACTTCAAAGCAAGAAAACTTTCAGTTCATGAAAATTAAACTCAGGTTTGTATGTTATTGAAAATTAATTTTGACATTAATGTCAAATGTATGTTGAACATTAATCCAGAAAATTAAATTTTTCCCAGAAAAAAACAGTAACATATGAAAATAACAGTGTCTATATAAATTAAAAAATGAAAAAAATTAAATGGAAACGTAAAAACTTGAGAGAAAAAAGAAATCCTTGCCACTGTATGAGGTTCTTTTTTATATCCTCCTCTAAATCCCCCTTTGAATCTAAAAATTCAATGTCATCTCGTAAAGATCACATAAGCTTATATATTATCAATATATTCTCCACTTCATTTCCTATCATTCTCTTCAAATGGACCAATAGTGATATCTTAAGGGGGGATTTCCATATAGACTGCTAAAAATAAGCCGATTTTTGCGAATTTTTTACAAAAAACCTATTAAGGGAATTATTTTGAAACCTTCGGGACTGTATATACACTGTTTAAAGTTACAAAAAAAATTTGTTTGCAGTACAAATATTGGCTGCAGAAGTCGCTATTGAAGAAAGTTGTTGCAGCCTTGCCGCTGGAGGTATAAATTGGTGGGCACTCTAGCTCCTTCAATTTTTTCTAGAATGAAGAAATTCAAAATGTTCCTTATTATTTATGAAATTATATCGTCGATGAACCAAAAATATTAGTGAAAAGTATAAATTTTTAAAGATCGCAGGGCTTGTAAACCAAAACTGTGTTTTTTTGGAGTAATTTCTGGACGCATTTGTGTGAAATAAAGTTGCTTAAATTAATTTTTTCATTAAACATGTAGGTTCATCGACTATAGTTTGCTATAATGTATACACCGGGATAGATAGATTGGTTGAGTAGTTTTTGTTTAATCGTGCCCACCAATTGAAAGAGATTAGTTTCGAGAAAAACGTATCTAAAGTTTCAGCGGCGAAAAACGAAAAGTGACAAAGTCTTGTAAAACTTGCAGTTGTTCAATGTTAATTTACTGTTCATGCTGAATAAAGTAACCCTTCAGCTTCCTCAAAAAATTCAAATCTCTATCTCCGATAGAACTACCGCATTCACCATAACTTTTATTATTTTATAATACCGCGCGCAGTCGACACGCTGCTGCTAATTGTATTTCTACAAATACCTGGAATTCTGGCTTAGGACTTTAGGATTACGTCCTTGAAGTGAATTATCCTTGAAAAAATTTTTTGACCTGCTATATGGAAATCCCCCCTTAAGTCCCAACAAAATTTTAGAAAATTTTGTCCGACACACGATTCTCTTCCTCTACTTTCACACTCTTTCGTACAAATCGAAGGATCCTCAAAAGGAAGAAACCACAAAAGGCTTGAAACTTGAAACTTCCGTTTCGAAAATTGAAGTCAAACCGCGGGGTGATAACTCGGTGTCGAGCAGCCCGATGCACAGCCAGTGAAAGCTAGGTGTGGAATAAGAGGCGTGACAAATCACGGAATTAGGTCGATCAATGTACGAGCGGCGTAAGTGCGTCCACCGCAGGCCTCGAAATTGTAGTGTCGTGGAACACGGGGCCCGGGCGTTGTGTCCCCCGTGTCTTGTATCTCGTCCATCTACCCCGTGGACCCCGATTCTCTGTAGGTGTAAGAGAGCGTGTCTGTGGCCGTGTTCGTACACCGGCGGTGCCGCGCTCGGTGATTAATCCCTGTACGCACGCCCATAATTCGCCCCTGAATTGCCTCGTAAACGGGCCGGGCCAACTAGGCGGATTAAATAAGAGCTTTTCAATACGGCTTCTGGTCTTGTCTATCTGAATCCGTGTTATTAGCCATGACATAAATTTATGTATACGCGTCCTCGCATCACGTCGACTGCTCTCCACGATTGCATTATTTATGGTGGATTTCCCTTTTTTTTCCTGTGATCCAGTGTCTGCGGTTTTCCTCGGCGCAAGGAACACGAAGTCAATCCAATAGTTTTGCTAGAGTTGATTCAATTGTTGTTGTAGTCGATTGTTTTGTGAATTTGGGTCTTGGATTAGTATTTAGTAGGTAACTGCAAATGTCTTTGTAATTGTGTAGATAATTTGTAATAATTAATACAGTGACTCAAACATTTGTTTGTTAAATTTCTTAAAATTTAAAAAAACGTATTTGCCTTTGCAGAATAAAAGTTGTGGAAACTGGGAAACAATTAAACGTGGTAGCTGGAATGACATAAATTAATAAAAAGAAATATAATATGAATATATGATATTGATCATAATATCATATGATCATATATGAATTTTATGCATTTATGGCAATGGTATGTATGTAAAAAATATACGAGACTGTTATATGCTAAAATATATAAACTATCAACAATACTATTAAAGTAGAATGTTTGGAATATTAAACATGTTGTTTTTCAAATTCCAGTTCTTCATTTGTGTTTGTAAAAATTGTATTTTGCATAAAGATCCGCTGTTTACTTATAAGAGATGTCACACTAGGCGCAAGATTTGCAACCTATTGTAGTTTAGTTTATGAATTGGAGCAATTTACTTCACGCTTCAAATTCCAACTTCAGGTTCTTTTGCTAATCTCACCAAAATTCTAAATTGAAACTGTACAATTGAATAGAAGAACGACAAATAAATTGATGTTTCTTTTCACTGTATATATTTTGTATACAGATTTGCGAATTGTGAGGCAGAAAGATCATCCTCTTTTTTAAAGAGAATAAAGAATATGTATAGACCGACGATGTTAGACGATCGGTTTTCATCTTTAGAACGTTTAGCAACTGAATCTAAGCTACTAAAGTCTATCGATTTGGAAGATGCGTTGCAAGATTTTGCAAAATTAAAGTAAGAAAACATTTCGACTGATATTAGAATTTTAATCTTCGAAGATTCATATATTTTGTTACATGCTTTGTTATAAAAAATCTCGCTTTTCAAGCAAGAAAGCCAGCCAAGATTTTATAGCTCCGGGCCCCAGAAATCTTAATTCAACTCTCAACGATTAATCAGCATTTAGAATACATGTGAACTGTGAATAAACCTGTGAATAACTGTAATTGAAAATTAAATGCATGGTTCCAAGCTCAAAGTTTCTGAACTATTACACATTTTAATATTTGAAAGTAATTAGAAGACCGTGTAAAAAATATAAAACAATGCGTTGCACGAAGAAAGATCCAATCCGCATGTGATTTCAATAAGAAGCAGCTCGTGCGCGTATCATTTGTCAACCGAGGCGCCTTCAGGAACGCGATTTTACCCTGAAAATATACATTCGACCGCAACCCCGCGATAGCTTGCACGAGTGGCGCATTGTGCTGTACATCATAGACAAAGCCGGATTATTTTTCATGGTTAGAAAGGAAGCGTGCAGTGATATTGTGCCGGTTGCTGGTAACAGGAACTAGTAACAATGGTTGTACTTTTTGCCTTCGTTCTTCGTGTTACACTGGTTTGACTAGACTTCCAGAAGAGTGGCCGCCGCGCGAGATGAAGAATGGTCGTGGAAAGTATAGCTGCCAGATTAAGCAAATTCACGGAACTTTGTCGACTCTTTCTTACATCTTTTTTCTTCACGAAATGGGACAAAGTAGAAATAAACTGTTCCAGGCTTGGGGCATTATACAAATAAATTATTTGAAAAATAATCGTTAAGGTAATGTTGAATTATTGTGCGCTTAAAGGAGCACAAACAGCACTGTAGGAAAACCATGCAGCAGTTAATTTTCATACGGCTAATTTTAAAGTGTCCGCATTTGAAAAATCTATATTTGTTAATAATGATTGCAAAATAAATGGTTAGAAAAGTTTGTTTTTCAAATGAAATAATTTTTATTGGGTACTCCTATATCATCATTATGAGCACCCAAAAGCATATTTCTATCAGTTTGTTAGTTCAAGAAGAATTTTAGAATTTTTAGGAAGTGAACACTAGATTTCAAACAGCTGTAAAATCAACACTTTTAAAAATGTTCCAAAACCATTTGATAAACGTTTATCTATCCCTAAAAACTGCAACATATCTAAATTCGAACAAAATCTGTAATGTTACTCCAAAAAGTGTCCGACTTCGCATGAAATGACCCTCATACAAATCCAGGACACATATTATTGAGAGGTTAATATACTTACAAAAATTGAATAAGGGCAGGCTTCCTTTGCTACGATGGTAGATTTACCAGAATATGGACGTTTTTCTAATGCATTATTCAAAGTAAAAACTGTTTTGAAGGGAAATGCGATTGAATTATAAAAATTCCCATATTTTAAGTTCACTAATTAATTTAGTTCAATAACCTCTTATGCCAAATTAATATTTGTTACTTTATTTCAATGAATCCAAACAAAAAAATATTTAAATTAAACACAAAATAAGATTGATTTTTTTTATATTATTTCTAAAAATGAAAATAATAAAATATATATTCAATTACCCAGTATTTAAAATGGTTATTTGTTATCTTATTTGTAGTAAAATGTGCCTAACTGTTCTTCAATTATTGCAATTTTCAGAACAACATTTTAAAATCATTACACATATAAATATTTGAAGTCAATGGAAAATGTCAGAAAAATCTCAATTATTATAATAAGTATTATATATATATAAAAAATTATAATCATTCATGGGATACAGCAATGTGAAAAATTAATCCATGAATTTCATTTTGAGTGTGCATAAATTTTTCGAGACAGATTTGTAGAGAAAACGACGCAGTTGGCACGAAAGGGTGAACTGTTTAAGTATCACATTCCCCTTCACTGTTTTCACCCTCAATGTTGATCAGTTTTCGCATAGTACACTGCTTCCGAGAGTCTCCGCAATTTTTAACGAATGAAAACGACGTCTATAAAGAATGCTTGTTGATGTGCATCGATGTAGTTAAAAAGAAGCACCCAGATTGCACCTGTTGCGACGTTATTAATTCATTCGTGACGCCAGTCGTGACGAACACCATAATCGCTAACAAGTCGACGCCGAGTCCCTCGGGGGACGACAAAGTGGTGTTTAACTTCGGCCCTTAAAACTTGACACTCCTTGTTAGGTGAAATTAATTTTTGACTCGAACTTTCTGGTCCATGCACGCTACTGTTTTTTATTTGGGAATAATTTGAATGCCATTCTTTCACTTTAGAATAATTTAGAATGATAGGATTAATTAGATTATTTGTCAAGCGTTTTCATTTTCGCGATATTCGCATTTAAAATTTTGATTGCCACTGTTGCACTATGATCTTGAATTTTTTGAAAACCTCCTTTTCGAAAGAATAGACTTTTTCTCTGATAATAAAATACATTCTGCTTTCTACACTTGAGTTAAGGAACAAACAAAATGTTTTTTATATATGATTTGCGTCGTTTTTTCTTGCAACCACAGATACAACCAGAACATCAAGTTTCACGGTATTTAAAAAGAAAATGAATGTTAGAGAAAAGAATTACGAAATTTTGGAATTCAATTAAATGCTAATAATTACAATGTTTAACGTCTCAATTTATAGTGGATGGGGAATTGATGAATCGAATTCTGTTTAAAATTCACTATAAATATCCAAGGATGAGAACCTATTTAATTAATCCTGTTCCGTGAGAGAACAAAGATTTCTACATCTAGGATATCACACCTGCTTTCGATTCACCGTGAAGCGAGCAAAAAAGCCGCTGACTCAGCTCTGCAAAGAGAAATCAAGCGACAAATCGATCGACAGACTTAATCCTACGGATTTGTACACCTGCCTTTGAAGCTGTTTTCTGGGTTGTGTATTGCTGTACTTACAGAATCTTTTCATCAAGAAAATCCTGATAAACATTTTTCTGTAATTTTAGTACCGAAACTCCTTAACAATTTGTCTAGAATATGAAGAATTCTAATGTATGCGATTACAATCATTTAAAATGTAATATTTTCAAATTAGAGTTGTTGAAGGATTCCAAAAAATTGAGTTAATATTGTGAAAAGTGTTTCCATTCCATACAAGTAAATGTATAATTTACTCTTTTCATCAAAATTGAAGCAACTTGGGTGGCTAGAAGCAAAACAAACCCCAAATTTTACGGTTTCCTTTTTCCTATAGATGGTCCTGGACTTTTTCTTTCGATTAAGCAGAACCATGCCGAATTCCTTCTTCCTGTGCGACCACGTTCAATTAACCTCGTAAAATCCCGATTCTGATACCCCTACGACACTGCACGTTTTAATGCTTCCCTTTCACTTCTAAATCTCTCTATATTGTTATATAATATATTGCGCAATCGGTTATCCAACGTCTAGGAGTTATGAATGTTAATCGTCGATGGCTCATTTGCGGAATTAAATTACGCGCCAAAATGATCCTGTAATTACACTTGCAAGATGGCTTGCTAAATTACACCTCATTTTTGCGAGTCGATGTTTCTTCGCTCAAACCACGGCGAAGTCCTAAAAACGCGGAGCCGTAGGAAGCCTCCATTGTTTTGATTTCAATTGTACCGCGAATTATGCAGAATTTTTACCACTTCGTTCAACACATTAATTGAAAATGAGAATAGAAAATGGGAAAATGAAAAGCAAATAAACCAAATAATTTTCCATTTAACAATAGTAAGTTACAAAATCAATAATTGAATTTTATACATTAGCTGCTATGTTAATTATGTCGTACAGGCGTACGAAAAAATTCATTCGCAAATATGATTTTTGTGCAATACAGTTTAATTGTGAAATTGTATTCGTAAAAAATTTTTTGATTGTAGAAATAGTTCTTGGATGATGCAAGTTTGCACAGTATAATGATGTTAACCAGAATTTTCAACAGATTTAACGAATTCAAAAAGGAATTATAATGAAAAAAGAAACTTATTATAACTAGACTCCGGATTTATATGCATTTATGGCCATTTCAAAGGTGCATAAACGCAAAAATGCATGAAATATTGAAAATAAAATACAGTTTGTGATATTTAGAAGGTAAATGACACTTTTATTTAGGTTGGTTTTCTTTTTCTATCTCCTTAAAAATAAAAATTTCCATAAACATTCTTATCGAATATTTACATATGATCCAAGAAATTGATCCATAAATTCTATCATTATAACAAAATGAGGCTTCATTATATTCAAATAATTGAAGTATTGAAAAACAAATTCCTAATATAATATTAATTAATAATCTGTTTTGATTGTTTTAATGGTTTATTTAAAATTGAATAATGACATCATATACCGTTAATGAATTAGTTTTTGATCATTTTAGTAGTTTTACTTAGATCATTTCATAGTTTTTTATTATTAAAATATAAATGTATGTTTTGTTTTCAAGAAAAGATTTTAAACAGTTGAAAATAAGTATAATTGAACTATTTACAAGCTATAGAATAGAAAGGTGATTGGGAACTAATTTTTGATGATCTAAATGCATTGCAAAATGCAAATACCAATTAAAAAGAAACTTCTGGTAATAAAAACTAAACTTATTTATAGTATAATAATGTAAATTTAATACTTCTTTTTTGTAATTTTGTGTCCCAATCTATTCAGTGATTAGATGATCAGAAAACTAGTTACACGAGAAAACATTGGAAGTAAATAATTAATCACTAATTTTTAAATAAAAATTATATATACATTATTAAAATTCTTGCTCTGAACTAAAGAAAAGATCACATGGAGCTTCATCGTCGAAAAAAATTGTTTAATTTATTGCATCATGAAGTAAGGACCTTGAAAAGTATCTTTGAATTTTTCCCATTGTTTAAAACTCTACAAGATACAAAAAATAGGTTTGGATATTAAATATACACAAAGGTAACGAAAGTAGTACAATTAAGAAAAATCACAAAGGGATAAGCATCTTCATTTAAAATAAAACTCACTGTATTCTATTAAATAAAATGTTGTACAAGCATGTCATTAAACAAATTATTAAGGCACAGGCAACATTGTTACTCAGATCTCATGTTTCGCTCGACGGAATAAGGTCAAAACTCTCCCTGCAACGGAATCAAGAAATCCGAACGAGGAGAGACCAGCAGAGGAAGCAAGAAGAAAGAAATCAGCGAAGAAAAGAAAGGTGTAAGGAAGATAAGCACGAAATCGGCGCGCGGGTACGTCGATAGACGGGGTCAACCTCTGGCCAGAGAGAAAGAATGGCCAGTATTTAAACGGAGCTTAAAGTCATCGCGGACGTAATCGGCCCTGTCGATCTTCGGTGGCCCTCCGCCGGTGCCATAATCCTCGGCCGGCGAACGCGTCCCTCCATTCAGCAAGTCCTACGACCGGACTCGGAGCATTGATCATCGTATCTCACACGATCGGCTCATAATGGGCCACGTCGTTTCCATCGTTCCCCGTTCCTGATACGAGAATAAAGAGTCGATCAAAGCTCTCGGTCTCTCGTCGCTTTACGCGCTCTTCCTCGCTTCCTTTCTCTTTGTGTCCTCTCCTGAATCCCGATCCTCGATCGCCGGACTGCGGACGTGGAACGCGACCGACTCTCCAAAGCGCGTTTCCTCGTCATCCCGCGGCTGAAACGTGGACCGGGGGCGTCCGATAAGATCGTGATCGATGGTACGCGAGATCGATATTTCGTCCGTATTCCGTCGATGGATTTGCCCCGGTGAAATAAACGGTCGTCGCCTTTGAGTCGCGGCGAGGGTTTGATAAAAGACGATGATCTTGAGAGAAAACTTTCGTTTCTAAGAGCAGATTAATGGGAGAACCATTTTTGATGAGACACTCCTCAATATAAAAATTTCAACAGAAGGCATCACTTTTTGTAAGTAGAATCTGGAAAAGCCGATTTTTATGGAATTTTCTTCCATATAAAAATCTCAGCAGAGGGTATTAGTTTTTGCAAGTAGAATTTCGAAAGAGCGGATTTTGATGGGACACTCTTCGATATGAAAATTGCAACAGAAAGCATTAGTTTTTGCAAGTAGAATTCTGGAAGAACGAATTTTCATGAGACATTCTTCTATACAAAAATCTCAGTAAAAGTTATTAGTTCTTGCAAGTAGAATTTCAAAAGAACAGATTTTCATGAGACATTCTTCGATATGAAAATCTCAACAGAAAGCATTAATTTTTACAAGTAAAATTCTGTAAAAGCCGATTTTTATGGAATTTTCTTCTATATAAAAATCTCAGCAGAAGGTATTAGTTTTTGCAAGTAGAATTTCAAAAGAACAGATTTTGATGGGACACTCTTCGATATGAAAATTGCAACAGAAAGCATTAATTTTTGCAAGTAAAATTCTGTAAAAGCCGATTTTTATGGAATATTCTTCTATATAAAAATCTCAGCAGAAGGTATTAGTTTTTGCAAGTAGAATTCTGGAAGAACGGATTTTCATGAGACATTCTTCGATGTGAAAATCTCAACAGAAAGCATTAATTTTTGCAAGTAAAATTCTGTAAAAGCCGATTTTTATGGAATTTTCTTCTATATAAAAATCTCAGCAGAAGGTATTAGTTTTTGCAAGTAGAATTTCGAAAGAGCGGATTTTGATGGGACACTTCGATATAAAAATCTCTCTACTCGTCCGCATCGTCAGCGTGAAAATACAAATTTTCCAACGTGAAAATGTCGAAACTCTAATAATTCTCAGCTTCGGTGTTGTATCGCGCGATCATTTTCGAAAATTTTAGGGGAAGCCTTTCGTATCTGCAAGTGGAATTCTGGGAAAGCCAATTTTCTTGGGATACTTTTCAATATTAAAATCGCTGCATTCGTACGCATCGCCAACGTAGAAATAAAAGAGTTTTCTAACGTAGAAATATCGAAACTCCGTGGGCGTATCGCTCGATTATTTTCAAAAATCTGAGAAGAAGGCTATAATTTCTAGAAGTAGAGCCGATTTTGATTTGACGTTATAAAAATCGACGAAAATCGAACGAAACAAAAGAGTTTTCTAACGTGGAAATGTCGAAACTCTAATAACTCTCGCTTCGGTGTCGCATCGTTCGATTATTTTCAGAAATCTTAGAAGAAAGTTTTCTACGAGTAGAATTGTCAAAAGAACCGATTTTCTTAATATACTTTTCAATATTAAAAATCGCTGTACTCGTCCGCATCGCGCACGGAAATAAAAAAGTTTTCCAACGTGGAAATGTCGAAACTCGAATAACGCTCGGCTCCGGGATCGTATCGCTCGATCATTTTCGAAGATCGCGCGATAGAAAAGATATCGAATTAAAGATTTCACCGCGCGTGACTTGGAACCGTTCGCCTCGCCTTGGTTTTGCGCAACGACTCCGTCGAAGGATGCGCCGAGCGTCGCGCCGCGTCGCGCCGCGCCGGCGGGGCTCTGGGAAAACGAAAAACGCAGGGTGCACACCGTCCGATTAACGTCACTGTCGCAATCGTGCGACGCAGAGGGCGGAGGGGGACGCGTCTAGGAAAAGCTGCACGCAAAAGAAGACGCTGCAGGATGTCGGGATAATACACATTATAAACCGACCATTATTGCGCAGAAGCTCCTGCCTCTTTCTACGTGCGCAACGTGAGCCGGAAGGCCGAGTCCCCGGTGTGTCTGTTTTTCCTGCATGAATGAAATGTAATTTAAGCTTACTCAAGTACCCGTATTTCCATTCATCCCACATTAACGTGCACGATACTCCTACGTGCGTCTGATCGCGCCCGAGGATCGCCATGGGGGACACATTGACGGGAACCTGTGCATGCGAACGCTTCGTCGCGGTTTTTTCTTTTCGTGATTCGCGGAGGAGGAACTCGAAAAATTGTAACAATTCGTGTTGAGCGAAAATGGATGGAGTAAACCTTTGAGCGAGTTTAAAGTATGGATCGAATTTAACTAATTTTTTAACTTAAGGGAAGTTAATGTTAGTCAGCATTAAATGACATGCAATTTTTTAAACTGTTCTCACGAATTTTTTTCAAAGACTTAGTGAAAGATTGTTAGACCGAGCTTTATACTTTTGGGGTAAAATAGTTTTTTTAAATAGAACCCATTTTTTTTATTTATAATTTGATAGCGATTGTTAAGACGAATACAGTGGCGTGTCATATGATATAAACTAAACACCCTGTAGGTAAAAAAAATTCTATATTGTTCGGTGTAGATTTCATGCAAATCCTATAATATATTGTGCATTTCAACCTGCAGTTATTATTGTTTTGTGCAATAGAAACGCATATTTGATATAAACATAGTCACATACTACAGTCCATCTTATAAACAGCCTTTTTATAAAGTCCTCAAATGTAGATTGATTTAGGAATAAGAATATTTTCACAGACGATGATGACCAGCAAGTTCAAGAATATTATTTTTTAGTGCCCAAGAGATTAATATTTAGGCACATGTTTCCATATTTAATTGATAAAGCAATAATAAATTTATTGTATAAAGTTAGCTTACAGCAGCCGTCCTTTGTATACTTTAGTACAAATCGAATGACACTCCAAATTTGAAAAATTCTATGTATTTAATATATATTTAATGCATCTTAAACTATAAATAAGAATTCATTTGTTTACTAGAACCCTGTGCAAAACTTTAAATGCGATTTTCTTAAAACTGTATTTTAGGAAAATGGTTGCCACGATATCTCAAATTCTGCTTGACCCATCGGGTTCATTTTTTTGCAAACATCTTCAGCAGATTTGTCACTATCGACGTTACCAGAAAATATAATGTCCCTTTATTTCTACAACTCGAAAAAGATGAAAAAGAATCGCAAAAATCGATAATTTATTCTAAAACGGTAGCCATCTTGCAAATTTTTGATATTTCAACTCAAATTATGGTAGCCACATCCGCATAGTTTCAGAATTTTTTCTCTTCACTGTTTCGGATGAACATAACGACCAGAATCATAACTAGTCGACTAATTGTAAGTTTCTCGAGGTGGTCAACTTTTGTCGGCTGCAACACCATTTTTATTTCATATTTTAAGCAAAAGAAATTCTTATTTATAGTTTAAGATACATTAAATATATAGTAAAATTATCAGTCCAAAAGTCGTTCAGTAAGCCCTTGAACAAAATTCCTGAAAGAAGTTTAACAAATCAAATACTATACTAGAAAACTCCCTCAAATATGAGAGACTTGAAGAAGGCGAAAGGAACAGTCATTTTGGGTCAAAGTGAAAGGAAAGGCTGAAAAGTATATTTTTCCTTCTTCTTTCGAGGTTATTTTACTTGTAGGTAATAATGTAGTGATGTAAGCAAATTATTTTATAGAAAAAGTTAAAATTTAAAACGTTGTGAATGTTTTTCAACCCCTCATTACCAATTTTCTCAATCAATTGTGAAAAAGTTAGATAAATTAAATATCTTAATTAAAGTTGTGTAAAAGTTAGATAAATTAACTGCAAAGAAGTAGTTTTATACATTTTACTAAGATGTATACATTTTTTAAACGTGCCTAGAAAATAATTTGGCAGATAAAAACTACTATAACTTTTTTTTCGAAAACTTTTCTTGATGAAGAAATGAGAAAGTTCCTGATCAAAGTCTATTATAAATATTATACAAGTTAAAAAAAAAAGAGAAAAAAGAAAAATAAAAATGCCAAGAAGACTGCTATTATATTTTCTTCAATATGTTCCTAGTACAAACTCTTATTTTTGTATAAAGAATATTAAAAAGAAGTTTTTCAATATCTACGGAAACGTGATGTTCATAAAATGAAATTAAGTATCCCTAGAATTTTTTATTTCAATGCGATGTAAAAGTACCAGAAATTATTTGACTGTATTTTGTCATTTTAGTATAACATTTTAGCTTCGTGCAAAAGATACTTAATGCGTCGCCATTTCAATATAGGTACGCTCGGTGTATCATTAATGTAAGCATTAATATTAACCAAGAGCATAAATATCTTTCACGTATTTCAAAGTAGATACTGTATTCCGTTACATATTAAGTACACACCGAGCGAAGCACACTTTGCATTTTACTCCGTCCGACTCATTTTTATTCATACAATACACCTGTCAAGTAAAATTGTCCTTGAAAGCATACTTCGCCCCCCATATTTCCCCCAATAATTCTCACGAATCGGCGTTGAATATTTTAAACACCGGAAGAAGCATTGGAATCCAGGAACTGGAAACTTCAACTCAAAAACTAAAATACAGCTTCAATTAAGTCAACTCTCAATAGTATTCTCAATTTCTATTAGATCTAGAAAGAAAGAAATCAGGATAGAATCTATAGTTTGTTACAGAGTTAGAAAAAGTTACATAAATAAATACTAATTAAATTACGTTAGCAAATACATTTTTTCAGAGTATGGTAGAACCTCGATTAAAACAGCTCTTCATTATTTTATATTTCTATTGCTTTGGGTTCCATTTATTTGTCTTGTTGTACAGTAAAATTTCGAGTAAAACTTGAACTATGAAATGAAGATGGTTCCAAACTTCAAATTTTTAAGTCTTCACTGTTTTGGAATTTCGAGCTTCAAAAATTAAAGTTCAAATATTTCAAACTTTCCAGCATCAAATTTCCAAGTTCTCAAACATTCAGAATTTCAAGTTTCAAATATTAAAATTTCCAAGCTGCAATTTTTCGAATGTTCACATGTTCAAGTTTCAAGTCCCAAGTGTTAAAATTCTAAATTTCCAAGTTCCAAGCTTTCAAGTAATCAGTATCAACTTTTCACGGTAGAAGTTTCCAGGACTTTAGTTTCAATTTTTTAAGCTTCAAGTTTTAAGTTTGCAAGTTTCAGGCTTTCAAGTCTAAACTTTTTCATTTTTAAGCTTCATAGTAAAAAGAAAATATTATTTCTAATATATTTCTAACGAAATATTATTTCAAATAAGTATTTCTAATGTATTCGGCAGAAAATATTATTTTAATTAATAATTCCAATCGATGTATAATAAATAAGCATTTTCAAATATTCTTCTACGTCAGTAAGTTTATTAACTTCAGCCTCTTGGCCATGAAATGGACTTGGTTACATAAATTCTTATTCCACTCATATCGCAATTTCAATTACTATTTTCAATATTTCGTATTCGAAATTTACCCAGCACTGAAAATGTGAGAGAGATAAATTATGTGTGCGCGCGCGAATGTGTTCATTGCTAATATCGTTGACATATCGTCATGGTAACAGATTCGTTTGAAGAAATCGTCATGCAAAATCAGAAAATAAGATCGAGTGAATCTTTATAATGTATAAACTATTTTTTATGGACACGGGCTGAAATCAATTCAATAAAATAAAGTCAACAATATTAAGATAATTGAATCTATAAAAAGACAGTGAATTCGTGAACTGTACTCTTAATTTAATCCTAAGTCTAAATTTCTCGATACATACAATAAACTTTTAACTAAATCCTATCTTATGATTTAATAATAGTAGTTTCCTGATGAATAAAAAAATTTAGCATGATAATTTATTATGTTATAGTCATGTACCAAACCGGTCAGGAATTGAGTCCTTGACGATAGTGCTATGGTAAAAGAAAAGTGCATCGGACTGGATGTCTTAGAGTCTTAGAGGTTCGGCCTAAAGTCGCGTAACAACGTATCGGTGAAAGTGGACGTCCTTTTCGAAATGCGAATTCTGGAAACCTCCACGGGCTTTAATCGCGAGCCATCGGGGCCGACGTTTCAATGGGGGAGTATGATTCAGGGGACAGGAAGGGGGTAAAAATCGGTGAAGAGGAATCATGGCTGGATGCACTCCCTCCCTATGTTCACGCACTTTTACCGTCGGCCACCATCGGCACTGCTTCTATATTTTTCGAGGGGAAACCAACGACCTGTTGAGCCCATTGTCCTATCGGGAGGAATCGCGTGAATCATTCGCGGAGCTATTTCGAAATATTTTGGGTACGCCCCGACTCCGTCCGGGAACGTTTACGCGAATTTTTCCCGATGATTTATGGCGCAGTCCACATGGTCAACATTTATCGTCAATATTTATTATGGAACGAACGAACGGAATAGAGAAACTGTCCATATTTATGCTTATGACATAAAAATAAATTGGTTTTTGATAATCAGAATAGACACTCAGTTCCTAAAAATTATATTTGGCGATATACAGAAATTGCATCTTCTTAAAAATATCAATACATTGTGAGATAATTCATGTATGATCCAAGTGATAAAATATAATGTAACTCTGTTGAAATAGATTGTGAAAAACTATTGGAAAACCATGTAACAATAATTTGATGCATTTAGCCACAAAGTTTTGAATCTATCTAGATATTTATTTATTTATTTACCATAAGCTTTTTATGGTTTATATAGCATACAAGAGCATAACAATGGTGGTGTATATTTATTAAGTGGTGTAGCAAAATATGTAAACTGAAATTAATATGGTCGTAGTGCAAACAAAATTGCTTAATACTTTATATCTTAATGTTGCAATTCTTCAAAAAACTATGAATAATTTTTAACGCTTGAATGTTTGGTTCGCTTAAGAATACATTTACGTTATGTGGTGGGACGTGTATCTAGATATTTGACAATGTTGTCAAGTGGTGCAATTTTATTAGCCACTATTTTAGAGTTTTATTTTGCACAGAATTAATCGCAAACTTGGAGTTGTAGATTCTGAATTCCGAATGCAATTATTTATATATTTAATCTACATAAATACAGAATTTCTGAATTCTACATAAATTACCAAGAATTACTAGTAACTAAAAATTTATTACAGTCTCAACATTCTAAACAAATTCTACACTTAAATCTCCGTATAAAGTTTATTTAATGGTATCTAAAAATTCTTACGGGGTCATTCTAGTTTGCGCGCCAGGAAATTAAGCGTTTTCGGGGATTTATTGCAAAGAAATGAGGTATAGTAAAAGTGTAAAACCTTTTTCTATCAACTGAGTTACATTTCTACATTAATTAAAGAATATAAAAGTATTAAAGTTAATGTTTCAGAAATGATTTTCAAAGCGATCTTTAGACAGTGTTCAAAAAGCTCTGCTTCGCTGGCACAGGATGATTCCAGCTGTTCAATTTACCTGAAACAAACATTTCAAAGAGATTCTTGATTGAGCATGACTATCACTATCGCCCGACCTAGAACCAAGTTTTTTAATTGACTTTTACCTACTTTTAAGATTGAAAAATAGCAAATAAATGCATAAACATCTGCAGTCCACTGTATTCCTATACACTAAAGCAGAGTTGATGAATCTTTTTTATGTGCGTGCCAAAAATTTACAAATAATATTTATCGAGTTCCTAACGTGCCAGGTAGTTTTTAATACGAGAAAGAACCGATATCAGATTAATTAGTGCAGAATTTTAAGACTAAATTCAAAATGATATAAAATTTCATACTAACAAACTAATTAATGACATAAATATTGTTGCATATAAATCAATACCACTCATGTACTAATGAGATTTTTGCTGTTTCATATTGGATGTCAAATCTTTTATATCAGTTTCATAATTTCGTCACTTTTAGTAGTGAACCAGATTCAAACTAGATTCGTTAGTCATTCTATTTCTTAAATTACCGTTTATAAAATTCATTTCTAAAAATAGTAATTCAAAATCATATGTAGAGGACAAAATAATACAGCCATTGTTAGTCTTTCTAAACAACCAAAGGTTTCAAAAATGTCATTCCAAGCTTTAATTATTTCTTCTTCCGTATTTTATTTAATTACACTCGCTCCCAAACATCTCATTTTTATAAGAATGCAAAATGCCAAACGCGTTTCGCCAAAAATCGCGAATCGCCATTAGGATTTCCAAGAGACACGAAAATACATTTTCAAAGGTGGTCGCGTCCGCTTTCACGTCGCTCCAATTTTCCCCGACAGAAACGCTCCTTCCACGCTGTCCGTACAGATGAACGTGAAAATCAAAGTAACCCGCGGAACAATATACTTTCTTGCGGTGCGTCACGCTGCTCCACTTTCCCTTCTGTCTTTTCCTTTTAATGACAGCGATCAGATTCGTTCGTAATAATCGGTACCTGGACACACGACAAATTACACTTTACATAATGTCCCTATCGGACGACAGTCAAGGGAGCAGCGGTCCCCGTATAAAAAGACAAAATCGAATGGTGGCCGGTCGCCGTCGCCAGTTTCACCCGATGGACTGTCGGAGGATGGCTAAACTCGCCGCGGTCGTGATCGCCCTTCTAGCTTGCAGCGCATCGGGTTCGGAGGAGATCTATCGCAGGGACGATCCATGGGCACCGATCCAGAGGAATCCACGAGCTGCAGGTGAACCAAACGAACCGTTACTTGGACAGTCAAATAAATGCGATCATAATTTATTACAATCAAAATTTGATTCACATGACTCTTACTTGGAAAATATTAGATATCTTCGAAAGAAAGCAACTCCATTTTTGCAACTTTAAAAAAAATTAAGAAAAAAAACTCTTTACAAAGCTACTGCTTCGACTTAATATTAAAAATGATAGACTGATTTCGAAAAATATATTTTTTCCAGCTCGCGCTACAGATTTACAAATTTCTTTTTTTTTTTTAAACCTATCAAAGATTAATTAACCCTTTCTGATTGCAAATTTAATGCAACAATTTAAACTTCTTGCTCTTAATTATATTTTTGATTCAATAAATTTCGAAAGTAGTCAACATAGTTTGAACTTTTTCTCCCAAAATATTAGAATAAAATTGAAGCACAGTAATATACAGAGTGTAACAAAAATGTTGCACGTCTTTGAAAGGGGTGATTCCTGAGGTGATTTTAAACAAGTTTTTCCTTTGCGAAAATATTAGGTGGGGCTTTGTTAACGAGTTATTAACGAAAAACACCGACCAATAGAAGCATGAATACAATGGATGAATTTCAGCGCGCGCCCTAGCTTTGAGTAGTATTGGCCCGCCATCGTCCGCGTCATCATTAATCCGCTGTACTCGCTCCCTGATTGGTCGGTGTTTTTCGTTAATAACTCGTTAACGAAGTCTCACCTAACATTTTCGCTAAGGAAAAAGTTGTTTAAAATCGCCTCAGGAATCACCCCTTTTAAGGAACTGCAACATTTTTGTTACACCCTGTATAATTTGTGTGCTGTTTCAGGAGCGGCAGACGAGGCCATTAAAAAAATTTTTCGAGTGATCTCCGCCGGGAAGTCGACCGAAAAGGACGACGAGGAGCTGGTGAAACTCGTGAAAGAGGAAATTGTACGAACGGCGCAAAGCATTAAAACACCATTTGGTTCTTTGGATGCAGCCGCCAAAAGGGCTCAAAAGCTAGTCACCGAACTAACAGCAGCGTACACGACAGCCATTTACAAATCACGGAATGCCGAAGAAGCAAAGCTGAACTTCGAACGCTTCCAGAGCACTGTGCAACAGATTGTAGATTTTATTAAAACTGGACGTGTTCTGATTTGAATGCCGATTATTTTTTAAGTAGGAGTGACGTTGAGAATCTTATTCATCATTTTCATTTTTATTCTACGCAATGGCGTTGCGAAATTTAGGAACCTGCGAGTGGTGAGGTATTTATGTCGAAATGTTAGTTCAAATTACTTCTGAAATATGATTATATATTTTTTTTAAACAATTTATCCATCAACTTATTAAGTATGTGTATTATTCTTAATTAGTATTCGAGGAAAAGAAATTTTGCGAATGTTTTACGTATGATTTACGTATAATACAAGCTTAAATGAAAATGTTGATTTTTTCAAATGTGTATATCTATATTTAATTCGTGTATAATTTTAATTTTAAAAAATCCAGTGCTGTCAAAGGTCAAATATCCATATTGGTTACCATTTTTGTCGTTTCGCAGACCATTTGTTGGCGGGTCGCGTTTTAACGTGCTTATAATAGAGTATTTATAATAACTATTTATAATTGCTATCAGATGAACACACAATGCGAGAGTAACTCTCGAGATGTACCCTTAAAAATTGAGAGAAAAATAATACATAGATTCGTATTTTTCTGCAAAACTGAGAACAACGACTCCCTATTTTTCTTCACATCATCTGTCCAAATAAAATCGTTTAAAAAACTAATAAAAAGTACGAAACGCGTGCCGAAAATCATTACGTCAAAGTCGCCAGAAACAGAAACATCGTCTGATGAAATATCGTCGCGCGTAAATAAAATTAGCGAAGATACCGATCAGAGACACCGAACACGTGGCAAAGTTCGTTGCCACGAACGATAGGATGTGTTTTTCGCTGATATCAAGCGCGGCGAACAGAATTATTCCCGCTGACGTATGAGTCAGGCAGACGATCCATTGTAAAAGCGGCATGGGCTCATAATCTGGCGATGTAGGATCTCCAGGCCGAGCTGACCGGAACTGCGCCTATGCTCGCTCGCCGGAAGTGCCGCTGCCACATGTAGTAATATAAATTATAATGCCCTTACGGTTTTTCCTTTCGCGAATTTGCATTTAAAACGCCGGAATAGCATTGTCGTTGAAATCGGCGTGCACGATTTTCATGGAAATAAGAAAACCGCAGGGACGAAGCGCGACTTCTGCCCCTCCCTCCCCTCCTCGCTGTCCACCCCCTCTGCCGGAGAGGACCACCGCGTCGAGTATAAAACCCCCCCACGGGGGAGAACGCCGCGCTGATTTCCATCGAATCGTGCCAAGGCTAATCGGAGATCAAATCTGGAAACGGCTCGCTTTCACCAACTCGGACAATGGACTCCGGGGAGCTTTTCTAATCCTTCCTCTTTTTTTTCTCTCTCTCTCTTCTTATTTTTTTATCCGCTTCCATTGAAAAGTGGTCGTTGAGTATGCGTGAGATATGCCGGAGTTTCCTTAATCTGCAGATATGCTAATTGCGAAAATGCGAACGTAGGAGGCTAATTAGGAATTTCGCGATACGTGGGGATCGATAAGCATCCTTTTTACGCTCCTTTATCTGATCTCTAGGAAAAGTTTCCTTCTTGTCCTTCGATTTTTCGCGGATTCCGGCGAGATTGCAACTTTGCGTGTCTCGTGCACTTCTTTGAAATACAGAGATAAATATTTACAGTGAAATACTGTGTTAAATATTTTTGAACTGTGAAAATGGTATTTGACTTCACAGGATGAAAATCATGGAAACTGATCAATAATGAACAGGATAATGATTCGAAAAATAAGGGCATCTTTGGGAATTTATTAGAAGAAAACTACTATTTAATGAATCTTTTTGAAACTCTCAGGACATTTTAACAGACATTCAAACTATAAAAACAATTTTTTTTTAATTCATTTAATGCTCAGCGCTACAAAAAAATCGCCGCTGACTGGTTGATCAATTTTCGACCAAACGAATCATCACAAATTAAAAAACAACGAAAATTCAGAATTTGTGTGCATATGGCAATTGTATGACGTAGGGACTTTTGAAAATTTTGAAAAATAAAAAATGACGTCCATTTTAACAAAAAATTTGAAATTTCGTTGAAAAATTAATCTCTGTCATTGAAAAGAAAAAAAGGAAAGTACCAACCAATCAAAAAAATCCCACGTAGCTTTGAAATTTTTGTTATTTTTATTCCAGATGAACCGTTTGATCAGAATTCTGACAAACCATATATGTTAATTGTTACGGGATTACAATTTGACCATGTAGTCAATAGAGTCATTCGGGGTAAACGTGCGCAGTGGGTAAAAGTACGAAGTGCCGTTTTCTCTGAGGGGGGTGAGAGGATGGGGATGCTGGCTCGTCGGGATTGGGTGCGCGTGGGCCGCCATGTTGTGTCAACACCTGTTGAGCGGTGCGAGTCGCGCTTTGCGAATTACAAGTAAAAACTTAAAATTGACGGGTAATTTCGATTTTTTTCGTACCAGGGAAAAGTTTGCGGAAGTATTATTTATGTATTCTTAAAGGTAAGTTGTTTTTGTTGATTTTATATAGTTATTGAACGATTTTTTCCAGAATAACATTTTAACCTAACTTTATTGGAATTCGAACTAGTACGAATTGTTTTGGTTACCGATCAAATGGGGTAAAAGGACGGGGGTAATAGTACGCACTGGTATTTAGGTTACTGTCTATTTGTTTTTGAACTCTTAATATTTGGAGTAAAAACATATCTGCTCTGATAAAGGCTTGAGCATAGTTTCATTTTGTTGAATATATGAAAAATTATAATTTTATGATAGTTTCCTTAATTTGAAGTTCCTAATTTCTATTGTTCTTGTCATCTTTAGCTTCATTTATTAAAAATAATATACAAATATGTTCCATCTGTGTATTATTTGTTAATTTTCTTTTACTACACCCGAATGCATACTTTTACTCTACATGCGAACTTTTACCCACACGACTGCGTATTTTTACCCCGCATGTCGGGGTAAAAATACGCAGTCTAACCAAGTCACTCTTTTGCTTAATTTTTAAAAAAACTATTTGGCCTATCGTCAAAAACTCGTTACATTTCATGAGTCTATTAAATATGCTACCGATAGCGCAAAAAAGTGTTCCTAATATCATGGTAGTTTCGGCTCAGTGAAGCAAAAACAGCAAAAGTGCGTCCGTTTACCCCGAATGACCCTAAAGAGTAACAATCACAGAAACTAATCTGCTATTGTATCTGTAATTGCATTTCAATCACGATTTGCGATTTATAGTTAGTAGACAGCGGATCTTTATGCAAAATAACATTTTTACAAGCACAAATAAAAAATTAAAACTTGAATAACAGTATGTTTAAGATTCTAAACATCTTAACTTGAATAATATTGTTGATATTTTGTAAATATTGGCATGTGTTAACAGTATTTTGGTTTTTTCGCATACTTAACATTGTCATAAATGCATAAAATCCGCTGTCTAATAATTAGATTGCATTTTGCCCAACTCTGCTCATGACGCACATAAATGAAATACAAAAATTGATAGCTTCACACTTCCGGAATATTTTCGCATTTACCTCGTTTAACCACCAACGAAGGCCACCTGATTTTCCGAGGGGTAGCACGAGGCAACAGGAACTGGACGCTACTAAGGACATCCTCGAGCAAGACCGTCGTGCCTCCTTTGAAGTTACGACAGAATAGCGGCGTCCGTGGATTTTATATGGGAAACTGATTCGACCACGAAGCAGAGGAGACTATAACACCGGAGCATTTTGTTTTGTTGCGCAAGAGGATAATAAACATCGTTCGGGCCTGCTACCGTACCGACTAGATAGCTACGACGATGAAACAATGCGGCATTGTCCCGGCAGCCTCAGCCGCCAAAGTACAGCCGAACCCAAGCACCGTGTTAAGTCATGAACGGCATTACACACCGGGGGCTTAGAAATGTCGAGCCACGCCGGGGGATAACCGGGGACCTGACCCTCGAAAATATGCTCGTCGCGGAAAAGGATCATCCGGTGAACCGGTAAACTTCGCTGGTGAATTCTAAGGTGAAGGATTAAAACACCCCTTAAACTTTTCATCGCGAAAAGTTACATAAAACTGCCTAACGTCGACTAAAATCTTAACATTCTATGATGAACAGAGAAATGAAGTTACTGGTGATCTATAACGCGGTTTAGAAATTGCGGAAATTTTTCTGCAACGCGGTTCAGAAAATTCAAAGGTTCTTCTACAAATTCTAACTTATGTTTTGTGGCGAATCATACTATAATACGGCTACTATGGATATGGATTGGAATTATTAATTAAAATAATATTTTTTGGAGCGTGAGAAGTTGATACTGAAAATTTGAAAGCTTGAAACTTGGGAACTAGAAACTTTGAAACTTGAAAACTTGAAGGCTGGAAATTTAAAGCTTGCAAGCTTGAAACCTGAAAACTTGAAGCTTGAAATTCTGAAAATTCGAAAACTTGTAAATTTAAAGCTTGACAGTCTTTAACTGTTTCAAGTTTCTGCTAAATATATCATTGAAATACATATTTCATATACATATACATAGAATTCAAATAAATATTTTAAATAGTATTTCCATTAATGCGAAAGTAAATAATAATTTGAAAATAACCAATGTAACACGGTTTAGGAAAATACTCTGAAAATATTTCTATTTTTTATTTCAAATTATATCCTATGTTATATCTTGCATTTTCTTTTTTCTTTCTTCTTTCTTTCTTTTTCTTTTAACCCTTCAAAGGATTTTGGGACCACTGCAACGCTACAGAATTGTAAACTAATAACTGTTTACTAAATATTGATAGAACTATTTGAAGAATTATATTTCACGGTGTTTCTAAGCATTCGGAATAAGATTAATTTCTATTTATCAGATTGGTAACAATTAATATTAAATAAAATTCTTAGACTAGAATTGAATGACAACTTGAGGGTTAATAATGATTTAAGTGGTGGATGACGAAGCGCGCAGAAAGAGGCGAAACTAAGCTCGGCAAGCGGTGAAACTGCGTTTAGCTGCGACACCGAAAGAAGCAGGAGCAGCAACATTCCGCAGGGCATAACTTAAGCGAGCCCTGAGCTCACGAAGAGAAGAGACGGGTCACGACGCCATGTGTGCGGCCTACCAACCACACCCACCACCTATTTATTTATGTCTACCTCACGGCTTTTTGTTCGTACCATCGAGCTTTCATTGCGCTGTTCTACCGTGAACAATCGGGGAGCCGGCTGCCCTACAGGAAAAATCTCCTCTCGGTGGAATCGTCCTTCGAGCCCCTCCGATCCGAATTATTTCTAAGGTGACTTTCACTCGTCGAAGAAACAGGTGAACGTGCTTCGTCCAAATGGAACAATAAAATCTGTATCCCCCTCTTCGTTCTCGTTAACCCCGCGTTCCCTTCGTTACTTACGATACTTGCCTAATTGACTAATTGGCGGAAAATTTACGGTAACATTTTTGCTTCGTAATAATCAATCAAGATTTGTTAATTTTCTTATAGAATCTATTACAATTGTATAAAGAATTTCATAAGGAATCTAATAATAAATATGCAATACATTCAACTCGTAAATGAAATTCATAATACAATAATATGTATAATAATGAATCTGAAATATATTAAACATTTAATCCTTTAATCGATCATTTGTTCAAGCTACAGATACCTGAATTATTTTAAACAGTAGACAAAAACATGCAACTATTAATTACGTAAAAGTGAAAAAAAAATTATGTATAATCGTGCAATATTTTACTTTATAAACCGACTGTAACTGTATGCAATTTAATATTTTCGTTTCTCAAAAATTGTAATCTAATAATTTAGTAACAAAAATAATAATAATAATAATAGTAATACTGTATCAGTCGATGTAAACGTATTTCAGAATAATCTCCTTAAGGAAGTTGAAACTGTGAAAAAAATGAAGTAAATTTAAAAATTTCAATTTTTTTCTTCACTTTCAATAATCTAACGTTCATTCCAATACATAAGACTTATTGTTAGTTGCATCACGAATGTAACACGTTATTATAGGGCAAAGAGTTAACAGTAACTTTTACAACATGAGGAAGATATTTTCTTGTTTCTGTAATAATTGCCAAGTCAGCTTAAATAAGAAAGTTATAAATAGAAACAAGAAAAAACACTTCGATATTTTGATCTATATTAAAAGAATTGTTTCAAATGTGTTTCAATTAAAACTTTTTTAAAATTATTAAGGAGTGAGAATCGTTTCACTTGTTTTGAAATGCAGAATTGCACAACGAATGGGAATTGAAGGAATTACAAAGGGATGACATTTTTTCGTGATTTCAATGATGGGAATTTTGCGTCGCTTTCGAGAGCAACGAATCTATAAAAATGCATCGCACGCGTCCGTTGAAATCGTGAGGACGATGTCGGTTGGATAAGGTTCGAATAAAACGCAGACCCAGGTTTATAGACGCAAACGCGGAAGCTGCGGACACAAGGCATCCGTACTGATACCATTCGCTGATGATCTGAATCCCTTTTGTCCTTTGTGCTCCAAGCTCATCGCCCGGGTCTTATCATCGTGGGAATTGTTTGGTATAGCAGTCTCCACAATATAAGGAGGCTGTAAAAAAGATTGCGATGTTACAGTTAACGTTGTTCGAATGCCTGAATAAAGGAAAGTAATGTAAATACTTACATTACGAAATCGACTTACTTCAATAATCAATGAAGTAGAATTACTCAATTTTCTTCTTCTCTCAATGAGGGGAAAAGTCGTGCAGTATCTTGGACTAGAGTTGATCAAAAACAAAACAAAAAGTAAGAATTTGTAGTAAAGATAAAAGGATGGAAATCAGTTTTGTGAAATTCAATGATAAGAATTAGTTATTTGCAGAAAAAAATATTAAAGCTAAAGTAAAGATAAAGTAATTCATACATTTTTTATGTTTGCATTGATGCGTGCTTCTTGAAAGGTTTCTTTGCAAATGTCACATTAAGTTACGCTGTTATATCCTTTTTTATTTTCTTTGCTATAAAAAAAAAAAATCAATCAACCGTTGAATAGTCGATGCTGAACGACAGTTTGATGGTCGGAACTGGACAACAAACATGTAGAAACATTTTTGATTGTGTGCAGAATGTATAATATACAAAGGAAATTGCCAAACTAAATCTGTTCATTATATCCAATAGATTAGATATAATGCACATAATAGAGTGAAATCATTTATTTACACGAAAAATAAAATATTAGATCTAGAAAATAACTTTTGAGACAGCTAATATTAAAACATACGTCTAATGTATTAAAACAGCGGTAATAATGAAATAAACATTATGGCCCTGAAATATGTTGTACAAAAATGTTATATTCAGTTTTTTATCGTAATAAAGTGTTGAAATTTGATTTAAAAACCGCTTAATCCAATTGCGATCGGTACTGCACGACTCTCCCCTAAAGATTGTAAAATCTTCTATCTATGATTAATATTATAATACTTAAAAGGTTTCATCGCTTGAACCGAGCGCAAAGAAGATTGCACTAATATTAAGTAAAGCTTGTCTAAAATCCAGCGCAACGGTACAAGAAGCATCCGTTATAAGTATTATTAAATTAAAGCCGAATATAAGATGCGCATCGCAAGCTGTTTGAATAATTAATACGACAGTACCACCACTGTTTTTGCGCAGCTAGGCAGAAAGATATGCCATGAAAATTTCGCAGTACATCAAGCAGTGTCCTAATTTTAATTGCAAAGATTAATATAGAAGTTTTCCACCCGTTAATGGTGGAAAGTATACCAGCAATAAAAATATATCCGAGTCGCCCCATAATTTACTGGTAAGATACTGGTACCGTTAATATGCCATGAAACATCTATTTACAATCTTCTCCATATTGTAATGCCACATTTGCAGAGAAACCATCAAATCAAAAGTACGGTGAATGTTGCACAAATTATACATTATTATCAATAAATAATGCTTATACGCAACAATGACTCTAACCATCCCTGATCTACCCATCGTTTGACTTCCACGTGCAATGATGCCTGGCGGTTTGCCGAGTTTCAGGCGGGTTTTACGACATTTTTAAACATTTATGAATTGTTAATATTTTACAGATTCGTTCACATGTATTCCAAATGTTAGTTGACTGTGAAATCCCTAGCATTGTGCATTTTCTATCAATTTCTGTTATTTCAGCTTCTATGTTTAATTGTATCTCAGTTTCTATAACTTTTAGTCTGTTAAAGTAAACACCTTTTTTAGAGTTTAAACAAATTAACATACTCCTTGTGAACAAATGTGTGAGTCACTGTATTTACGAAGCTGTAAGACTGTTTATTTGTTTTCAATAAGGAAATCAATAAGTAAATAAAGATAGAATAAATATAGAATGCAGATGAAGAAATGAAACCTAGACAAAAGTTTGTTATCTGATTAGAAGATAACAAATATGTATTTTTTTTATATATATATTTTGCATATTTCAAATGTTTCGGATATATTTTTTTAAGTGCATATGCAGACGTATGTTGCACATGATATTTATATTTCTCAAACGTATTTTTAAGATCCCACGTTACTTTATGAATTTTGAAACTAATCAGCTATGAACGACATCAAAATCTCGATAAAAGTGTGGCTGTATCATTCTATGGCATACAAAAATATATACAGTGTTATACAGTAGCATATAATTCTCAAGGAAATCACAACAAACACTATTCTTGACTTAACAAAATCGCGAAACAGCTAATTGATAACATCAGTATAATACATATAGATTATGTAATATCTTAAACTACTGATTTAAACACGAAATGAGATAACCAAAGTAGGAAAAAGTTGATGCACAATAGTTCAAGATAGGATTGATGAAATTGTAGATAGAAGTTTTCTGAATGATGAAGAATCTATGCAAAGTTTAATGTGCGAAAAAGAAATTCGTTGTAATACAAAATCACAATTAATACATTTAAATATTCTCAGTCACAGAAACAAAATTGCAAAATAAGTTCACTGTAATTTAAATTATAATTATATACAATAACAAATAAAGTTGCTATTATTATTACATATTTTCAAAACACTTGTTACATATTTCACATATGTCTTGCATATCTTCGTATATTTCTGAAAATGTTCGGATACTATATATTATCATGCTTCACATGTTATTTGTATATTTCAACATATTTTAACAGCATAAACATCCGCCGTCTACTAATAAATTGTACCTGCTCGAATTGGTATAACTAATAATTCCAGATGTCAATGTGGACATGAAATACAGGACATAAATCATATATTATGGCAATGTCCTGTATATAATGAACAAAGATCACAATTTATAAAGCAACTACAGAAGATGAACTACTCCCTTCCAATGTCCTGTAACACATTATTTTACAAACCTACTGTACGCTTATGTATACATTCGTTTTTCAAAAAATGCAAACTAAACATTTAAGAAAATATTGTAACACTTACTGATAGCAAACAACATGTAAAGATGACTGTATTGCAAAATAATTTCCTCACGGAAATTAAAATTGCTTAATAATAAAAAAAAAAAAAAAAAAATTGTACCTCCTTTAATTAATCGTAATACAAAAAAGTTAATCTGTATGTAAATATCGAAAATAACGTCGTTCACATTATGTCACACAATACAGTATACAATAATTATTTACTGTAAAAACAAACTTGAACACAAATATTTACCGCGGAGAAGGAAATTACAATGGATCAATCCTTCCAATAAAAATGTTCGAAACTGTAATAATTAATACCCACTCGCAAAGTTGTTTGCACAGCGAAATCTAAAATCTCGCGCAAATTAAATTCGTCAAGCGATTCGCAATTACTGCAAAGACTAGAAAAAAGAGAATATCTGGTGACCGAGGCGCCTCGTAAACTCGACTGGACACAGCGCATCGACGGCGAAAAGCCCGAACCCCCCTAATCTCCCTCAATTTATCTCCCAGCGCGTTTAATTCCCCAATTACGGGAAACTTTCATTGTATATGATAATTACGATCCCGGTTGTTAATTAAACCCCATTAATCTCTTATTACGAAGCTGCTGCTGCATCATCCCCGTTCCGCGGGTAAAAAGCGAACAAATTAATAAAGGAATCACGTCCTTATCTCGAGTGTCCGACAGCAGGAGCCGACCGGCCGCCGACGCCGCCGCATTCGTTTGAAAATCCTCAAACCGGAACAATGACCTGCCGGATAATGAAAAAGAAGGGAGGGGGGAAAAAAAAGGAAAAGGGAGATCGGAAAGGAACGAAGTCGTCGAAAGAGGGAAAAGGGGAAGGAAATAAGGAAAGACCCGGTGAAACTGCCTATGGTAACGCGACAGAGTTACGATCCGTACAACGAAGGCGCACGACCATAAGCGAGCGATCTTCCTTTTTTTTCACCCGCGTCTTCGTCTTCCTTCACCTTCTTTTTTCTTCTTCTTCTTCTCTCCCGTTCCCTTCCTCGCCTTCTATCCGCCGCTCGCGATTAATTCGCGTTGGCGTGCGCGCGCGTCCTTATATCGCGACTCGATCGCCGCGGAGGAGGCGGCAGCGCTTTTTAAATAACTATAATGAGGGCAATTATCGTGTGCGCCGGCAAGCAGAGTGTGACGAGTCGTTGTTATACATTGCGGCACGGTGGTTGATCGCTCGAGCTAGATGAAGGAATAGGAACGGGGAGCAAGGTGTCGGGAAGGGCGATCCACAGTGGGGCAAAACGTTAATCTGGGAGTGCGAAATGATGGCCGCTAATAATGATGAACAATTTTGTATTATATGTATTTTATAAGTATTAAATAAGTGTAGGAAATGTTAATTTTTGCTGAAATTGCTAAATTTCGTTAAAATTGTCGATATAACTTTCTTTGGAAAAAATAGAGTTTGGATAAATCGAGGTAGAATAAGAGGTAGAATCGCATTTGAAATGTGAAGTCTGGTATCAACTACCAACTAAAATGTAGAGAAATTCTTATAAAATGTTTTTATTAAAAAATAAAATATTTTGCAATTTCCAAACGTTGAATATACCTCTTCGCGAGATTATGACAGTTCCTAAAAAATGAAATAAAAATTCATATATCCTAGTCGATTATATTTATACACATCTAAATCATATGTAGCAAATTTAAAAATTGTCAATTCTAATAATTTCTGTTGAAAAATATGAACAATATTGGTCAATCTCGTTTAAGAAGTTTACTAAAACTTATTATGAACTTTTGACTTACTGTTTGTGGATCCAGCCATTGCGAATTGCACGAAGAAAATAAAACTTTAAGCGTTGGATTACGTATTTTACACAATACAATAGAACATTTAATAATACGAGATAATGTCAACGTATAACAATTTTCACTTGTACGTTATATAGTATATAAATATAAATTGAATAGCACCAGATTATTAATGCAACAGACGTAACGTACTGCACACTCTTCAAATCTTTACAGCCACTCGTGAGACGACAATATACAATGTATATAAAATGATTCTCGACAATCGTTATTTGTATTAAGAACCGTCTGAAAATCATTCAGAACCGTCGAGAAGTAGTTGGCATCGTACTTCATCGCGAATGTTGTCAGCTTCGAATTATTTCATAAAAAATTAAATAACTTGCTTAGCTGCACTCGGCTGCACTCGTATTTGATGAAAATAAAAACTATACACTCCATTCTTGCTATTTATAAAAAAATTAAAGCGAATACAGGTGAATCTCAAAAGTATTTCATAAGAAAAGCTTAGAAAATTAATTTATCCAAACTTTCTTGAAATAAATTATTATAAAATTTCCGAAAAATGTATCCTTTCAATTTTATACCTTCCAGATCAATGTGGATAGAAATATTATAAATACAATTGGTGTTAAGATTCTGAACATTAAATACTAGGTGAAAACAGTATTCTTTATTTTAACCATATTTTTAATTCTAACGCTTTCATTCCTTGCCACGCTCAAAAATAATCAGTTTGACAATCTAAAATATCAGTTTTAGCTTCTATGGATATCTATGATGACATTGGAAGTAGTATTAAAGGCCTACTTTATATTTTATTTTTTGACTTTTGCACTCCGAAAGTAGCATTTTGCCCCACTGTGCGATCGCGGGAAGTAGGAGATGAGAGGGAGAGACTCCGAGAAGACGGGGAGGAAAAGCGTTCTTGTGCGAATGAAAATTCGCCAGTGGAAGGGAAAGAAATTTCTGGGAGGAGGTTTTGAGTGGGGGGGTGGGGAAATATTGTTCGTAATTACGAAGTCGATGATTGAAAATCACGAAACAAGACGGAGAAGGGAGGAGCGCGTCGGGGTAGGCGACAAGAAGTTCAGGAGATTAAGGTCAGACACGCACAGACAATTCTACTGCGGGAGCAGATCAGCTCTGACCTAATTATGTTGATCGAAATACTGGATCTAGGAAACAATCTAATTTACTTGGTAACGAGTTATTTGACAATGCGTGTGTAAATTAATATAGTAGTGGTTGAATTGTGAATTAAATCCTCCAGCAGCGATACTAATTGGTGTAAGGAGATAATTTGAGATCGAAAACGGTTTTTCTTAATGTGTGTGTTGAGTTTCTTTGTTTCGGCACACAAATTATGATAATTATATTATTGGTATGCCATCGTTAAGCTAGAAATTAAAAAAAAAGAAACATTTTTTTAATTAACCCTTAAGTGGTATACTGGGGTCACGATGTTAGATTAAATTAATTTGCATTTGATACAACATTTTGGGGAAACCTTGTAGAAATTAATAAGAGAGAGTATTATTAACTATTCATATATTAATCCATTTTTATAAAGACCTCACAGTAATCCTGTTATAAAGCTGTTAAATAATTAATACTGATGGATACCACTTAAGGGTTAAGTTAAAAATGTTTTTGTTTTATTTCTAGTCTAACGACTTGAATGTAAAGACACACTAATTGATATAGGTTCATTAATAGGGACCATTATCCCATTTCTCAATATTGTGTTTTCTGATAAGAATTGAAAGTTAAATAATTAAAATATTACAGACGACGAATTTTCATAGATTTTCACTTACTTTTAATGTTACTGAAGCTCATTCTTAAGGGAGGAAACCACGGTGACTGCTGAATATAAAAGCTATTCTCGGGAATTTTTTTGGCAAAATCAATTGTATTTTTTCTAAATGTTTAATAGTTTCAAAAAGTACATTTCTTGAACTACTTTCTCAAAATATTGGATATAAAAATATTCATTATTGTAATCGTAGTAGTAACCAGCGTGAGAGAGGCTTCCCAAAAGTTTGTAGACAACGGGTGCACGAGTAATTTTCCACTGCAGGTTCTGAAATAAAGAATCATGCGATTTTCTTAAATTGTAAGGCAATAGTTTCAGTTGCACGCACGGATTTAAAAAAAAGAAAATTTGTTACCAAACAGTGGGTCCTTCAATAAAAAATGTGAAGAATCAATGAAAAAATGAGCATTGCTTTTCATATTATACAATAGGAACTAATTATCCCATAGAAAATTCCGTACGTGAAACGGAAGCTACATATTGTCTTATAATTTAAGAAAATCGCATGATTTCTCTTAAATTATCATGATCTCTCACGCTGGTTATTACTACGACTACAGTAATGAATATTTTGATTGTAGAGAAAATAGTTCAAAAAATGTGCTTTTCGAAACCATTAAAAATTTAGAAGAAAAACACAGTTTTGCCAAAAAAAATCCCGGGAAATAGCTTTTGTTTTCCCCTCTTAAGGTGTAAGTTCGAATTCTCAAAAAATTTGACATTCAAAACACTACAGTATTGTGCGAATTAATGTGAACACAGACTATTTTATTCGAAATATACTTCATCAATCATAAAAGCAGTTTTACCTGAAAATTTTAATTTGTTTATAGGTTCTTTGATTGGAACTGTATCCTGCGTTAATCAAACCGCATTACTGTATTGGTCACCTGTGTGCAAACATCTTAAACAACGCTGCGTTTATATTAATTCGCACAATACTGTAATCTTCTACTTCTGCTTTTGCACAACTGCTAACTCCACTGGCTAAATAAAATCTAACAATCTTTTCTTCCCCTAAATGCAACAATAATGCCATTTTCCCCAAGACCATATTCAATTTTTCAACCCCATGCACGCCACAAATATAAAAATCCTCAACCAGAATCGCGCGTCAAGAATCGATACCATTCCCAAACCAATCGATTACGAAAGGACCACTCAAAAGTCCCCATCGGCGGGATCAAAAAAGGAGAACCCCGAACTCGTTGTAATCACAGAAAAAGGATATTAGAAAGAGTGGAATGGTCGAGCGGAGGAAGGGAGGAGGAAGCGGCCGCGTCGGTGAAGGCAGGAGGTGAATCGGCGGAGAGAGGAGAGACAGGCAGCGCGTGGCAAGCCTCTCCCCCTTTCGACCCTCTCCTTCTCCGACAACTAATGCCTTCATCCGTGCAACCACCTCCGCCAGCCGAGGCCTTAACTACTTTCTTATTCGCTCGTTTCAGGCCGGCCTTACGGGCCTCGGGCATAATGCCCCAGCGCTCCTTACGCACGCTGAACGCCAACACGCACCCCCTTCCCGCGCCTCGCCCCGCGCAAACCATCATCCTCCTCCTCCTCCTCCTCCACGTCTGGCTCCCCGGAAGACTGTACCGCAAGAGGAACTGCGGGTCAGAGACTGCGAGGCATATTCGACGCAGACTCGTGGCTCGTGCCTAGATCCATTGGCGTCCAACTCCGGCGAATCCTTGCGGGAGAAATATATTCTCTCTTGCGCGAACACCTTGCCATTTTTCTTCGCTTTGCAACCAAATTTTTGTTCAATTTTTTATAAGGAAAAGGATAAATGTTTAGAATTTTTACGAAAATTTGTAAGTATTTGTAAGTATACTTTGCGATGGTTCTTCTTTTTCTTTTTTTTTAGGAGGATGCAATTTTGAAGAGTGTCGAATTTCCTAGCAACAGTTTTTTGACAGCGCCTAATATTTTTGATAATTTTACAGAGACTCGCGGAAGGTAAAACAATCGATCCAAAACCAATTCTTATCCCTGAATTCGAGCAAATCAGAATCCTCCACCCGATTAGGAAATATTTCCAACCCTAATCAAAGCTTCCACCTCAAAAAGGAATTTGTAATAATTTATTCTACGCCTGTATTCGAGATCTCCAATCGCTCGAATCGGCAATAAGCTTAAATTTGAAGTGCAAGAGATTTTTGGAAGGCCGAAGGGAGACGTGGAAGCGAGCGAAACGCGGAACGAGGATGCGCGAAAGGCGATTCCTGGTCTTTATTCGGGCGACGCCGATGCGCTAATATAATAAGAAACGTGGTGGCTGTTGCGCCGAGCGTACGGGAGCGAAGTAGCCTCGCTTATGGTCCGGTGGTGCCCGAGGAGCATAACAACTCGCGGAGCATAACGCCACGAGCCATCATATCCTCCTTCCAGAAACCCTCCCCCTGTTCTTCGTCGTTCTAGCGAACAGTCTCCCCTCCCGCACCTCCGTCCTCGCGAGATAGCACGAGTCTTTCTGACTGTACGCGTCACGCGTGTCCGCAGCGAGGCTCTGTGTGGGGGTGTTTGAACACGCGCGATTCCTCGTCGCACACGCCAATGAAGGCGGAGGTGTGCGTGTAAACAATGGCGGGTTGACATTCTTTAACCTTTGCGCCGCGGAGGTTCCTACCTTCGAGAATTCTTCGAAAAAAGGATTCTTCGATTTTTGGGAGGTAGAAACATTTTTTTTTCAATTTCTGACTTCTTTGCATTTTTTGTGTTTGTACATGACGCTATGTATTAGAGAGACAAAGGAAAACGATTTTGGACTCGTTTAGTGACTATTGACACGTGTTTTTGATTTTTATGTTGGGAAATCTTATGATTCAACAGTTTTTTCATGGAGGGTTCTACTAATTTCTTAGGGTTAAATCTATGGAATTTTTAAAATTTTTATTTTGTGCTTTTTGCCTCTTCTTTTAGTTCTTTAGTTACTCTAAAATCCTAATTGGAGCCATTTTTATTATTGTCACGTTACTATAAATGTATTGTAAATGTAACACTTTGACATTATATTAAAAATGAATTGTTAAGATAATGTCAAGGTGTAAGAAATGCATAAGTTCGCTTGCATTTTCCTCAAAATTTAATTGAAATTGATTATTTCAACCCAGCTTTGCAATGAAAATGGTTTCAATTGATTGCATAAAAACAGCGAAAGCATTTTTTCATTTTTTGTAATGAAATCATTCGATGCATCAAAAGTAGATACAGAAACACTCAAAACTCGAATTTCATTAAAAATACTGATACCTGGTATTAGAGTGAAGGCAACGTTATACACTGGCATTCATAAGTATGTGGACACTTGCCTTTTTAATAAATAACTAACATACATTATAAATTATTCTTACAAAATAATGTTTGTTGCTAAATTTTAGTACAAGGTATATATTTAATGTATGCAACAATGAATTGAATAGCAACCTCAGTCTCACAATTTGAAAGGCCCAAAACCAGAATTCAAACCCAGAAAATATTTGTAAGAATTTCCTCAATCTGTATGTGGAAATATTAGCTATGAAATAATTAAGAAATTAATAACCAAAATGTTAAGACTCGTCAAATCAGTTACAACAAAACTCATGGTGGGTATTTTAATAAAAAAAAAGATTTTATTATTTTTTAGTATTATTAAAAAGTAGATACATAAAACGTACCAAAATTCAGTAGCGATTGTATAATTTGTTTTTTAATAACTGTTGTATTTAAAAAAGTGTCTGTGTGTCTTTATACTTCGAACCAACATCAAACAGAAATCAGAAAGACTATAAAAAAAATTATTTTCTTAAATCACGTATTTTTCCAAAAAATTATTACGTTGATACTCTTAATATGATAAAAAATCATATGAAAATCGTCGTATAGAAATCGTAATATAAAAAATCGTAATAATTCCCATCAAATTAATCATTCGCCCACTAACCACACGAAACAAAATTTCTCCACCGAACCTTTTTCCATCCCAAGTAACAATTCTCCCCAAAAAAAATTACCCACCCAAAATTTGACAAGTCCTTAAGCACCTACACGCTCCGCAAACTCCAAAATGAAATCGAAACAAACATCGGAAAATATCCGAAGCTCCGAATTTCACGGACACAGAATTTAATTCGACGGAAATGAACGCCACGCCGCGATGGCAGGTAAGAAGAGGGGGAGGAAGAAATAGCAGGAACGGATTGCATGCACACATACAGGATGCTTATGGACGGGGATGTGTGCGTGTTGGCGAACGTTCGAGCGCGTGCAGGTACGTTTGCGCAGAGGTATCGCTGGCTTCCGCGAACTAGATCGGCCGAACAGATATTAGGTGCGCGTTTGCCCCGTTGCCATTGCGGCAAGTGCTGGTCATTGTCCACCGGTGGGCGCAGGAAGTCCACACGACGATCGCCGAAGGCGCAGAAAAAAAGAAGGGCAGAGATTTTTCGGTAGGATAATCATTGGAGGAGTTACGAGGCGTTGATTATCGCGTTGATCGCGGTGACAGTTTAATGCGGAAGGTGATTGCCCCGTGAACGAATCGTCTCGATTTATTGTATAGTAATTTGCTGATCATTTTCGTATCGCCTTCGAGGTTCGAGTTGGAAAATTGTTGGAAGGAAGGAGATCGGAAATATTACTGAGTCAGAATAAATGTTCGTAGCGTTTTTGAAGTGAAATTCCAAGACAATCTTGAAATTGTTCTACATAAAATTCAACTACACTTGTACAATTTTCTTGTTCACCTTTTCGCCATCTTCGAGGTAGCTTCGTGTTTCTATTCTTCCAGAGTTTAAGATTCAACGATTATTTATTGAAAAATGCTGCGAAATGTTTTTTTTAATCCAATACTGTCAGAAAATTAATTTTTAATTAACTGCACCACGATTTTTATTAGATTATGGATATGTAAGTTACTTTAAATAGTAAATATAATTATAAAACTACTAATTACTGATTGCATGATTCCTGAAGATAATGCAATTGTCGTTTTTAGTAAATTAATAATGCTTATTTTAATATACAAGGTATGATTTATATTACAAAGTTGTTACTGCGGGTCAAAGAGTTGATGATGACTAGACTAGACTGCGGATTTTTGTGCAAAATAAAATTTTTGCAAGCACAAATAACGAATTGCAAATTGAATAACAGTATATTTGATTTTCCAAAGATTTTAACTTGAATTATATTATTAATATTTTGCATATTTTTGCATGTAGTAACAATCGCGTAGATTTTTTGCATACTTAAAGTTGTCATAAATGCATAAAATCCGCAGTCTAATGATGACTATCATTAAAGGATTAAGAATGGTTGTAGGATAATTTTTTAATTGCAATGTGGACGAAATATGATGAAATATCAAGAATATTAAAATGTCTGTAACCTAAGAAGCATATCGAAGAAAGTATAATTACAAGAAAAGTCGAAGTGGAGTCGAATTACTTCCACCTCCGCATTCGAATGCGATAAGTCAGGATAATTACCAAGGTGGAAAGCTGCAGTCACCTTTCCTGCTACGTTTTTTTTTCCTCAACAGAATTTACGGTGTTGTTACGACAAATAATCACTCTCCGCCGCGGGCAGGAAGTTGACGAGGAGACTGGCCACCGAGAGATTTTCGGTACGATAATAATCGTAGGGAAACTCCGGACGCCTATTATGACAATGGCCTCCCGAGGTAGCGCGATAATTGCACTGGTAATAACACGGTAAATAGAAAAAAGCGCTTTCTATCTTCCTCCTGACGCTATCAAATATTGCTTCGTCGACCGCTGGAATTAATTCATTTCCGGCTGACCACTAACAAAAAACAGTCAGAGTTCGTTAGAAAATAAACCCATCTATTAAGGATGAACTTCATTAACGTTAAAACTAAGCGAAAATCATTGAAAATTGCAAGAATAAATTTTCATTTGTGAAGTAAGGTTCAGTTTACGCGAGCGGTTTGCTACCGCGGAAATTTCCCGCTGTGTTTCTGGCGTCAAATTTATTTTGCAGCTCACACAAGCGATTTGACGCCGAACGATCGCAAACGCACCGCCTATAGTTGTCGCAAATGACGCCGCAAACGGAACCGGAGCCTAAGTAGGTTAATATCATTTAGGAATCCACAGTAAATAAAGAAATCCATTTGCATTGCAGCTCAAAATACGCAACTAACTTCAAAACACCGAAGAAATAGAAAATGATGGAAAATCGCAAAATAATATTTCACAGTTGGTGATAAGTAGACTGCGAATGTTTATGCATTAATGTAAATTTTAAATATGCGAGAACTTGTAACAATAATGTTGATAAATGGACAAATATATGAAATATTGAAAATAATATAGACTTCATAGTGTTTAAAAAAGAAAACATTCTTCTATTTAATTCTCTTGTTGTTTTATTTCCATGAAATTATAAATTTGCGTAAACATCTACATATTTAGCACTAGATTTACCAGACCAGTCATTTTGACTGGTCGTGCAATTTCAATTCAAAATTCCTACTGCATGTAACATTTGCTTTCCGAAATGATGTTACGACTTTTGTAGCTATAAGTAGAGAATACGTTTTATGAACTTAATGTTACTTTATATATATTCGTAACAAATATATTTTTTGTTATTGACACTTATATCAGTACCAGTCAAAATGACTGGTCTAGTAAATCTAGTGTTAGTAATATGTGACAATCATCACATGCGATAAGATTATTCTGCTTGCGAATAAAAATGGGTTAAAACTAATTTTATTCCATTGAAATCTAAGATCTCTGTACATTCAGGAGCAATTTCAGTGGATCCACTTTGACGACAAAAATGTTAAATTATTTATAGGTAATTCTGTGCTTTGAAAATGTTTCAAAATGTTTATTTTCACGATCCGACGCAAAGGAACAACTGACTATCCCGGCCTGGTGGCTCGAAGGGCAAGGAACAACCCTTCGTTGCAGGAGTCGGTGGAGAAGGAAGAAGGTTGGCGAAAGAGGCGAAGTCCAAGGAGAAGGGAAAGGAAAGAACGAGGCTGAATCCATTGACTGTGACGCTTTCCGGTCAGGTGTTGCCCTGACGATCCTTCTCCTTCCAACTTTCGTTTGGATTTACTCGTTCGCTTATTTTTACCCTCCTCGTTTCCCTCCCCTTCGTCCTTTACTCCCGATACATCCTCCACGTCCGACAGCAAAAAGAGAAAAGACATGGGGGAGAAACAGGAAATTCATCCCCTTGAAATTACCATCACGAAGTTCAATTTGCGAGCGTATCTAACAATTTTATTCTCCGCATGTTTTCGTTCAACGCGTCTAGTATTAGAGTACTGGTACCTGTTAGTGAGCCTGAACCTATCAGTGTGCCTTTACATTTAAATAAGGAACAAAAGAAGAACATTTTTCTCATCAAAGTTAATGATTTAATCGACTGAAATCCAGGTCCATTTTTCAGAATTTTTACTGAAAAGGCTATACGTGCAATCCTTTTCAAACTTCGAGGCTATGATATTGCATGCTCAAAGAAGTAAAAAAATATTTCTTGATGCAACAATAATTTGGTAGCTCCAAATGGCGCAGATAAAAGTCGTTTGATGTTCTGAAACCTAAAAACTAGATAGTTTTGTATTTGTAATACGTAGACTGCGAATCTTTATGCAAAATAAGATTTTTGCGAGCGCAAATAGAGAATTGGAACTTGAAAAACCGTGTGTTTAATGCTCTAAACATTCTAACTTGATTTATATGTTTGACATTTTATATATTTTGGAATATGCTAATGGTCTCCTAGATGTTTTGCATACTTAACATTGCCATAAATGCATAAAATCCGCAGTCTAGTAATAAAATTACGCTACGGATGAACCTAAATTCGAAATGATATTATTGAATTTAACTTTATTTATTGTACAATCAACGTGAAGTTTTTTAGTGAAAATCACAACTATCGTTTCAAAAACTCATCATTATCGTAATTTTGTATTTTTGAACGCGTATTGAGGCTCGTTCATAGTGTAATCTTATTACAAGTACAAAACCACCTAGTTTTTAGGTTTCGAAAGACTAAAATCGATCATAGACTGCACGCAGCCAAACAACTTTCATTAACGAGACTGCTTCGAAACATTTGCGCCATTTGGAACTACGGAATTATTTTTGCATAAAAAAATGTTCTTTTACTTCTTTGAGCATGTAATATCATAGCCTTGAAGTTTAAATAAGATTACATTTATAGTCTCCTCAGAAAAAATTCTGAAAAATGGACTTGGATTTCAGCCGATTAGATCAGTTTCCCCCCTTAATTACAAAGAAATGCTTTTCTTTTACTTTTTAGAGTGGATGAACTTCAGTAACATTAAAAATAAGAGCAAATCTTTGACAATTGGAAAAATGAATCTTTATTTTATGCAATAGTAAAACCCCACGTAAAGTTTTGGAAAAATTAAAAAATAAGAAAAATGTGAAACACGTGTCGCGGTTAGTTATTGGGCAAATAAGATTATTACGTACTAATAGATAACCACATAAATTTTAGCTTAAAAACTATTTGCATGCGTAATTCTTTGTTTTCTATTTATTATAAATATTCTTAAGATTTTATAACTGTTTTTTTTTTGTATAGAAAAATGTAGTATAATGATATTTATCACCTTAGTAAGTATACGCATTTCTTAACCATATCTTAAGGAATCCATGAAGATTCATGGTGCATTTGACTACGATATTTCAAACAATATTTTTAATATTTTAAACAAAAAGTTTAGGGATATAATTTTTCATTTAGAAGGCTGAATGTTTAAATAATAAATTGATACAAATATTCTTTTTATTTTATGTCAGTTTAGCTTATTAAAAAATAAAATGTCATCAGTGGCCAGGTAATGGGACGTGGCTAGTCATTGGTACATTTACCTTATTGATCTGTAAAAATACAATGACGATCGGCAATGGCTCTATGAAGATATGAAACGAAGAAGGGGAGAGGGAAAGAGGTAGAAGAGAAAAAAGGATGGAACGGGTAGGTAAGGACACATAATAGCAGGATGTTACAACGCCCGTGTCCGGTACATAAGTATCTGGTTTCATAAATGAAAGTGTCTTCATTCATAGATACATATTTCCATACAATTGCCGCTATTGGTTCGTATCTTGTGATATCGCCATTATGTGCGAGCCGGTACATTACATATGTACATAGCACTATTATATACAAATTCCTAGTAATGCGGCGCTACTGCTGCATTAATGATAAAGTTGTTCCCGATATTGCGACATTACGGGGAACGTCTGTGTTACGTGAAAACCGGGTAAAAGCGTCGTGCGCGATCGCGCGAAGGCAATTCTGTTGCCTGTGAAAGCGATTACGGAAGAAAATTGCAAACCTGCAAAAATCCTTCAGCCCAAAGGAAAAAAAAAAAATACAAAATAATTGAGGACGGCGAGGAGAGGAAGCAACGAAGTAAACGAACGCGAAACGATTTCTGTTCGAACCGAAATTTATTTGGGAATGAAGAACGACCGAAAATTATCACGCGTGCCACGGAATGAAGAATTCCTCTGGCACGTTTCCTCGTTACATCAAATAAATCTAGCTCGATGACGCCACCGCGCACGATGGACGCGCCCTGTGCGCTAGGTAGGAAGTCATCCTTCCTAGCATCCAGAGTCCACACAGGAAATCTCAGACGCACCCACCGAAACAACCCGCCCTCTCCGTCGGAGTCGATTTAATGTTTCGTTTCCTCTGCGACGATAAGGGGCTACCATTTTATAGAACCAACCGCCCTACGCGTCAGCTTCACGAAAATAAAAGGGACACGGGACGCACGATTTTACAATTAGATCCTCGTCGATTGTCCGGTTCCGTCCGGATGCGGATAGACAGCCCTCGACGCACAGTGTGTCGCTCAATGGACAAAACCCAAAAATCTGAAGTGTTTAATTCACAATGTGTTTTATCTTAAGATGTTAAGAAAGGAACGTAGATTTTAATGCCATCCAGCAAGTTTTATGAATTTACTAATTTGTTGCCAAAATTGATATTAAAAGTTTATTCCAAATTTCGGTGTATTTCTTCAAACACATGACATTGGCTAAATGTATGTGTTTTTCGTTTGATTTTTATATATCGTATTTGGTACTACAATCCTTTTAAAACTACGGAGAAAATTTTTTACAATAATAATAATTTATTCGAATTTTTAATGTTAAATGTTTATCACCTTTGAGAAGACTTTAAAAAAAAAACACCAAAAAATACCTCCGTAATTTTTTTTCTATTAATTTAGGAAACATTAAACTTCATATTAGCGTTAACTTTAGCTGCCTGAATTTGCCCGAAACGAAGAAAATAATTAAAATTATCATTATCAAGGCACTCACCGTTCAAGCCTTTAGCGATTAGCATTTGAGATTGTTTCAACTAACGTTCAGCTTTTCTTTTCTTTTTGTTTTCTTGTTGTTGTATTTTGAAATTTTAATAAAAAAATGTAGGTCTTACAATTTCAACGTTCGTAACAATTTGTAAATAAATATAATGTTCCACGTAGTACGATACCGTATAATCGCCCCACTATGCGATTGTTTTTTGCTAAACGATGAAGTAGTTAAAACAGTATTCGTCAAAACGCAGTTCGTCCGAATACGCATCCAATATAACCGCAGCCTAAAGGAAAAGAAGAGCAAAGCTATGAGGTTGAACCGAAAGAGGAATTCTATTAGCAAGAGAAAAGAGAGATAAAGATTATTTAATTATATTGATTTCCGGGACGAAAATGCATCTGTCGCGATTCCACGCAAACCGTGAATTCTTGCGGCGAGCCAGAGGCAGGAATGGACGACAGAAAGGGACATAATACCTAACCAGGATAGTAAATTTTATAAAATAATACCCTCTCCGGGACTGCATATTCATTTTTCCGGAGGGTCCCTACAGTTCCCGGTGTCCGGGGCGAGTTGCCTACATATGTATGAGCTTCTGGTGGACTCGGTGGTCATGCCTCGGCGAATCGAGCTTTCTGCCCTTTATTTTTGCTGCCAGCCTTACCCCCGTTCCATAGAGTTAAATAAACAAGAGGACTGACCCGAAAAAAAAGGGTGGGTAAACCGGATGATTAGCACTCCTCACCTTCCTTCCTTTCTTCCTTCTTTCCCTCGACGCTCGAATTTTCATTATTTCAAACATTTGCTAGTTTACTAAATGCATTTTGATTAATTACACGTCCGCAGGTATATTAAAACTCGCGACTAGATTAATTTTACAAGATTCTTATGATTTTTTTCTGAATTTATCATCTATTATGTTATGTTTATGCATTTATGGCGATTTTAAATGCGATGAAATGCATCAGGATGAAAATCAGGACGTAAACATTTTATTAGATATTGGAACTTCAACTTTTGTGTGTCCCTTGAATCTTCTTCGACTCGATTCTTACTTTTTTATTTCTAACAGTTTTTTTAACAATTGAGAAAACTTCAAGGATTCACATTTCTAGGTCTTTGGTCAAAATTATTACACATTAGGATTTTTTAATAATTTACACAAAATAAATCTAAATCCTTTTGTGAGATCTTTCTCTTTTACCAACAATTTCCTTCCGCAGATTTCAACTGCAAGTAAACAATAAAGTAGAACTTCGATTAACTGAATCACAATTATCCCCAAATATTTATTATGTAGAGTTTCAATTATTTAATACGCTAGGTAAAAGAAAACAGTAGAACCTCGATCAAAACTTTGATTGTAATTTTATTAATAATGCCCTGTTAATTATTAATAAACTGCAGATGTTTATGCAAATTCATATATTCAATGGCATAAAAAAAGCAGTTAAAATAAAAGTGTCCTACTTTTTAAATATCATAAAATGCACTGTATTTTCGATATTTCATGTATTTTTGCATCTATGCACATCGCGATACATTTTCGCATATCCGCAGTCTAATCATTAACATTGTACATTACAAATACCAAATCGATCGATCGAGATTCAACTATAAAACCACGATTCTGCATAACATTGTTCTTTCTTTCCTTTTCGAAGTTTCATCCGGCTAAAGAGTTACAAGGGACTAAAAGAAAATGATTTCAGTAAAATTTTGGAGAATCCAAATCGGTCCTCGGGTTGATGGAACGTCGCGAATCCCGCGCATTCCGTTTCCTTCGTCGTCCACGACGATAGCCAATTTTCCTCGCGGTCTGAGGAAAACAACGCGCTCGCTCGCTTACATTAAAGAGCAATTAGCCGCGGCTCGCGAGCACGCTGATGCCCGGAAGCGATAGAAGCAGACCGCGCGTGCCACCCTTGCCTTTTCTTCATCTACTACGAGCACATACGCGTGCCTGTTCATGTTCCCATACATCCACGCGTGTCTCACCGACGCATCTTACCTGAGGACTAGCCTCGCGGCATGCACCGAGACTTGCGCTGCATTCGATGGCTCGTGGTGCTATTCTTTAGTGCACTGCCGCGGCGAGTGCAGTGGAAACAGATAATAGTTTCTTTGTATCCACTCTGTGCACTCGCGAGGGTATTGTGAATAGGATTGCCACCTGTAGGGGAAATTGATTGATTTATTTATTTATTTATTTATTACCGGGGTGGCCCTCTTTGATACACTTAGAATAATAATATTAAGATTCGCTGTTAGATATGGGGCGTTCCACGCCAAATCGGACGGTTTGAAAAATTTTAATTTTTTATTTCCCCATTTTTTTGATACTTTTTTGTACCCTATTAAAAAATCTTCTAGGTAAATTTTCAGATTTTTTTGATAATCCGTTCAAAAGATTTCAATTTTTGAAAAAAATCGTGCTTTTTTTGTTGTTTTGCTTAGAACTTCTTGAATAATGGACCAAATTAGACCATTTTTTTTTCAAAATCTTTGTTTTTTAATGTACTTTTTAGAAAAAAATACAAAAAAATTATTCAAAATGTTTTTATCCTTGATTTTTGAGTTTGAAATCTTAAATAATTTTTTTGAAAGTGAGTGTATGCTTTGATTTTTTTGAAAATTTTTTACCTTAAACTTCTGTCCATTCAACAATTTTTAAGCTTGGCCTGATCGTGGGCAATTCATAATTACTATTTTTTTTCAATTTTTGAAAATTAAAAACTTTTTTTTCTCTATTAACCAAAATTAAAATCAATTTTTGTTGTTCTCTACAAATTCTTTTAAAACATTGTACACTTTGTACAGGATGTCTCGCCTGAATTTGACATCTTGTTTTTTCTCTATTAACTGATGTAAAAAAAATTACATCATTCAATTTAAAAAAACAAAGTTGACCTTCATATGATTTTTATGAGTCCACTTACTAAAAAATTAATAACCATAGAATATGCTTACCATGATATCATATTTAACTTTCATATGAAACATATTTTACTACAAATAGTAATACAAAAAAAATTCAGGTGAAACATCCTGTATAATATCACTAATTTGCGGACTTTCATACATTCATAATAATTTTAAGTAAGCAAAAATTTACGAGATTGTCGACAGATGTAAAAGTATACAAAATATCAAAAATATAATTCAATTGCAATATTTAGAAAATGAAACACACTGTTATTCAAATTTCAGTTCTTTATTGGTGCTTTCGAAAATTGATTTTGCATAAAAATCCGCAATCTGAATGTCGCAAAATTTGATCAGGATAGCAACAACCACTTCCAAAGTAGAAAAGTGACGTAGTGGATCAGCCAAAGGATCAGCTTCAGACGCAGCGTTAGCCAAACAAATGAAGGCCAGCATAGCGATGACTACGATGTGAAATAAGAATCTTACGATTAAATCAAGTCTCCCTCACTTCTCAACATTCGTTAAACGACTGCGATACTTATTTCTTGTCGCAACAGTATTTGTACTACCGAAACTCCATAAAAGTCTCGCTTAAGATAAATACTATCTTTCGTGTCTCCATTGAACATGGCACGAGAGTCATTCGATGTTGTCGAATCTAATCGTACTGCATAAAACTTTACCAGTCCGTGACTCGATGCGTTATCATTCAGAAGTAATTTGACTTCTCCGCTGCTTCAGATAAAAAACTGGATTCTAGAATCATCCCTGTCGTTAAGCAATCGACGAAAGTCAGAGAGACGGTTTTTTTTTTCTTATTATTGACTCGATCCTTCGCTTCATCCTCTACTTGACGGTGTAACAGCTCGTTCAATTACTGTCGCAGATAATCATTATCGCGGAAACCGTATCGCCAGGCCTCATTGCCCCAATCCTTAATTAACCAGCAGCCAGACAGTAATTGGTACGAGCCGGTGTACGACACGTCGGTGAGAATAAAGAGCGCGCGGTGAATTAATATGCGCGTGCATACTGCCCAGTCCAAGTTTGCCCCGCTTCTTGTACATTTTTTTTCCCCCCGTTAACAAGCGTAACTATGAAATTTTGAATGACCTCGATCGCCGCGATAAGAAATTGGCGATTCTCTCCTGTGCGTGCCGATTCTGAATTACGTTCGCAATGTGGCACGGTGAGTGAGTATGATGACTTTTTCTTGGAATCGGGTTTAATCTTGGAAAATTGCAGCGAGGAATTTCTTTTATTCTTCTGTGGAACGTGATATCTCAATTAGAAAAATTATCCTCGTTTTTGATATAAGATTTATCTCTTAGAAATACTTGTTCTTTTTTTTAATTTTCTGTAATTTACAAAATTGATATGATAATATTGCACACTTTATTATTATATTATAATTAGACTGCTGACTTTTATGCAAAATACAAGTTTTGCAAACACAAATAAACAGGGCTGGCGCAAGGCGAGTCCAACGTATCTATTTATTAATTTCTTTAGTTGTTTGTTTCGAAAATGTTGACGTTGCAGTATAGACTAACGTTGATGATTAGTCTATTAATAGTGTTCACTGTAACTTATCCTCGATCATGAAAAGAACCACAGTTTATTTTATTTTTAGTTTTTCCAATTGATTTTACATGTTTTGTAAAATTTCTAATAGATATAGTAAACAAGGTAAGTTAAAAACTAATATAAGAGCAGCTTACGCGGGGAATCTTAAAAAAAGTACAGTTCGCGTTTTCATATTTTGTTGTATTGTATGAAATGTTTGAACCCGGCCTCGTGAAACTTTGCGCTGACTCTGCAAAGAAAGAATGTGAGTTTGAGTAAGAATGTGTCTAATATTTCAAACATTACAACTCATTATAATTCTTGTTACTTCGTATATTTTAGCGTTTGCCAATAGTTTCATAGATTTTTGCAGATTTAAAGCTGCCATAAATGTATAAAAATCCACAATCTAATTATGATACTTAATTTAATACTATAACTGTATCTAGAATCTAAACTCGGTAAAACATAAGTTTAATTTTAGAAAATTGAAAGGTTTCTTCCATAGAAACGATGCGCGCCTTCGGTTTTAATGATATGTAAATAGCCTAGTCGTAATCCCCAAGACAACATAATTATTGGACCGTAAATATCATAACATATATATGTAAAAAATAAAAAAGAACTTTCAGAAATGGAAGCTGACACTCGCGTACAAGTAATACAGCGTTTTTCTAACGTTTTCGTCACGATAAAACCCGGGATGAATTTAATACCGTAACTTGCACGTGCGTGTTGCACACGCAACTGAACGCATGCTACGGTTAATTGTAATTTATGCCCGGACGACTCGGGTCTACATCTTGCGCGATTACTTCATTTGTATAGCCAGCACTTTTTGTCTCCGGGCTCTTTGATTAATTCCGCAAAATAATCTCCTTAATTAATCGTCAACTAACTTATAAAACACGTACACCGATGCGATATTATTCACAGTTCTTCTGGATACTAATCAAAGGCTTATCTCTGCAGTTTATTCCTAATTCCTCGACTTTTTTTTCTCGCGGAGAATTGATTAGTGGGATTAAGTCAATAATCGCGTTGCTATACAACGATTACGTACGTGAAAAATTCAATTTTCTATGGAGAGGAACTTGAACATTCAATCAGTTTGAGAAATTTTACTTATATTCTTATTATTTTTTATTCATTTCTAGAAAACAAAAACTCCTAAAAATACTATGACAAATTTCTTTTATTAGTAAAACTTCGAACTAGCTCAACCCATAAACAAAATTAAACAATTTTTATTACTCTTGAATATTGGAAAAGAAAATCTTCGAAGTCTATTTAAACGTTATACTAATAAGTAGACAGCAGATTTTTATGCATTATAAATATACAAATACATATGTCATTTATGCACTAAAAATTTGCAAATATGCACGTAACATAAGCAAATATGCATATATATAATATAGTGTAATCATTTATTGTACACGGTATACATATATTGTTGTATACAATATTTTTTATATATACAGTTAACGATATTTTTTCAAATTATTCTTGCATATTATAAATCGTGTTACAATAAATTTTTACCAATTTTTCTAAAGTTGACGATGTTAGTCCACAACATTTGACTATCAAAATTAATTTAAATGCAGAGAATGTCCGTTCTATATCCCCAGATATAATTGGTGAATATTTAAATTTACACCAACACCATTCTGGCACATTGTTATTCTTTTTTTAATTTTTTATCACATTCCAAATTCTGACTACAAATTCGGTAAAGAAAGCTTTCGTAATCGTCTTCGTCAATAACAAAATTTCGAACCCAAATTTACTTTAATAACACTTTAAGCCTTTTTATTGTTGCTATTTTTTAAAAATATGATAAAATACTCAATCCATACCACTGTGCTATATTATATTACACTGTTATACATATAGTATTATGTATTAATATGTGTATTATTGAAAAATACATTTAGCTTTAGTCATTTTTCAATCACAAAGTACCAAATTAAGGCTCAATTACAAGAATGCCTAATTACAAAAGTGTGATTTTTTCCTTATGATTTGTAAAGTTATAATTAAAGAATTTATTGATAAGTGAAATTGATTTGAAAGAGAAATATTCCATATATGCACAACAAATGCATATACAATATATTCTTGCATATGCTGTTAAAGATAAATATGCAAATCATATGCATTATGCAAAAAATGTAAAATAAAAAATATATTTTTAGAATCCTCTAATCACAAAACAAACTTCTATCGAGGTCTTATTACATTATTTATTTTCTATTAAAATATGCATTTGCATAAAGATCCACTGTCTACTAATAAGGAAGAATAATTAAAGTCCTGTTTTGAGTTTAAACAGATCCATATTCATCTGTTTTCGCGTTATGCTGCCATTTTCCAAACAGAGCCTGTTACGCCTGTTAGCAGATCAGGAAGCAGATTGGCGTCAGAAACCGAGCAGATCCTGTCATCAGAACCTGCCGTCGGGTCTGTCAGCAGGATCTGCTAGGTTCCTGCCGTCAGGTTATGTCAGCAGGATCTGCTCGGTTTCTGACGTCAGTCTGTCAACAGATTTGCTATAACAGATCCTGCATCAAATATGCAGCCAGTCTGACAGCAAATGCCAACGTAGCAGATTTGACTATCAGGGTGTAGTTAAATTTAATAATATTATTTAGAATTTGGGTTTTCGAATTTTTATAGTTACACAAATATAAACGTAAAAAACCGCTCGTTTTATACGTAAAATATCGTAATCCCAGTTTCGAAACGCGAATATCACGAAAACGAAGGCCACTCGCACGTGAACTTCGAGAGTTCATAATCGTTCCAGATTCTTCAGTGTCGATGCCTACGTTTACTTCGGCGTTTGCGTCTTTGTTTCGACGGGTGTTCAAGGAGAAGATCGTCCCGATCGAACCCTGCCAATATACCCAGGAGGAAGTGTCGACGATTATTGAGCGGCCAAAGATAAAAGGTCCGTTTGGCTGTCGTAAAGCGAAGTGCACGCGGTTTCACTCCATGCTGATCGATTTGTGGTGATTTTATAACTCTGCCTCTCCATAGTTGCTCTTGTAGGGATGCCGCGGTTCAAACGAGCCGCGATATTTTATATCTGCCGCGTGAACGCGAAATGGAGCTTTACATATTTCAGAGGAAGAGGCCTGAGAGCTTCGTTTTCCAAAGGAGCTCTTTGTGCCAGATTTAACGATTCTGTCCGAAATACTTTCGACATGAAATGGTAACGTTGGTTGCTATGATAGTAATAATAATATCGTATATATTTATTTTATAATAATAATTCAGCGATATTGTTTTTATATTGAATACTAAATTTTTTAAATTTACATTATTAGCCCAGGAAAATTAGACCAAAAAGTGGGCAATCTGCGAAAAAACTAAGGTGGATCTTTTCACGAATCGCTTATTTTTGTGGTGGGTATGAATTGAAAGATCACCGTCGATCGGCTGCCGGCTCCCCCCTCTTTTTTGGGTCAAATGTTACAAAAGTAGTTTTTCGCAAATAACTCAAAAATTGTTAGTCTAATTGAAAAATATTTTAGATAAAAGTTTGAGAGCGTGGAATTCTGCGTAAAAAAGGTTGTATAATATTTTTTAAGAAACGCAACCGTTTTTGCAATAATACATCCTTAATGTATTCACGGTGGTATGTACATTATAAGAACACGTTTATTGAACGTTATCGCAAAAAGGATTGAATTTATGAGAAAATATTATAGAACCTTTTTAACGCAGAATTCCACGATGTTAAATTTTTATCTAAAACATTTTTCAGTTCGTACCCATTACAAAAATAAGCAATTCGTGAAAAGATCCACCTATTTTTAGTTTTTTCGCAGATTGCCCACTTTTTAGTCTAATTTTCCTGGGCTAATAATGTAAGTTCAAAAAATTTAGTATTAAATATGAAAACAATATCGCTGAAGTATTATTATAAAATAAATTATTAATAATATTATTAGCATTATCATAGCAACCAACGTTACCATTTCATGTCGAAAGTACGTATTTCGGACAGAATCGTTAAATCTGGCACAAAAAACTTCTTTGGAAAAAAAAGCTTTCGGCCTCTTCCTCTGAAATATGTAAAGCTGCTCCAGAAGTTTATTCGTATTTTTAGTTTTTTCACAGAAATTTCTAAAATGACTGGACTATATATACTCCGATTGAATGTAAATTATTATAGTCATAATTTATTCGTATTTCTTTTACATTGTATAAGTAATATTACACAATAGACGATTTGAGTTGAGATTGCAATTTCCTGGTTCGAAGTATCTATGATAACAACTTTTTTTGTCCTCTTTTAATATAATAGTGCCTTGAAATTAATCTACGAATAAACGTTAACATCCATGAGTCCATCTTTCTTGTTCAATTATGAAAGTTACACCTAAACAAATTTATAAAAAAGATATATAGAGTTAAGTTTTTGAAAACGTACAAGATTAGTTTCAAGGCATTATTACAATTGTCCTTTACAATTATTTCTTCTATGAAGAAACTATATTCTAAAAAAATACATTACTTTACACAATTATAGTCCTGTTAATGATATCTGCTAAGCTTTTACATTCTACGATTAAGGAATATTCTTTATGCTTACATTTATCTTTAGAATCTACATATGTAACAATAGTAATAGAGATCAGAACGTAGTAGAATAGTTCTTTTTTACAATAATATCAAATATATGTTTCATATAAGAGTATTGGAAGACTTTAAATAGGACATTTTGATTCTGTCGAACATTCGGGTTCCGTGGAAAGATCTTCAGCTGCCAGAGCAAGAACCTCTTCGCACACCCGTTTATAAACCCATGCGTCGCCCTTCAACCTTTTCCTTCGAATACCGACTAATAATTTATTATTCGAAACACCTTCTAACAAACACACTTCTAATTCGAAAGAACAAGCGTTCCTAGTCGAAAATGGTCGCGTTATATCTCTTGTGTCTTCTTCTGTACAATCCTCCGTTTCCCCTTGAAGTATAAACCTACTAAAACATTTTAATTGCAAGGATAATATTTGTACGGATTCGTTAAACATTTCGAATAATTTCTAATGTTACCCTTTCTGATGGCACATGATTCCCTTTCGACGAAGCGCTCTGCGTAACTGTGAGAGAACGTATCTCGGGTCATCGCTAGACGTCGACGACACATTGCACAGACCCTTGAAAAATATCGTCAACATTACAAAATTTCATTTTAGAATGATTATCGCATGGATAACGCGAGTAATCAAGTACAAACTTTGCCAGAAAGTATGTTGGGTTGATCAGAATCGACATTTTCATTCTTTCCGCGTCTTTTTGGAGTAAGGACGCAACGTACACGATTCAATCCACGTTCTATGCCCATTATTACCTTTCTCGCACTTCCTGGTGTAGACGATTGCGTTCCCCTGACAATTGAAAATTTTTCTTTAAAGACCGTTCTCAAAAAATCTGCGTTACATCTCAGTTCATTCTTTCTCTCGATACACTTACTTCGCATCCGATATCGGAGTGTTAGTTGGAGTAGAAACGACTCTATCTTTCTCCGCAACTCTTTTCACAGGAACTGTAATCATTTTTCCAACATTTGTTGCAGAAATCGCGTACAAAATACAAAGAAACAGACGTTAAAAGGAACTGTCAGAAAAAGGAGCACTAAAGACGTATTATACCTTCGAGAAAGGGACGGGGTAAAGAGTTTTTACACATAACTACTTCTAACTCCAAATTGTGTTAGTTCGCAAGTCGTTGCTCTTCTCTGACTAATTGTCTGCTTTTCACACAACTACAGTAATTTATGGCACTTGGAAACTTTCATTAAAGTTTCTAATTAGGTGGCTAGCATCACCTAATTAGAAGTAAAGTTAAGAAAATGTGTTATAAGAGTAAGTACCACGACCGAAGTAAAAGATAAATACACCTAACAAATTCTTTACAAAAAAAAAAAAAAACTAACAACTACAATGAATAAAAATTCATTTCACAGAAAAAATTTTTCAGGAATGATAGGGAGAATCGTATTAATATAAAATCAGGTGATTTTATTCCTAAACATTTTAAAGCTAGACGTGAAAAAATTATTACAATATTGTCCAACGTACCAGGAGAACATACATCGTCAGTTTCTTTACATCGATGTCGTTTTCTTCCAGGCAAATTTGGTTCCATAAAATTATTAACTATGCAAATAAAAACAAAAACAGAATTATAATTAATTTGTCTCCATTATTTCGATCAACACATAAATAAAAATATTTTACCGTTATCAGGCGTTTTAGGCATATCATTACTAACTGCATTGAATACTGGCGACTTTCTAGTAGGTTTGCTTCTTGGTGAATAATTTAACTTAGTTATAATATTATTGACATCCGCTTCACACTGTCAGTAATAACAATAAAATATAAATCGACTTGAAATTATTTTTAAAACCATATTTTATATACAGTGTGTTACCTCTGTCTTAAAGTGAGACTTTGCAGAATGTGATATTTTAAGTGAAAGCCCTCGAAGTTTTCTATCTAAGAGTAAAAGATATGTGGCAGTCTTATAATCAGTTCGGTCGCTTTTCAAAAGTTTCTTCCATATGTCTGAAGCATGATCACCACATATTGCAGACATAGTACTTAACACATCGTCGTCTTTCTCAAACTGTAAGCATATAATTTTTAATAAAATCGTGAAGTACGTACAGAGTAATGAATATTGAAAAACGTTCTTACATTAGTCTTATGGACAAACGAAACAGGATTAAGAAATTCGGCTGTAATCCATGGATGATTGCACAGTTCTTGTATAGTAATTCTCTTTTTTGGATCTATTTGTAACATTTCTCGTATCAACTTTTTACTGCTATGCGATAACCAACTTGGTTCATCATATTTACCACTCTAAAATGAAACTACATTTAATTGCTTCTTGAGGCAAATCGAGCAATCGCAAAAAAAAACACTTACAAGTATTTTTCTGTACAAACTCTCTATACTGCTATCATCGAAAGGCAGGAAACCACAGAGTAATGCATATAGAAGAACTCCCATACTCCAAATATCTACTTCTGAACCTGTGCAATTAATACTTCAGAATTTTTCCTAGTATAATGTAATAGAATAACTGAATTTTTTAAGAAACCCTAAAATATCTAACAAGGAGATCCTGCAGTGTGTACACTTTGATGTTTTTCAATATTTTTCAAACATTTTTTGAACAGTATTTACCGTTGCTAATGCAATATTACGTAATTATTAGTACATAATTATAAGATGTGTTCCTTATGTAGCGAATATATCCAAAATTTATTGCAATTATATTAGTAGCACATGCATTAATTTTATTAATATTTATGTCCATATAACAGTTTAATAGTAAGTAATATAAAAAAAATTTTTGATAAATAATGAAAAACTTCAAAGTTATGAGGTTTTTTCCCCGATTCTTATATGAAGTGCCCCACAGTGCGCCGTAGTACCGTATGACTTAGCCAGTCGAGCGGTATGTTTCGACGCGCCGCGTTACATTCAAATAATTTTCCTGTGGCTAATATTAAAATGACCATATTTTTAAAAAGTTGACCATGAAGGGAACGAATAAGGCTATACCCTCATTTTTTTCAAATTTTTAAATATTCCCCTGCGGTTACAAATAGCAATTGTTTAAAACAATTGCAAAATAAATGGTTAAAAAAATTATTGTCTCAACTGAAATAATTTTTAATAGATACTCCAAAGTCTCTACTATAAGCACCACAAAGCTCATTTTAATCGGTTTATTAGTTCAACTGTTATCATTTTTTGAAGAAAGATCACAGATGCAATTTTTTGAAGAAAAATCAAACTTTAAAGAGATATAAAATCGACATTTTTTGACATTTTAAAAAATCCTTCGAGATACGTCTATATGCCCCTAAAGACTACAACATATCCAAATTTGAACAAAATCCAACATGTTACTCCGAAAAGTATCCGTTTTCGCATGGAATGACCCATGATTATTTACATATTTATAAACAACTCTAATACACATAGTATAAAAGTGAAGGAATTAAAACTATTCGAAACAAAAAGTTGAGAAAAGTGAAGCTATAACACAAAACAGGATTTCAAACTCGGGACCCTTTGGCTTATCGAGTCAAGTGCTTCTCTTAGGACTTTTTGATTTTCATATTTTAATTGTTTATAAAAAAAATGCGCATTGGCACAAAATATTCTACAGAATGTCATCATATATCCTCTAGATTAATTCACTAAAATTTCATTAAAATCCAAGGAGTACTGTAGGGTCTCCTTGTAAGAGTTAAAGTAACATTTTACACGTTAGAAAATGTTAAATACCTAAATATTTCTTTCCTAATATAAGTTCTGGCGCTGCGTAAGTTGGAGAACCGCACGATGTCTGTAAATGCGATTCTATTCCATTCTTAGGCTTTGCGCATAATCCAAAATCTATGAGCTTCAAATTCTCCTCTTTGTCCAATAGAACATTTTCCTAAACACGATACAATATTTAGCTGCAACTTATTTATAAATATTAATGCATATCGGTGCATAGATGTAAGAATAAATGGAATATTGAAAATAAAATACATTTTATAATATTTAGAAGGCGAAAGAAACTTTCGGTCAAGTTGCTTTAACTTTTCTGTGCCTTTGAAAATATAAGTTTGCATCTTGCGTCTGCAGAAATGACTTACTGGTTTCAAATCACGGTGAGCATATCCTAAACTATGTAAGTAGGCCACTGCAGAAACAATCTGACGGAAGAATTTTCGCGATTCCGTTTCAGAAAGTCTATTTTTCTCAACTATGAATAAAAGTAGAAATACAATGTTTTAATGACTTGAAAATAAGAAGAAAATACGAAATATCGAAATGTAACGTTTAATATTACCTATATGATCAAACAGTTCTCCCCCTGAACAGTATTCTATCACCATAAAATAATGACTATCAGTTTCTATCACTTGGTACAATCTACAAATATGTTGATGCAGCAAAGTTTTCAGCGCTTCAACTTCTAGCTTAACTCTCGGCAAATCGACCTGGAAATTTGAAATTCCGTTGCAGTGGAATTACTTGTATTTATCGAATGTTGAGTGTCACTTACACCGAGTGCCGTTTTGTCCATTATTTTAATAGCAACTTTTTCGCCGGTTGCAACGTGCGTGGCGAGTTTAACTTTCGCGAAACCTCCGCTTCCGATCGTCTTTTCCAAATCGTATAAACCTTTGAGCGCAGCATATCGTACCATCGTGAAAAATTTACGAAAAATTCGATGATACCCGTATAATTATCCACTGTCAATAATCACATCACTTTTGAACTCACAATTCGTAACGTAAACAATTTTCGAAAGCCAATCAAAATGAAGCATCGTACGCGACTAATTTCCGATCATCAATATTGCCAACATAAAAGTGTAAGTAGAAGAAATTGGAAAACATAATTTTATAAACACAAGGTATATCAAAATTGTTATTTTATAGAAAAATAGAATTGAAAATTATTTCTTTTTAGTTGAGAAAATCCGAAACTGATTAATTTTAATTGAAAAATAAAACAAAACGGAGGTTAGAAATTATTAAGGTATGGAATTTTGCGATATCACCTTTAGTTTTTGGAAAAGTATTTAATACGTACCTTTTTAGAACACATACACAATTTTTTATGAATAAAATCTTCAGAAACGAACTTCTAGATTCTAGATTTATGAATAAATTTAAAATAAAAGTTAATCATTAGGAAGAATAAATTTCGATAAAATGTTTAAAGGGAATTACGAGTATTCAAAGTTTTATTGAAGAATTAATTTGCTCACCCACCTAATAGAAAAATAATTTCAATTGCAAATCGAAAATTACAATCGAACATTAATGTCAATATTATTTAATTTATTATAAATGTAAAACAAGATCATTATACATGAATTCAAATATACTAGGGAAAAATTAATTCAGTTGCAAAACTTGAAAATATGATGTAATATATGCAATTTACGCCATAAATTATATTTTTCCTGTATTATGTAGACAAACAATAAGAGAACGAAATATCTAATCTTTGGAGTGTTGACTACTGGTGCTACTTGAACGCGAGCGACGCTTGAATTTTGGCTGATTGTTTGAGTCCGATGCATTGTCGCTCTTCCTTCGGTTCTTTTCGTAACGAGACGAGTTCGTGTCGTTGTCGTAATTCGAATTGGAATTGTTTGTCCTTCTGTAATCGTTACGCCTATCATAATATCTGTAGTTATCCCTGCCCGGTCTATTCATTCTGTACGAGTCCCGTCTGCGCGGATAATAGTTCCTTCTGTTTCTTCTGTCGCGACTGCTTCTACGATCGTAATCTCTGTCTCTTGATCTTCGACGATCTCGCGATCTTGAACGACCGCTGCCACGCCTCCGACTTCTGTCCCGTGAATCGCGTCGCGACGATCTGTCGCCGTACGACCGATGCGCGTCGCGCTTCATTACCTTTTCGTTTTTATGTTTACCATCCAGTTTGTCTTTCGGTAGAGCGTCGTTTATATCTGAACTAGTATTTAAATTATCTTGATCCTGTTCTACGTTCTTATTGTCGTCCTTCTTGTCATCGGTTTGATTGTTCTCTTTATTCTCCAGCTCTTCCGACATGCGAGTAGCAGCTTCAAATTTGTCCATCATTTGATTATCCTCGTCCGGATTCTCGGTGAACTTTTTCACCCTATCGGCCTCGCGTTTCTTCAATTCTTCTTCCTTCTTTAGACGCTCCTTTTCCATTTTCTGTTGTCAAATTTTTTAAACACACAAAAGATATTACACACATTGTTACTATGTTATTGTAACGCTATACACTTCGACTAGGTACCTGAAACTCATGTAATTTAATAGTACGATTCTGAGCTTGCTTCCAGTGAGGTGGTGTAACGCTTCTCGAACGGCTACGTGACGGTGTATGATATCGCTGGAATTTATTTGTAATTCGTAACTACTTATTCAAGAATACATAAAACAAACATGTATTGCGTTCAAGAAGTAAAACATTAATGGCTGCAACGTGAAGCATTGGGAAAAAAATGATACATACCATATGCTACACACTATACACAAATACTTACAAATATCCCTCTTCCTTTAAATATGCGACCAGTTCTTCTATGCGATCGTACTCGCTCTCTTCCATAATGTTGCCTAAATTCCTTCTGGTTCGCATTATTAGTAGGCCCTGCCCTGTACAAAAATTTGTTCGCTGGTACTTCAGGAATTTCGTCCGGATCAATTTTCGTCACCGAAACAAGTGGATGAGGTTTCCCGATATCATCGTCGTTTGAATCATGAATCTCCCCGTCCTCTGATCTTGCTCTCTTTTTGCTGTAACATCGTCAAACATTATCGTACCATATTTTTCCAATATTTTAAGATTCATAAATTTAACGGACGTATACTTTTTCTTCGGCTTTTTTTTCTTTTTCGATTTTTCCGCGTACGAATCGGAATCCGAGTCGGATGAACTACTATCCTTCGTTTCACGTTTTTTCGCTGCAAAGAATAACAATGAAATGAACCTTTAGTATATCGACTTCTCTGATATTCGATAACACTGTAAAACAGCCATCTGGACTTGTAACATTCAATACCCGTTTCTTGTTGATTTTTATGCGCTGAACACGAATTTGCAAACCGTTTGTCGCCATCACCCTCAGTTTTCGAAAAAATCGATTTTGAAAATAAATGCAATTTTTAAACTTTGAACAATTGTTGTGTTTAAACAGTAATAGTTATTCAGTTGATTTTTGCGTCAGATTATTCTATGAACACTCCCGAATAAAATGATATACATTATTATTGGATTATAAACATTTAAACATGTTTAAACAAGGATCAAAGGGAAAAGGACACCCGAAATGCGCCAATTTTGGCAGATATTTTTCAATTTATTTAAAAAACTCGATTTTTTCGAAAACTGAGGGTGATGGCGACAAACAAATTGCAGATTCGTATTCAGCGCACAAAAATCTATGAGAAATGATGATTGAATGTTACAAGTCCGAAAAAAAAGTTAAAATTTGTTGTACAGTGTAATCATCGATACGAATAAAATATACCTTTACTTTTCACTTTCAATACGAGTTCTCCACAGTTTACAACCTTAGCATCTTGCAACGGACGGGACATACGGTCTACTGGTAGTCCCTCAATATGTGTAACAATTTCCTGGCCAGACACTACTTCTCCAAAAACCACATGGACACTAAAAATGTTTCAATCGAAATATAAAAATATTGTTTCCAAGTAATGAATTGTTGCTGCATCGATCGCACAATTATTTGCGTGCTTACTTGTCGAGGTGAGGCGCTGGTTGTGTTGTACTACAACAACAAAATATGATTAAGGGGATGAGAGATGAACAGAAAGAGCCAGCTTTCATTGGTCATTGTGTTGTAGTTGTGGTGTGCAGACCCTTCCCTCATGACTACACAGAAATATAGCTAAGTTATTCATTCCTCCAATAATATTCTTACTCCTATGCTTCTTAATATCCTTCGCTTAACTCGTACAAATCATTGAACATTAAAATGATTTTATACATGGTAAAGTCGTTACTTATAGGCAACAAGCAACTTGTATTATCATAATTAACACACCCAAGTATTCTTACATACTATTAAATATATCGCTTGTTATTTATGACACATTGAAAAACATGCCAGTCTGCGATACTGGTAACACGTGCGAATGAATATATATTAAATTCCTATTACCTTTACCATTGAGGTTGACAAAGAATACATCTGTCAGCAGAGAAAAATAATTTTGAGCCAGTAGATATTAAAAAAAAAAAAATAAAAACTACATACATAAAATATATCACTTGCAATAATGAACATTATCATTTAGTAAGCGAATAACTGTTGTTAATAACATGCAAAACGAACTTTTAGTAAAATAATATATTGCGTAAACGTCTAGTTTACGAGCTATATGTATTATAAATTGATCACACCATCCTATACTTATTTATTTATCAAAGAACTAGGTAATTATAATACATTATTTGAAACAATATTTCTGTATAAATACAGTGAACCAGTTTTTGACGAATACTCACATAAAAAATTGTGAACCGTTCGTATCTCTGCCACGATTTGCCATCGATAATAAAAACGGTTTATTATGTTTTATTATAAAATTTTCATCTGGAAAAATATTTACAATGTTTGTATGTCTGGCCGTAATCTAGCGCGCAAGAAATAATCACAGATATACCTGCAAATGTTCCACCATAAATTGATTCGCCACCTGTTCCATTGCCGACTGAAAAATCACCACCTTGAATCATAAAATCTTTAACTACTCTGTGAAAAACAATTCCTTTGTAATGTAGAGGTTTGCCAGTTGTCTTTCCAAGTCCATTCTCTCCGGTGCACAAAGCACGGTAATTCTCGCACGTTATCGGACAAACATCCGCGAAAAGTTCAAACACTATGCGACCCATAGGAAGTCCGCCCACCTCGATGTCGAAAAATACTCGGGGATTGACGTTAACCATATTGAATTCGTTTATATTTTCCTGAAAATGGTCGTACAGATGAACGAAAATCACAGAAAATTAATGCGACTTCCTACAAAATGTATCTTTTTATTTTATATATACAAGGTGTCTCACAACGGGTGGCACAAGCGGAAGGCTGACACGATATTAAAAATAAAACTTTCTTATAGTACGTCTTATTTTCGTGAGTTTACTACGAATTTCAATATTTTACTACTAATGGATTACTATGAAATAGATTATTACCGTTATTTAAAAACGGATACACTCGTTAAGTCCAAAAGCGAAATTCGTAGATTTAGGTTAGAACCGTTTTATGTAATCGCTTCGCTTGCTTAATAATTTATATATTTATTACAATACGCGCGAAGCGTTCATTATTTTCTTTCACGTTTGTATGTAAACCTTTCTTGTGATTACACGTCAACACAAACAACATTCAAGCAACGTAATTAGTCAATCACAAGAGCGATCACCCGGTGCCATATTGTTGAATCCACGCGACTATTGTTAAGGGTGTAGTGGATTAGCGGCGCGTAGTGGCAGAAAAGTGAACTAAACGGGTCCCATGTCCCATGTATTTCTTATATAGGACGATATGGGACATTTGTTCCAAAATTCCGTAGATAGAATAATGAATAAAACGCATAATAATTGTGATATTCTTATTTTTTTTTAATGTAGCCTAATGGTTAAGGTATAATGTAACCTTAACCATTAGGCTACACCGTACGTGTGCAAGCACTTTATTAAATGATTGTCTGTGATTACTTAAAATTTCATACCCTTTTAAAATATATGTTAGGTGTGATTGGAATAACTAAATTAACCAAAGGAAAACATGAAAATGTATGTATATAATAATACTATTATATCCAAAGACATTTACTTATGTATGGATGGAGCAATAAATTATATTATTAATTTATAATTGTATTTAGAAAATGAAATTGCTTTGAATTTTTAAGACCATTTCCCTTCCTGAAATGGAACAAACTCCATTTGCAAAATTTGGTATATTATATTACTATGATTACTATCGATTATTCTAAACGGCAAAATCTGAAATATTGTCATTCCCTGAATCTAATGCATTGCTTGCGAAACGTCGGACAATCTCTTCGTATAGGACACGGCGCTTATTCCCGAAATTCTCAACAGTGGGAACTGTATATGATGCCAAACCATAAAAGCCTCAAGGCTAGTTTATTTAGGAGCAATTATTCCTCAATTATCGAATTAGTTGATTCCAGAAACTCAGAAAATATTAATTATCGGTTATGGTTATATATTCTCAGTACTCAGTACGTATGTGTATATCGGTATGTAGATTGTAGATACACACAACGTATGTAAGTATGTACATACACATGTTGCTCTCGCGTCATACGTAAATTCGATTCGATTGAAGTATATTACTTATGCATGTAAATCGAATTTTCCTCACGCGAGAAAACGACGACCAATTTTAATTACAATGAGTCTCACGTTTTGATTTATAAATTAATCAGAGTATTCAAGATGATTCAAGACTACTAAATATTACAATTTTTATGTGACTAATGATTATTTTTACTTTAAATTATTGGCATGTATTGCTCTCTTTTTCTTTTTTAATGATACGTAGGTAGAAGATATCTTTCAAATGATAAGCAAAACTTTTGCAAGAGGATAAACAGCCCCTTCATGATAATGAACTAGGGAAACACAGGGAAATTGTATACAGTTTGATTTGTTGGTTCTCGTTGTCGTAAATGTTGGTAAATGTGCAGTCATACACGAGCACTACAAAGAATTTTTTCGGTGAGAGGATCAACAGTACAGAGTTTGATCAAAGAAACTTATGATACGAGTTTATAATAACTGTCATTTAATTAATTAAGCAATTATTGCGATTGAAGCATTGGAGTTGTTTAACAACATGATTAGACACTTTTACACGCGAATTATAAAGTTGGAGCAGTTATGATTTTTCAAAACCCTATTCAAAAAGGAGCTAGTATTTCTTCGTATTTCGCATTATATCGACCAATTATTTAAATATTTATAAATTGAATAACACGCAGTTTGTACCTTGATTTCTGTGATTCGTGAAGTGCTCAATTTTTAAGGTAAGCTTAGGTCTAGAATTGCGATTATCTGGATCCAGAGTATACAGATGTTACAGTATTAAAGCGTAAAAAATCGAACGGATTTCTTTATATCGAAATCATTTCGACACCTAATGAGATAAATGTTCCAAGAATATTTTTCAACGGATATTTACAAATATTGGAAATAGATAAGACACTTGTATTTACTGTGACATGAAACCAAACGTAATTACAGATGTTTATGTATATAGGATATATGTACGCGAATTTTATAATTTTAGGTGCATGGACCACATAAGTTCAGGTAGATATAATGCAGCCTCAACTAACAGCAACTCCTCGGAAAGTGCCAGTATTTGTATTCCCTCAAAGTATCACGTTTTTCTTGGACGATCAGACCACTCACAAACAAGTTTTAACCTTGTATAATCCATACGATTTTCCCATAAGATTTAAAGGTATATTTAAAATTTCGACAAAAGTTGACGGCTTGGAAATAATTCTGATAATTTACAGTATTATGCACTGCACCAAATAAGTATAAAGTTGTCGATCCAGAAGGAACTATAAAAGCAAGATGTTGCGTTGACATTGTTGTGAGACACACGTCGCTCGTGCTAAGCAACTGCAATGTCATTGATAAATTTAGGATACAAATGCAAGAACATCCGACCAAACAGGTAATTACACGATACAGCAATTGCATTTAGGAATAAATAAACTTAGTAGGAATATATCTTTAAAATAATGTAATTGAAGACCTTCAAAACGTTAAATAGGCCATTGGAAAACGAGATGTCGAAGCTAAATTACTTGCTAGCACAACGGATACTGCTGGGAGGTCCACTCCAGAGCCTGAAATGTTTCAGCAGCTTCCTATAAATGAAACCAGGCAACAGCAGTCTTATGCACTTATAGCTCAAAATAAAACAATTGATAGTAAGTACAGATTTGTGGAATAACACGGAGAATAGCTTTAAGATGTGCTGTAATAAAATATAGTAGCTGCCCCTTGACTTTGGATAATAGCAAACACGAGTTTATTTGAATAGCGAATCATAATGTTTACAATTACAGAATGTACATCCAAAGCGTTTAGAAAAATGACTGAATTAAGGTACGGTTTAGTCCACGGAAGTATTCAAGACAAAAGTACGAAAATGTTTCTGTCCTCAGATATGAAAAATGCTAATTATGTTATCGTGGATAAAGAGTTAATACGTTAGTATTTACTATAATTTCTAGGTTCAAACATTTAGATATTCAATATTCAATTTTTTTTTTTTTTTATAATACTACCATAGAGTCTATGATTTGCTTTAGATTTTAATGCAAGTTTAAAGCATGAATCTAGAGGTCATCCGATGACATTCTGTAGAAGAATTTTCAATTTATATTCATCTTTGATGATGATTTAGAATTGAGCATTGTCTTAGATCAGATTAAAAACCCGAATCAAAACAAAACTGTATATTATAAGTAATGCACATATTTTTCAAGTCTAGAAAGCAACATTATATTATAAAATAAAAAAAAATATATATCCTTTTTTAGGAGGAACAAATTACGTAGCATTGATTGCAGGAATCATATGCATAGTCGGATTGCTTCTACCTACAGAAGGAGAACAGAGTAATAGAGTGCCTGATTATCTTCATCTTTCCATTAATTTTAAATTAATATTTTCATTTGTATTAGGTAAGCATAATATTTCATTCGTTAATCAACAGAAAAACTGAACATAATTTACTCATTAATTACAGGTATGGTTACAATTATTATTTTAAGGCTGTAATTTCTGACTTTCTATACACGAAAGAAAAACTATACAATGATTAGAATAATGGGATAAAAGCACAATTGATACAAGATTATATTAATATCAAGCGACTCTTTTTGTTACTGGATATATTTGACTCTAGTCTATAAATGATAAGATCAGTGTACATTGTGAATAATGCTACTATTTATTAACGTATGAGAAATCTTTTATTCTTTTAATACATGTGTTGCTATACATAATTATTCCAATTTATGCTTCATCGCGTTGTGTATGCATAAAGGAAATTTGTACATATTAAAATTTCGAGGAAGCTGCTACTCTTTATATACACATATATATATATGATATGATATTAAAAGGTCGTTTCGGTTAAAATGCTTTTTGTATAGAGTCATCGTGTATAAAATTTCATCCATATATATACTCATGCATTCTATAAAAAATATGATCTCATGTACAAATGTATAAATATTTTATGTAAAATGGATTTCAACTTTCAAATATCCTTGAATAAAAATATTTAAAATATGAAGTAATCTTTGTTTTTTTATATTCTTCATGTAATGTAAAAATGGTATAATATTGATAATTATATAAATACCAAAAATATTCCAGAATTTTTTTTATTAACATGTTTTTATTATTTACATAAGTTACAATGGGACACTTGTGAATAAAATATGTGATCGAATAAGATGTTCGTAAAAATTCCTTTAATTGCAAAGTATTCTCCTCTTAAGACATATCGTTTTTCCACAAGTATCAGTTGGCTAAGAAGTACAGAAATAATATTAGCTTTCGTAGCTAAAAATTGTTTAATAGACTAAGGAAAAAAAGATTCTTTTACATAGTTTACCTGAAAGTCCACCATGGAGTACTCAAAACTTTTCAATGAATAATGTATGATCTTAGAGTCGATGAACGTTTTTTAAACTTTCATTGTGAGTTTTGTATTCCATAGAGGCACTGGCTGGAAGATGTAATACTCTCTTTAACGTATCTCTAATACGTGCTGTAGTCGCATAATCAGATGCAGTCTTATTCCATACACATATTATATCTTCCTGTAAAAATTTATATCAATGGTCAGCATATCTTCTAACTCTACATTTATATACACTGGTGCACAAAATGAAGGGAACACTAAAATTTTTCGAAAAATTTGGTCATTTTCAAGTGGCTGTATCCTGTATCTCCGCGAAGAATAGGTATAAAAAATATTGAAAACAGCCATTTGGTTGCTTGAAGTTTCTAGTTTTTAAATCATGTTTCCAATTAATTTTTTGTGCAGTGTAGTGCCATTTTTTTCAAGATAAAGCGCAACAAACGAATGGTGAAAAACTTTCTTCAACTTTGAAGTGATGCATGGGATGAAAGAAATTTTTCTTCGTGAATCCATTTAAATGCTCTTAAAGAGCAAACTTTTCCCTTTCATTTCGTTCTTTTTTTTTTTTTGCTCTACCATTCTTTTTTACCACGTAATTTACTATTGTATGAAAAATTTACTATTGTGAAAAGGTTTGATAGAAATGCTTTTCCTACATTTCGCAAATTTCTTTGTTTTTTCTTTTAAAATAAAGTGGGACCAAGAAAAAAAGGATGCGATTGGAGCTCACGCACTGTGAGAACCGAAGGAACAGTTTTGAAGAAGAATCGTACCATAAAAACAAGTAATCTGGCACAGGTGTTACGGGTACTTTCAATTAAAAAAAAAAACGTAGACACCTGAATGTTTCCATGATTTTTCTAAAAGCGGTATCATGTTTTGTAAAGAGTGGTAATTACCTAATTTTTTAGGTCATTTTGAAATGACTTGTATACGATGAAAAAAAATTCTCACCAAATTTACGAGGAAACGCCTTTAAAGGGAAACTTTTCAGTTTTCCAAAACATCCACTACAATTTTTCTACGATTATGCAGTCGTAAATTATAGACGCTCAAAGTTAAAAATACTATTTTTCATACAATAGTAAATAACGTGATAAAAAAAAAATGGTAGAACAAATCCAAAAAAAACGAAATTAAAGGGAAAAGTTTGCTCATTAAGAGCATTTAAATGGATTCACGAAGAAAAATTTCTTTCATCCCATGCATCACTTCAAAGTTGACGAAAATTTTTTAACATTCGTTTGTTGCGCTTTATCTTGAAAAAAATTGCACTATACTGCACAAAAAAAATTAATTGAATACATGATTTAAAAACTAGAAACTTCAAGTTACAAAATGGCTGTTTTCAATCATTTTTATACCCATTTTTCGCAGAGGTACAGCCACTTGAAAATGACCAAATGTTTCGAAAAATTTTAGTGTTCCTTTAATTTTGTGTACTAGTATAGATTAAAAGGAAGCTTCATTAATTTTAGTTCGCAGTAAAACAAATCAACCTACTTGAAACCTTATGGACACAACAGCTCCACATATTTCTTCTCCGACCATAAATTGTTCTCCTAACATAGCTAATATAAGATTCTCCCAACATCTAGACACTAAACCTTTTCGTAACCGTACTATCCATTTGCCACCTTTTTGATTTGCCTCGTCCTGAGAATGAAATGCACATTATTATTACAAACAATGAGATTGTTGCAGTATTATTATACCATATTAATTGGCGAGATTATAAGGTATAAAAAGATGCGTTCAATTAATATGTACCTCCCACATTGGTTTTATGCCCACTTTGAACAGGTGAAAATGTGTGTGCATCGTCAATTCCGAAGGTCGAACTAAATGACTATAAAGACTCCAAAATTGTTCCACGCTTGCAAACCTACCAACCAGCTTCAAGTTTTGGTCATAATTTTGTATGCTTGGCTGTTTACCAAGACTGCGTTGACTATACCATAACGCATACGCATACTGTAATTTGTGTTCATTTGGACTAATTTCTATAGGAGGCTATAATAAGTACAAGCTATTTAATAAATATGTTACTATTGTATAAACCTTGGCCAGTTAAAATAATCAAGAGATATAGGAGATTTTTGCTTACTAGTGAATCTTTGTCGAGTTTTTGATTCTCTCTCGAGTGTGTTTCATCGTCCCCACTGTCTTCGGTACTTTTTAACCTGCAGGTACTGCTACAATTTACAAAATGAGTTTAGAAAATATTGTACAAATGAACATTGGGATTATTTTTACGGTATTGTTAACGCGATTCCATTCAAGATATGATACAATTGTTTCATCACATTTCAAAATACTCTTTTTTCGGATTCATTTGTTTACATTTCCTAGCACAGTTTTTATGCAATCAATGTTTTAATCGGAAAATGTTATTCTGTTGATTTTATTGAAAAATAACAGAGAAAAATAAATAACGATTAAAACCAACACAGATGGAAAAATATGTAATTCATGACAAATGTTGGGTCATTTTCGAAACGAAAGTTTACGTAAATTAATTCAAGATCGACTAACAAATTAAGGCGATTGAACGTGTGACAAACATAGTACTAGACAAATATGTCAGTTTTGTTTTCCATTCAAAACAAGTCTAACCTCCATTTAGAGCATAGAAACAGGCACGACGAAATAAGAACGCTGATTTCACTTACGTCTCGAATTTATTGGACATGTTTTGAGCTGTGATACAAATGTATACAGAATATTGAATAAATACTATAAACGATATATTTCAACAACTATAAATAATAGTACAAATGCTTCTCCGTTCTGTTTCCTCTTCACGCGTTCTCATATGCGTGTTTTCGATAAATTGTTGATCTGCCTACTTCGCTCTTTTTTATCACTTTGTCATCAGAGATTTTACATTGAAATGTTGGTCATACTAAGAATGGAGTTTCACATTATAGTTACTCAGGATCTTTCTAATAAACGAATCGTCGAAGAAATATATATAGAGGTCAAAAGTTTATATTTCTTTTTAAATGTGCATTTTACATCTATTTTTAAAGGATCTAAAATCACGACAGTAACCTTAACTTTTTAGATGCGATTAGGAATCGTAATATATAAATTTCTCTTTGCGTTATCAGTGGAAATTTAATCACATATCATCTATGCTTGATTTTTCGCTACAACAGAATCAGTAGCATCCTTCGTAGTTGTTCGTAGTTGAATTAGGAGTTTTCGCCGCCGTTGCCGTAACGTCATCGATACCGTCATCGTCGCTCCTGGTACCCCACTCATTTTTTTATATCGATATATGATAAGGAACACGCAACACAACGTTATTTCAATCTAAGAACGGGCTTTCAGATGCGATCTAATTGTAAGGTGAGCATTGCGGCTACTTTTTTATAATTATAGAATAAGAACGCTCATCAAGAGTTAAATAACGTTGCGATTAATAATTTAGCCCTCTCACTCGACGACTTAAAAGATATATGAAAGATATAAAGGGAAGTTCAAGTCTTTTTACTGTGCTGTGCCGAAAAGATTGCTCTCCGAACGGTATACAATCAATGCAATCCGAGAGTCATCTTTTCAGCACATTATATACCTCGATCCGAGATCGACGCTTGGACCGAAATGAAATTTTCAGTGTATTGAAAGAATCTGGTGCTGTTTATATAAATTTATTATTATAATCACAATGAATTAACACACATAAAATTATTATTTGATTTTTTCAATCTTTTCTAACTTTAGCCAAAGAGAATTCCGATCTTAATCTTTTCAAAATTTCCTCCCGCTGATACATAACTTCCTTGGAGCATAAGAACAAAAATGCGATCGGGCATTCGAATTGCACTGTTTCGATATATTTTGTGTCGTTGGTTCCGTCTCGATCGAATCTGAATTGCGAGACAGATTCCACTGGAACGTGAATTTGAAATTGAAATTGTTGATTACCGATTCATGGAAACTTGGAATTTTCTAACAATAGTTTTCCGATTTGCGGAAGATCAACTCACAGCATCCGAATTCAGACAAGAAGCACGTGTTATGTTTCGACGTGATCAAATATCCGTTTTTATCTTGCCGCACGGCATAATGTCCTCGCGCCGTATTTCGAATAATTGGAATGTGACTTAAGTGTTCCGTATATTCGACTGAGTACTTCCAGTGATCGTAGTTTCCGCTTTCCGAGATAATGTTAAAATTTTCTCTGAAAATGTTAAATAAAAGAGGACGATCGTCGTCGGCTACATTCTTCGTTAGAAATATTACAATTTAAATATTCACTACTTTACGCACATCGTCGGATTCAATTTTTTCATGTTACTGAAATCGGCCACGAATTCCCATACATGTATAGGATTCGAGTTGCGTATTGTGCCTTCAAACATTACTTGATGTTTCATTTTGTAAACAAGAAGCATGTAAAAGAAAATAAAAGCTAGGATGGAGTATAGAACATTTCTTGTTTTCCACTTCATTGGATTAAATCCCATTTCTGGAAAAGAAGTTCGTCAAGTGGCACTAATCAAAATTATACCAAAACGACCTTGCACTCTGATTATAAATATTTTCATTTTACAGAAGAGGATATAGTAATTACACTTTTGACTTACTTGCATCGAATCTTTCAATTCGAATGAAATAATTTGTTTACTTTAATTGATCTCTGATAAAATAATATAGGTAGAGTATTCTACAAGCTATATATCTTTTGCTTCACTTCCCTTCGAAAAAATTCGTCAACTTCCGTCAGTGATAAACCGTGAGAGATACTGCTTTCGTTTTGAATATCAACGCGAAAACTGTGATGCTACGAATTCATTGCTCCACGATTCGCTCCGAAGCGTTTCATTTCCCTTCACTGAACCGTTTACATGACAAATTCTTTTTGGGTCTCTATATACGTACCAATACGTACAACCCCCCACTTATATGGTCCTGCTATAGTCAGCTATGGTTGCTTGGCCCATCACTTTTTTTTTACCCATACGACACGTGCACGCACAAGGCCGTTTTTATTATGTTGACCGCCCTGGTGCAAAAATTTCTCTTCTTATTGTTAGCAGTCTATTTTGTCAATTTCAACATTTACATTTGTCAATTTCTACATTTTTCAAATTTTTTGTTTTAACTATCGAAATCTTTAATTTTAACTCTACATATTTTCTGCTCCAAATTTCAATCTTCAAATTTTTAATTTATCTTTTGAAATCTCTGAAATTTGAAATTTTCTAGTATCAGACTAAAATCTTCAATTTTATCTAGAAATTTTCCACTTCCAACCTTCAAATTTCCAAAAATGGGTCTTCTACAAAGCTTATATACGTATAAAAAATTAATTCGATGGGATTCTACTTATGTAGAAGACGAATAATTACAAAAGAAATATTCGTTATTCAATGTTATTAGTCAAAATTTCACATACAGTCGCCCGGGTGCAAAGGCACCTTTTGCAGCCCCACTAGGAACGGCCCTGCGCACACACATATGTGACATATGTCCCCCCGTGCGAAGAGTTTCCGAACCACGTGACTTATGGCGGGGAATAAAGAGTAACAGGTTGTAATACATGTTTGATTAACTAAAAATAAGACATTATTCCTATATGTATTTTTACAGCAAATTAAACCTGACAATTTCCAAGTAAATTTAGTGATATTATATGATAATATATATTAATCGGAGAGGTAATAATTATAATACTAATAGGACGGAAACGTCACTTTGCAAATTCAAATTTGTATAAATCGAATCTGTCAATTGTCATTCGAGATTTGCTTTCGATATTTCATAAAACGAGTCGAAATAAGCATTGTAGTTGAAAGTATTCTTTCAGTTACACTTATTTTGTTGTTTGTTTTTTAGAATAGTGTTTTAAGTTCTGCGTCAAGTGTTAAAAACTTCATTCATAATTAAAGCTAAGAAGATGAAAGTTTCAAATTTTTGTTTGCTGTTTTTATGAAATATGATATGTTGATACAAAACTGCGTTATTTCAATTGCATGCATTTTCGTATAATTTGATTCGAATATTTTGAAAATATTTAATAGCAATATTTCACGATAAATATTACGCAATAGATAAATTTCTGAGATACGAATGTACAAAATATTAGATAATTTAAAAAGTTCGTGACGTTTAGTGAATTAAAATTTGAAAGGAAGTATTTTCGCTCTGCTTATTTATTCAATACATTATACCTACCATTTTGTTAAACATTTTCTATTTTTTTTTGCCATTTTATGAATATTATTTTTATAAACAAACTCAATTTTATGATGGAAATTTCACGAAATGCTTGTTAAAGAGGTATAATTAAATGTATTTTACAATATTTTTAGTATTGCAAAGATTTTTATTGACTGATTTAATTTAACATTTGTTCCTATCTAAGTAACAATACTTCTTACTTTATCATTGGCATTTCAGTCTTCATAAAATATCAGCTCAATGCGCATATAAATGTATAAAATAATTTATTATTATTTAGCAGCACAGAACTGTCATTAATTTCACCGAGTTCAATTCTAAAAGATATAAATTCGAATAGAATCGATAATTTCGAAAAAAAGAATGAATTCTCGAAAACTAATTTCTCATGAAATCAATATCGACTCTATTAAATATTCTTAAATTAGATATTCGACGTTCAGTGGAACGCTATTAATTTATAAAACTTTTAAAGCTATGAAATTTCACTTTCGATCACTTCTGCCTTCTCGTGGCATAGACGTATATTTGAAATGTAACAATCTCACTACGCCATTTTGATAGCCAGATGCTAGCCACAAATAGCTCCATGCATTAGGGTTCCAAGATATCTAGAATTTGTTATTGCACAATAATATCTTCTGAAACCAAAAATACTGGAGTAAAAGAAAGAATTACAAGACTTACTCTATTCACTGACATGAAAGGATATTCTTCGATCGGAACTGGCGTTAATTTTTCTGCGTGCAGTGTTTTTTGTTGCACAGAACTATCGATATTCTATAAATACAGTACAGTTGACAATAAGAATCCAAACACGAAACAAATAATTAAAACTAACACCAAAGGAAGTCATAATTACCTTTAGATTATCACAGAAAATAATGCCGAAACGATCCTTGCATTCATTATATGTTTCTGGCATGTAGCAATAATCTTCTGAGCTACTACTATTTACTTTATCATTCGCACTGTCATTTTTCGATAAATCTACTATTTGAACGCTTGAACTTAACTAAAAATATAATTTATTTTAATTCGTCTATAATATTACATATTATAATAACTAGACTGCGGATTTTATGCAAAAAATCTACAAAACTGTTAACACAGGCAAAATGTACAAAATATGGAAAATATAGTTCAAGTTAGAATGTTTAGAAAATTAAAAATACTGTTTAGTTACTCAAGCTCAAATTCTTCATTTGTGCTTGTAAAAATTTTATTTTGCATAAAAATCCGCAGTCTGATAATAACATATATAAAAATGAAAACATGCAACTATAGTACCTTTCTTTTCTTTTGTAACGCTTTTTCAAGTTCTTTGCTGTAAATCAATTGATGGGGGAAAAGAGTTATTATTTCCCCTGCTAATGTACCGTGTGCAATACTATTCGCGAAATCGGAAACTGCTAAACTCTAAAAAAATATTCACGTAAGTACTGTACTGTATTTCGAGAGTGAAAACGATAAATGAAACTGTTAAATTACTTACGTAAGTGGGGGAATTCGTTGCCATAATAGGAAAAGACTTAAATTCATATTCTCTCAGTGGAATTACATAAGAGTTAGTATGTTTATATCTGAAATGGAATGATATTACAATAATCTGATATTCTACTATTAAACATACTTTCGATGATAAATTCTTACCCAAGGGCATCGTCAAAACTGATAACAGCACATGGCCAATGTGTCATCCATGTGCCATCCACTATAATGCCTTTTTGCACACAGCTTTGAGGACTACTCGTATCTTCCAAGTCCCAAAATTTGTACGATCTATCCAAACTACCCGAGGCTAGAAACCTTGCTCCATTATATGGAACTAGTGCAATCACTACCAAAATAACGAAGCTCTAATGTAGATACATTACTTCAAGTCACATACTTTCGAAAATAGATCGCAATAAGAAAACTGTACTTACTACTCACAGCGTTGCCGTGAGCATAAAAGTGTTGAAATGCATTTATCAAATACGTATTGTCCCTTTCCTGTACCAATAATGGTGACTTATATGTGAGATCCCATAATGCAATATAACCATTTGAAAATCCCGCGGCAATGATACTGAAAAACATTTTTCATTTTGTTGTCACAAAATTACGTGGTATAAGTGTTGAATGATCCAAACATTTGAGAGATCTTACTTGTGGCCATGTTCTTTGCTCCAGGATAGTTTAGTGCATTGCCAATTCTGATCTTTGTTATCGTATACTGAAATATTTGCAACCAATTGCATCACTGGAGCAGTGGAATATATTGGCCATCTATAATCATAGGCAATCGTATCAGTTATAAATATTGTAATTATTGGGAAGAGTATCGAATACTAACTCGTGTTCCTTGGTTTTCTTAAATTCAAGTTCTTCTGGAAAAGGCAGGGAATAAATATACACACTGCCGTTCGAAGCAGCTGCTGCTAGCATGCCCATTCGTTTAAGACTAGGCATTTCATCTTCTGCATCAGAATTCTTCAAATTTTTATCCTGATAACATCCAGATGGACACCATTCTAAACACCATATAGTACCAGCATTATGTGCAATTGCATATGATAAAACCGGCGATTTTTTCTTATTATCCACCCTACAAAACATATTTTCAATGCTTCTGATGAGCTTTCTGAAACCAGCTTACTCTTTTCTTCTTCTCGTTTTATTGAAATACTAACTCGTTATCTAATGGTCCTACGTTCCAAATTTGTATTATATTGCTTCCAGAATACGATTTTCCTATTTTGTATTCACTCTCCATAGTTGGATGAGTACTAATCGCAACATACTGCGAAGGTTCTTCACGCTGCATCTGCGATGGGATCGGTAACCAAGCCAATGCCCAAATTGGCCCACCAACGAAAAATGTCGCAGTTCCTGAAAAAATATTTCGAACATTATGTTTGAAACATTATCTAGTTATAGAGTAAAATCATAGACATAAGCCATTACCTTCGTCGAAACCACCTTCGAATCTTTTCCACTGTTTCCACGAAATTTCCGTGTCAGACGATTGATTAGAATCCTGTTTCTTCGTGCGCATAGAAACTTCTAATTCTGGTAAATATTTAGAGGCTTCATCAGTGTTTAATAGTATGATGGGATTCGGAATGTAATTATCAAACAAATCAAGTTTGTAGTGTTTTTCTTGACTACAAGGGAAAAGTATTTATCATAAAGTTTTAAGCATTGAAGATCATTAATTATAAAAAAATGGCTATTTACAATTCCAAAGTCCAAAGTATCGCAGGAAAATATGGTTCTGTCCATCGAATTTTATACATTTTCTCCTTCTCCAGAAATTTCATTTTGTAAGCAGATTCTAAAAATAAACATCACTGATATTGATCAATTTAAAATTTTCACGTAGGATTTGCTCTTACTTTCATCCGAACTGTCACTTTCCTCTTCGTAATCTGAACTGCTATTGTCATCTTCCCGTTTCGTATGGTTTTCCGTTACATGTTGCATCATATCCTTATTAGAGGTACTCGAAAATTTGCATATTTTACACATATAAGACTAAAATATGAAAACAAACTCGGTAGCGTTTTGGACGGACATTAATAAAATATATAATTGCAGTAATGTTATAATAAATTATACCTCTTCCGGAACGAAGCTACATTTAAAGAAATGTTTACAAATGTCTTCGAAAGAAGAACAGGTATAATTACAGCCAGGTTGTCGGCAAGCCGCTGTTCCTTGCGAAGATAATTCCTTCCTCCATATAGTTTTCCATATCGTTGGTATCTTTTTTTTGTGCTCGGATGTCTGGATCATATTTTTCTATAAGATTAGACCAACGTATACGTATACAATTCTAATGAACAAAGTTTAATTTGATATACAGAACAATTATAAAGCATAACATACCATAAACGAGGAGTCGTATTTAGGTCTCTTCTCGGATGAAACATTATCTTTAACAAGCTCGGTAAATTCCAAAATCTTCATGACAGCTCTGAAATTGTAAGACAAAGCTGTTAGAATTTTATTTCACTTTTGCTACGCTCAATGCTTACTTTTCCGCTGCCTTGCGTTTTACTCTTCCATTCTCTGGTATACTCAATTCTAATTCCTTGACTTTGACTTTTTCCACTTGTCTATGAGTCCGTTCGTGTATTTCCATAGAAGACGGCATCATAATAGCGTTGCAAATTGGACATTTCACCAACAAAGCTTGTCTTTCCTAAAAATTGGAATAACGTCAAGCAAATTTATTATTTCATTTCATACGAAAACTTTCAACTTTTCTTTTACAAACTTCATCGGATTTCCCACAAAACTGCATGTGAGATATGAAACCATTTACACTTCGTTTTTTAGTATCACATTTTTCGCATGATAATTGACCCTTTTTTTTCTTGAGAGCCAGCATGAGTATTTTTTTTAATAATTTATTATTATTTTCAAAATCCTGTAACGAAGTAGTTAGCAATAAATAAAATATAATGTTAAAGAATCGTTGTTGTGAGTATAACGCTGTACTTACAATAGGCTCTTCACCTTTTTTCCAACTCATATTATTATGTTTGAGCAAATTATGTGTATTCCATTGCTTATTCGGTAATTCCTTTTCGCATTTAGCGCACGTCACTAAATTTACCTAAATAAAATGTTTAATTAGAGATGTAAAAAAAAACAATAGGAAATTTTCCAATTTTCTGGAACTTACTGTTAACATTTTTTATTATAATTATAAGTATTGTCTGCGTGCACAGTGGTTGCTCGGCAGCGACAGCAAGCGACAGCGAGGAACAGTGTGCACAGTGCACAGTATATAGTATATAACCTCAAATGTATGAATCCTCTCTCCTTCGGCACCTTTTCACAGTTGTTCACAGTGATCTGCAGTGATCACAGTGATGCCTGATGTCTATGCATATCACTGTTGATCACTGATGCAACTTGATGCAACTACTGTATGGATATTGGATGCAGGGAACCACTAATTACATACAGAATACAGACAGAGTAGTTTTACTGCGTTATAAAGAGGCAAAATGGGCGAAACGCAACGCTAAAACACGCTAAAAGATCCAAAACCAGCCAATACGCCAAAACTATTCCCTATCGGCACTTAGGCAGTGTTCAGCAGTGTTTTGTTGTTGCTTTTTCCGAAACGTGCGCACGCGTTTATAGTATAAGTATATATATTCAGTACAATTTTTAGTGAATGTTTCAAGGGGCCGCATCTGACTTGCACCAAAGTGCACAAAGAACGCGGTTTTGTTTATTGTTAATTGTATGTAAATACGTACATACACTATAAAGGACACAATTTATGGAGTTATTATCGTAGTCCTTTTCATTTCAACATTTTTCTAAAAAATTTATGAATAGCGATCGATGGAACTTCAATATCTCTTATTTGTGGAAGGATGGAAAATAAAGTGAGAATAAAAGATGGACACTGCGATTATTTTTTTCTTTTTATTATACTATCAATAATATTATATAGGTGTCTTTCGGATACATTGATCTTTTTTTAGATCAGTGTTCTGATATATCATACACACGATTAATGTTTGCGCATACATACGTACATATGTGACATTCAGCAAATAGATAATAGTCTTTATAAATAGATCTAACGTAGCATGAGATATAGATTTGAAGAAAGACGACGAACTGTAACGGTCTGCAAATTAAAGTTATCTCTGGGAAAAGAAATTGTTTTAATTTATCTAAAACAGATTTATGATGTTGGACAATATTATTAACTTAGCGTTCTAAAATATCTGGTGAAAGAATTCCGATCAAACGGTTCATTTGAAATAAAAAAACCAAAAGGCTTAAAAACTATATGCGCATATGGCTATCGCATGACGTAGGATTTTTTTTATTGGTCGTTTCTTTACTTTCTTTCTTTTCAATTATAGAGATTAATTTTTCAACGAGATTTCAAATTTTTCGTTCAAAATTAAATTTATTCGTGAAAAGATTTCAGAATTCTGTTTAATTTCAAAATTCCCTACGCCATGCGATAGCCATTTATGCAGTTTCTAAAATTTGTTTGTTTTTTTATTTCTGATGAACCGTTCGATCGGAAATTTGTCAACCAGTCAGCGGAAATTTTTTTGTAGCGCTGATCTTATCCAGCTTCATAAATGTGCTTTAAATGAATTGAAAAAAATTTTTTTTATAGTTTGATTGTCTAGTAAAATATCCTGAAAGTTTCAAAAAGATTCATTAAGCAGTTTTCTTCTAATAAATTCCAAAATATGCCCTTATTTTTCGCACCATTACCCTGTTGTCTCCCCTTAATCTAGGCACTTCGACTAGTTAAGACTGCAAAGGAGAAAGTTGAATGAAATTATTGTCGTTAATAATTCTATACCGGAATTTCCTAAAATGTGTGAAATTGTTAAACAACTGTGCTGGAACCTGGCTAAACAATTTCGTAATAACGGGTCGTATCGGTTTTATTTCTGCAGTTTTCGCGATATCATCGAAGTATTCACCCTGTCGGAATCCTAAGATGTGAAAGTGTCTCTTTTGAAAGCCCTCTTGTAACATCTTCTTTAGTTCGTTCTCCTCGCTTTGTAACATGTCTGCTTTAGAAGGCAAGTCATTTAAGCCGAACAAATATTTCAAAGCAAATCGGACCTACGATTAAAAAGGGATCGGTTAAATTTTTGAAAAAAACTAAAAGTTTACGTCAACGGGCCCGAAAAATTGGGCTAAGTTCAAATAGTTACAAGTTTCGTATGTATAATCCTATTTATATCATTGGCAACTCGTTTGAAAACGTGAAATTTCTACTTTTATGAATTTTATGAATTTTATGAATTTTACGCATTCGGCATTCGGATATTTTCTACAGCGACGTCGGCGACCGACCAATGTGTAGGGAACATGTAGCGAAAATATGCTGCGACTGTACCAATAAATAATTGTATACGTTCCACTGTCAGTTGTACTATATAGTTTTGATCCGCTAATATGAATTTTTAAAGCTATTAAAAAAAAGCTACTACTGATGCTGTACACAAAATGCTAAAAGTGGAGTTTACATGTTCGTGTTTTCAATGAAAAAGACGATTTTTCGCAGAAAACGAAAAATTATTTAACTTCAACTCCTCAAATAATTATATTTTTTAAACTAACCATAATAACGTATTTTTCCATAAAATATAACTCAAAACCTTTCGATTCATGTGATTTTCAGATTTTTTAAAAATTTTACTCCACTCTTTTCAAAATATTATGAATATTTAAAGGTTTGTGACAAAATTACCTATATATTCTTTTTCCTACTAATCTTACGAATCGATTACAAAAAAATTGTTTAAATCAGTGCAGTATATCTTGAAATATAAACAAAAGAATACATTGTCTGGTTGAATCGGTAGGAAAATATAGTGTGGTCTCTAAGGGTTAAATATATTTTCAAAAAAAAAACCTGACACATCAAAATTTTAACCAAATTGTAAAACTAAAAAATACATTTTCAAGAGAAAAATCTAAACTGTCCATTGCTTTCTTATCTACATTCTACGATGATTCCATCGCTTTCCAAAAGCAATCAAAGTCAAAAATACGATTTTTACTTCCGAGTTTTAACTCCGAGTTTTTTTAACTTCGTCAAAAAAAAAAAAATATCGTAGAACATCTAGCGAGCACTTATTTTACAGAGGAAGGTAGTCATTTACGACTAAAATAATATATTTAAAAACTTTGATTCCCCCCATACTATTACAAAGTTGAATAAAATTATCGCAAATGTATAAAGCGCTTTTTATATATTGCTATAACTTTGTCAAAAAACAATATAGGTGAAATCCTAAAAAAAAGTACATAAAAGTAGAGATTAGGGCTATGGATTTCACGTTTTCAAACGAGTCATCAATGGATATCGATATGATTATTGATACCAGATGAGTTATAACTATTTGTACTTTTCATCTTTCGCGCTTGTTGACGTGAACTCATAATTTTTTTGAGGAGTGGTTTTAATAAAAAAAATTCTTCCTTAATGTGAATTTTAAATATTTTTCAAACTCACCTGCAGATCGAACATATTGAACGCGGTAACGTGGGATGGAAGTCCGATAAACATAAGAGTGGGATTCTCGATCGATATAATATGTTTCCACAGCGGTGTCACCATATTCGAATCTACTTGTACTCCGCATTTCTCGCTCAAAAAGGGAAAACTGTACTTGTATCCTATATTCAAACACGGCCATTTTATGCGCCGTTTGACACATAACATTTATACAGGGTGTAACAAAAATGTTACAGTTCCCTGAAAGGGATGATTCCTGAGGTGATTCTAAGCAACTTTTTCCTTAGCGAAAATATTAGGTGGGACTTTGTTAACAAATTATTAACGAAAAACACCGACCAATCGGGGAGCAAGTACAGCGGATTAATGATGGCGCAGACGATGGCGGGCCAATACTACTGACAGCCGGAGCCCGCGCTGAAATTCATCCACTGTATTCGTGCTTCTATTGGTCGATGTTTTTCGTTAATAACTCGTTAACAATGTCCCACCTTACATTTGCGCTAAGGAAAAAGTTGTTTAAAATCACCTCAGGAATTACCCTTTTCAAGGAACTGCAACATTTTTGTCACACCCTGTATAAAAACTATACCTGTGCAATACAAAATTATATCCACCAATTCGCTGGTATTATCCTTGAAACATACAGTCGACTTGGTCAACTCTGCTATGTCTGGTTTCTAAAAATTTAGGGAAGAATTTTTATCGAATTTTCAAACACGCATTTGCTCGTTTCCTATTTTCTCAGTTACCTGAATAATATTTTCAGGAAACATACTGCCTATTTCGTCCTGCACATGATTACTCAGAAAAACTCGTTTCGCTTTCGTTGCAGTGTCCGCCGCCAAATCCAATGCTGTTATTTCCATCATGATAATATGAGTAGCAAAGCTAGATACAAATTAATATCAATACTCCATCACAACATACCAGAAGGGCCACCGCCGACGACTACTACGATTTTATCAGCGAACATGTCAGGAGTTCTGTAGACATGGCTGTGAATTTGTTGACCTTCAAAATTGCTTTGGCCTTTTAAGATCGGAACAGAAGGCTCGAAAAAGTGACCATTACATACCATAACTGCGTCAAACAGTTCGGTTGAAACGAAGTTCTTCTGTAAATCTTTCACCGTGATCGACCATTTCTGGTTCCCATTGATATTAATCGGCTTCACCAATTCAACGACATGTAAGAACTGCGAAAGACATTGTTAGACGCGTTTCCTTTCATAAAAAGGTTACTGTAACGTGTTTATGAAAATTATGAAATACCCGAATATGCTGGCGCAGTTGAAAATGATCGCAGTACGAGTTCAGGAAATTGAGCATTTTCGTTCGAGATATGAAACTTTCGTAATAATCCGGAACGTCATAATCGGGATAACCCATTACTTCTTTTGGGAGATTTGTTCTGTACAATGCAAATAATGTGGTGCATTATTCGAAGTGATATCAGATTAGGGTGACTAAATATGCAAAGCACATATGCATTATGCAAAAAAAAAAATACATTTTTAGAATCCTTTAGTCGCAAAACAAATTTCTGTCGAGGTTCGATTAGATTATTTGCTGTCTATCAAAATGTGCATTTGCATAAAGATCTGCTGTCTAGTCATTACACTTCGTGCCTCATTCTGTAGATTATAAATGTAGTTATTTAGAGATTTTTATTTTGTTATTTTATTTCTTTTATTCTCTTTATTATCTTTTAACAATAGTATTTATTTTTATTTGGTTCTAATCTTATGGTAAATATCACAACACTTTTGTTTTATGTGTGTTCTTATATGTATCTTTTTAAATTTTTTCTCATAAAATGAAAGTGTGATCAATTATATTAGGTTGTTACCAATGAAATAGCCATTTTTCATAAGTCAAACTTCTGGTCTTTGTAGCTTTGATTTTTCTTAACAAATGACAATTTATACTTTTTTTATGTGAGAAATATACAAGGGTGTATGAAATTTTAGGGGATGATTCTTCACGTCAAAATAAAACGAAAATCAAGTATGACAAAATTGCGTTTGAGGCTTCGTTACAGAGTTATTGATTGTTGAAAATACGCGAAAACGCGGTCTGACGGGATACGTTCATTCCACTGTAGACACGCCCTGACTTCAGACAGACCGCTGCCCATAATTAAAAATAAATGAAAATCTTTGAAAATTGGAGGAGTGAATCTTTATGCAATAGTAAAACTCCACGTAAAATTTTAGAAAAATTTATTCGGTAATTTTTTAATTATTTAACTTTCAATTCTTATGAGAAAATGCAACATTGAGAAATATAATACAAAATTAATAGTTGCTAATAGTTGTATCAAGTATTGTACTATACATACATTCCAACAAACAAGTTTATGACAAAAGATCAATATTTCTAATTGATTTTCATCACAAGAAGAAGGCTTATTAAGATCTTGGACCTTGGAAATTGATTAACTTTTGGCTAAGATTATTAGTGAAGTTCATCCTTAAAATTTTCGAATCCCAAACATTAAACCTTTAAATCTTCAAGTTCCACTCTGAAAATCTCTAAACCTGCGCCTTGAAATCTTTGAATCTCCTACTTTTTAGCCTCAAAAGATTCTATGTTATTTATTTATGTTATTATTTATTTCATGACATTTTACTTATAGAGCCACTATTCTATTTGACGATTTGTGCTTGATTCTTGATTTCTGATTTTGCTTTCTGAGCTGGTAATTGGTTAATGTTTGATTTATGATTTGGATTAGTTTTGAGTTAGTCATAGTCAGTGTTAGGTTTCCTTTCCATACCCTTTTTTTAAATGTAGATTTTGCTAAATTTGTTTTAACGAATTGGTATTAATAAACAGCTCAGTTCAATCGACTTCAACAGCTTAAAAATTAGGCAATTTTTAAAAGAAAATCTACGTGGACGGAACCGTGAGTAAAAGCTAGTACAAAATAAAAAAAAAACCAAAAATATTTTTAATTTGATATTAACGCTACAAATACTTATAATATCCAAAATACATCGAATTTCACACCTAACACTTAGAAAGATATTTAGCATCTTTTTGAATTAAGCAAAAAAAAGAAGAAATCGATTTTTTGAAGTCGCAAGTATAAAATGTCCCCTTAAAAAGATGCATACTTCTCAATGTGGTAAATTACTCCGCGTCACCCTTCAGTTGTTTTAAAATTATATTTAATTTACCTTAAACTCTTGTACATGCTACTGTGTACCGGTAAGCCATACTGGTCCAGATCAGTTTCCTCCCTGTAAACCCATAAGCCTCCCACTTGCTCCGCTTTTTCGTAACAAACCACTTCGCAGTGGTATACACGGGAAGTGCAGTGTCGCAGAGCAGCTAGACCAGCGGATCCAGCACCAATCACAGCAATCTTCATGTTTCTTTAACGACTTGGTAGATCCAATGAGTAATGAAACGCGATTCCTAGTTCTTCGTATTCTGAATATCTCCTGCATAACGTGGGCTATAAATACTGCTAGAAACTTGTTGATGTCACTTTCACATAGATAAAATAATAGATACCAATCTGAGGTTCGAAAAGTTAATTACTCATCACGTGAGTAACTATACTATACGCATACGCAATTCGATAACAACGTGTCGCGAAGATAAAAGAAAACACTGTACGTTGATATTGAATCGTACGCGTTGTTTACTGTTAGATGCTGAGTGATTGCTGGTCAGCATTCCAGAAACTTCGATCCTTTATTTTATTTATCGTATGGCTACTTGCTTCATTTTGCAGATGAGTGCAGACCTACTCATAGCTATCATCGTTTTCATAGGAAAAGTGGAACATTATTATTTACTATTCAATCGTCCAGCAAGGAAAAACATAACAAAAAATTTAAGTAGATGTAAAAAATAAGATGTTTCGAATTGAGAAAGCAGGAAAAAGCGATGGCACGATCGACCTTCGAGAGAAGCTGTATCTGAGTTTGGGAAAAAATGTGAAATGGATAGTCACTAATGTGCTTGTATCGTTCATAAGAGACGATTACTGATAACAAATTCATTCACTTGTTTTTCTATTTTTAAAAAACGACTGTTATCGTTCAGTATTAAAAAGTCTGATAAAAACTAGGAGAATAGTTTTAACGAATAATCAGGGACCCGTCTCAGCCTTTTACGTTTTGGGAAACTTAGTGGAGGCGTGGCTTAGAGTTTTGCCCTCTGGTGGTAAGTTTGCAAACTACTGAAAGTAGGCCCTAGATCCCTTCAAACATTTTATTCGCCATCAAAAATAACTTTTAACCATTTAAAAAGTCTTTTAAATCCTTTCTTTATGATTTTTTTATTTAAACGAATTAGAAAATACTTGATTTTCACGTGTCTATTTTTAACCAGCCATTTAAATGACCTACTCTTAGTGGTTCAATTTTCTGTCACTAGTTGGCGTATCGAAATTCTCAGTTTCCCATTAGAAAATTATTTGTATTTCATTAAAAATGTTTCAAAATACGGAAACTATCATTGGACCATCGAGTAATTGGTCCATCCCTTGGATAACCGGTCGAGGGAAAAGTGTCTCGGACGTAGGGCGATGCGTGGCGACACGTATCTGCCTGCGGAAATCCCACGGGGGCAGGTGCCCCACTGCGGTCAGCCGTCCCGCCCCAGGTCCACGCTTGCGTGGCTCCTGGGAGGATGCAGGGAGGTGTGGTCTCTCCTCGTGAGGTGCCGATCACTTTCCTCTTTACTGCGATCTCGAGGTGGTAGGATCAGGTAGGATCTGCACCATCGAATGTCGGTTCTCAGTTGCGACGCGGTAGAGTCCCTTTCCCCCCTTTCTTATAATGATGGCTTGGCAATTTTTTGAACTGAGAGGATGGATGGAACTTTGATTCCATTCATCTGCGAGGATCCGAGCCGAAGGGTTGGAGGGAGCTTTGATTCCTTCCATCCCTGAGGTTCTCTAGTTTTAGGATTTTTATAAAGGGAGATCGATGGAACTTATTTGATTCTATCCATCTCTCGCTGTATCTCCACTAGCAGCAACCTCCACGTGGTGAGACCTGGGCAATCGATAATGATCGAGCTCATTGGCTACGAATTTGTAATGAAATAGATATGAGATCACTGCTAGTAAGACTTAGAGATTTAAGATTACGTGTAATTAAGCATATAGTGCAATAATAATAAAAGAAGAAATGATATTCAAAGTGTTCGAATTTATCTTTATTCCAATTCCACATGTCCTGCATTATAAAATAAAGAGATTTGATAAAATACAGACGTTTCACTTTCACCCATTAATCCATCGGAAGTAATAATGTATTGTATTGGGGGAGGGGCAGCAGCCCATATTCCGATTGCAAATGTAAACCGAAGTCGAAAGTATAGAACCTATTTTTATGAATATCTCGAAAGCTATAAAGCCGAGCGGCGGTAATAAATGTATAGGAAAAAGTTGTTCAAAATATGTTGATTTCCACAACATATTTCAAAATCATCAAAATCGAGAACGCGTCCGCTTTCTAAATAATTACCACAATTTTTTATTTATAATTGTCATTATGTAAAAAAATAATTGAATATCGTTATATTCAATTATTTTCATTTCAGTAGCGCTGTTGTCTTATTCTATTTAGAGTGGGTCAAATTCTATTTACAGAAGGTCTCTGCAGGTCTCTGTAATTCTATTCTGCATCGATAACGTCGCATCTGACCATATGTTCACAAAATTGCTTCGCATAGCAGGTCTATCTTATGCATCGTCTGTGCTTGTACAGTAAATAAAGAAACAAGGTCAATGAAGGACTTCAAAGACAACGCCCAAACCATTGTCTCTTCATTGTTACCCTTTATTACGAATTCGCACAGCGATATGCGATATGTATAATTAGTTGCTTGATTCTGAACAGAAAATTATACCTGTATCAGTTAGATGTGCGCATTCAACCAATAACAAAGAAGGAAAGAATGCGACAACCAATCCTAGATGTTTCCACTAGCATGCATTTGTAATTGGGTGGGCAGAATCAAATAAACTGACCGTAAGTCATGTGACATACAACATAATCAAATTAAAGTCTTATTAAATACATTCTGCAATATTTTAATATTATTCGCGAAACTCTAATAATGAATTGGATAAGTTAACTGTGGCGCAAATATCAAAAGTATTTGGAATGCGTTCAATTTCAAGAGGATTGCTTCGTCCAGAAATAAAAATTTATTTCTCAAGTGAAGATCTTGATTCCAGTGGTTACAGATGAAAAGATGGCGCCCGAACGTAGGACGCTCAATTAAGAGTGCGAGGTCTTGTTAAATTTGTATGGTTAACAATATTACACACCTCGTAGGAAATGAGTAATCTCTCGCCGTTCGGAGGTGGGAAAAACCCACCGTGGGTTCGTAATACAGGTAAATCGATTTCCTCGCTCATGTATGTCTTATTGTCGTTCCGTGTGCAAGACAACAACGTTGCCAAGTTTCTGTTATAATTCGTTGAGTCGATGAGATGTTTGCAAAATGATTTGGAGCGGTACTCTTTACATTATCAGAATATTCAAATAATAATTCAATGTTCTCATTATAAATGACGAAACGCTAAATATTTTCGTATCTTTCCGATTCTTCGACAGTTGTTACAACACTCTGCAATTCTTTTTAGTGCCAGAGAAATAATCTTTCTGTTTCTTCTACACGAGTTTTAATTTGCACGAAAATCAATTTTACGTGCATAAAATTGATCGCGAAATATGAAATGAATGCAAGAAGACTATAATTTCATATTTCTGTTTTTTGTACTCCTTATATTGAGTTATTAAATTAAAAAAGAAACATGCTGTGTGCCCTTTGTGTTACAAATACCTGTGCAATGTTTATGAAACGTGTTTTATGTTAATAGAGTAATTAACTCGACATATTATGCAATGAACTTGTATCATTATTTATATAACACATGTATTTCAATAAATATTTAGAATTAGTTTTCGACTTGTATTTAGTGCGCTTTATTTTTATTTGTGCGTAGGGCAGGGAATTCAAAACATTCAGCAACAGATGTTGGGCCAGGCGATGGGTAGCATTGGTGGGCAACCTATGGTCCAATATCAGCAGCAAACCCAACAAGTTTACCAGCAAAGTTTGGGTTTACAGCAGGTTAGTAACTAAAAGAAACATAAACCAATGTATTTTTCTTAATTATAGTACATTTGTTTTTGTATTTTAACCTTCTGCGAACAATGAACATGCATGTTTAGGGAGAAGGTTTGGTAAAAATAAAAAATTAGTGCATTCAACAGAAACGAATAATATGGCTAAAAATAAGCATAACTTTAATTTTCTATGCTTTATTATTTGGAAAAAAAATATACAGGTTGTCCCAAGTTCAAAGAGTCAGACTTTGTCAGTATATTTTATGAGTTCAAACTAGAAAAACATGTTATATAAAAATAGATTGTTTAATGCTTTAGTAAAAAATTATAAATAGAAATATGAAATTCAAACGAAAAAGTTAAGTAATATTTACTGTGACTCATATATTCGTTCACATGTTCTAAATTTATTCCTTTTTTCAATAAAACAATTCAGGTTTTTATTTTTGGAGTATGAAACTTGGATAGATGGTAGAAATGAAGGTCATGAGTGAATTAGTATTGTAATTCTTTACGAAAAACTTTATTGACTGTATTTGTTAATTAATATTTAGTGTATCCACCCTTTGCTTTGAAAACTGCTTTGATTCGTCTGGACATGCTAAATACTATACTAAAGATTTATAATGCTCTGTTGCAATATTTGCCCATTTTCTTTGGAGATTTTGCCATAAATCATCTAAATTTTTATTATAAATATCACAATCTGCAACTGATTTTTTTTTAAATACCCCATAAATGTTCTTCGATTTCCTTAATTTTTTAAGTTAGTTGCATATTTTAAACTATGATGTAAATGGATTAATATATTGCAGAAAATTGTTGCTACTTCATTTATATTTATTTCAGATACAAAGTATAGAAATGAAAGTTATTTCAGTGTCTGAATATTTTTAGTATTTATTGTATGTAAATATAATGTAGAATTCTGAGTATTTAAAATATCGAAATATTTAAAAAAATATAGACTGATTAGATTTTGAACATCCCAAAATTAATTTATAAATTTAAAATACCTAATTTAAGTATCTAATTTACTTGCCTTTTTACTTTGAATGATGAAACATGCAATTGAGTTAGATATTGTATCCCCACCCTTGTAAATTCCCTAATATCTTCAATGTTCCTTTTCTCAGGAATTATACATATATCTTCAAACATTTTTTTATTTGATTCCTCTTGTTTCCCTGCATAATTTAACGAGAGGGTTCTTAAAACTTTTTAAATTATATTTTTGACAAATTTTCAAAGTTTGGTCTTCAGAAAATTCCAAAAAATTGCATTTACAGTTGAATAATTGTTCAAAAAAGTAAAATTTCGGAAAACCCCCTGTTAAAACACGTAGAATAGAACGAGGAATGGAACAAAAAAAGTTTTTAAGGATATATCTCTTATAATTCCTGAGAATTATATTTAACATGGAAAAATACAATTTCCAAATAACTGGATTCAACGTTAAGAAAGGAATATGTAAGTTTTAAAGCGAAATTCGAAATTTTTTAACAAAATCAATGTCCAACTCTCTTTAAATTGTGAAACATGATTGAAGTTTCTGTGATATCACAACTTCATAACTTCTCTACTATTTGCAAATTGAGTTCGTAGAAATTTCTTTGAATAACACACAGCTGTTTAATTAATTTAATATCTACCAATATGTATTAAACAATATCTATTTTACAAAATAGCCCAATATAACGATGGCTTCAATGGCAACGCTTGGATCCAACTTGCCATCCGGTATAGCCGGACAATTATATCCACAAGTTGCCACTGTTTCTTATCCAACGCCAAGAGCATTAAATACAAATGCATTTCAAGCTTCCGTAGCTGGTGTGCCACAGCAAGTGCAACAGAATGTACCTTCATCCTCGACTAAGCAGAGAGTTTTCACAGGCACAGTGACCCAAGTATATGATAATTTCGGTTTCGTAGACGAGGATGTGTTCTTTCAAACAAAGTAATGAAACTCTTTAATCCAACTAAACTTGCATCTCCACATTTTTCGCCTTTAACTTTTCATTTTGTATTTTAGTGCATGCGTTAAAGGATCTAACCCAGTCGTGGGCGATCGCGTGCTAGTAGAAGCATCGTATAATCCATCCATGCCGTTCAAATGGAGTGCTACAAGAATACAAGTACTTCCCATGGGCAATAACAGTAATAACGCTAACACACAGCAGAACAATCAAAATACTCGTCAGCAACAACAACAGCAACAGCAACAACAACAACAGCAACAGCAGCAGCAGCAACAACAGCCACAGCAGAGTCGAACGTCAGGAACGTACAACGCTGTGCCACCGCCTGCTGAAAATCCTAGTAATAGGTATATATTTTACGAGCTAGTAGTTCACGTGATCGTAATAATTAGATCATCCTGATTGTTCCATCATTGTTTCATCCATTTCCGCTGAAACAATGAACGGCTGAAATCAGTGATATAAAGCTTGAGTCTTCGAAGCTTCGAGGTTTCATCTTCAAAGCTGTGTCTTGGAGGCTTAATTATAATATGAAGTTCAAGCTCTTGATGCCTCAAGGTTCAATCTTAAAAGCTGAGTCCGTGTTTGAGCCTTCGAAATTTAAATTTAAGCAATGTTGAGGGTTCAATGTCTTGAGGCTATAGAGATTAAAAATAGATAAATTACCAGTAATTTGTATTACATAATAATTTGTATTATGAGAAATTAACAAGCGATTTTATTATAGGAAATTAACGAGATGGTTTCTTATTTATTTTTTAAAAAGGACGACCATGAATTTAAGCCTATCTCAGTTATACTGATCATGTTAGATTCGTTCGATTACTAGAGTCAAAGATATTCTGTAGTTCTATTTATAGATATTAATACAATCAGAGACAGAACAATAGAATCATTACGGAACTCAATGACAGAGAACAATGTGTATAAGGAAACAAAGACTAATTTACATATACAGTGTATTTGGACGCTTGAGCGTTAACGGTTCTAGCTTTTACGGTGCAAAATTGGAACTTTAAGGGTTCTAACTTAAAAGCTCAAGACTCGAAGCTTATTTTGACAACACTGTCCGAATTCGTAGGAACTTTCAGAAAGATCGAACAAGGAAACATTTCGAGTAGAGGGTCGTGATGTCAAGTAGATGTTAATACTGTTATAAACCTTAAACACTATCAAATTAATTTGTAGAATATTAGCTCGTGCAATACAAGAAAATAGGCTAAAAGGATTCTAGTTACTCGGTATGATCAGAACCTCTGTGCCAACCAATGTAACGATCATTTCTTTCATCATAGTGTCTTCAACATGGAATCTTTTTAGGCTAAAAAGTAGAAGATTCAAAGATTTGAAAGCGCAGATTTAGAGATTTTCAAAGTTGGAATTGAAGATTTGGATGCTTAAAGTTTGCGATTTAAATATTTTAAGTCTTAGAGACTTTTTAAAGTTGAAATTAAAAGTTTAAGCATTTAATGTTGGATATTTTAAGGTTTGAAGCTGAATAATATAGAGATTTCAAGATTTTTCACAGTTAAAATTGAAGATTTGAAAGTTTCAAGTTGGAGATACGAAAATTTCAAATTGAACACATGAAAAGTTGAAATTAAGAATTTAAAGTACATAGTTTTTAAATTTCTTCTTCCAGATCTTCTATGCTTCTTCAAACGATCAAATTTGCTCAGATTGCATTGTATTTCAATTTTTCAACAATTTGTAAAGATTTTAAATTCCAGATTTAGAGATATTTAAAGGTTTCATAGTATTTAACATAGAATAGTAATAGAATAGAATAATTGTTCGACTATTTTTAGAGTTGTATGAGCCATTAGCAACTAATATTCTATATAACATTTTGACAGTGATCAAGGTTTCTAACAGTGTTAAAATCTGCTTGACATCGTGATCTTCTACTCGGAATGTTTCCCCGAAGATTCTACCTTAAAAGTTCAAGACTCAAAGTTTATTTTAACAACACTGTCTGAATTGTTTATGCGTAATATTTCAATGTCACGGTACGATAGTCCATTTATTGCTAGATTTACAACAAGCGCGACGAGCGCGAATACAGTCAGTAATCGTAACAAAGTTGGAAGAGTGCGAGAAAGGTCGCCACGTGAGCGAAAGAACGAGGAGGATGAAATCGAGAGAAAGAGACGTCGCGAGGAGAGAATTCGGGAAAGAGAGAAAAAGGAGGAACGCAGTCCATCGAGAACTAGAAGGAGTAAATCTCCGAGACCACGTCGACGTACTAGAGTCGTACCTCGTTACATGGTACAGATACCAAAAATAGCGCTCGATTTGTAAGTAATTCTCCACTTGCGTTAAACGATGCGTTGAACGCGAAATTTCATCGTTTTGCATTATTGCAGACCGGAGGCAGACGTGCTGGAAATAAGGAGGCGTTATCAGAACATGTATATTCCCAGCGATTTCTTTTCCACGAATTTTCGATGGGTCGATGCCTTCCCGCCGCATATGCCGTTCGCTCTTAACAAGCCATGCTCTTTTCATGTAATGCACAAGGACGTTGATCCTTGCATCGAAAATACGGCAGCATTAGAGCCTTCGGATGCCGATTACCTTTTCTCCGCGAAGGTCTGTTGTAATATTTCTCTATTCGTATTAACTATCAATTCTGTTTGAAGCGGACAACGTCACGCGAATTCACCGCGACGCGAAAATATTACGTCGTCCGGAAAATTCGCAGCGTTTTCGAATTTTCATTTTTCAAAAATCAAGCTTTTCTGAAAAATAATCATGAAAATCGATCGATAGATTGTTTGCTTAATGAAGGAATTCTATATAGACTGCTAAACATAAGCCGGTTTTTGCAAATTTTTTTATAAAAACCTATTGAATAATTTTAAAGATTCCGGGACTGCATGTATATTGTTTGAAGTTACAAAATTTTTTTCCAATATAAATCTTGACTGTAGATGTCGTTATTGAAGAAAATTGTTGCAACACTGGAGATATGAATTGGCAGACACTCTAGTTCCTCCAATTTTTCCTAAAATTAAAAAACTCAAGATGTTTGTTGTTATTTATGGAATTATATCGTCGATGAACTAAAATTCTAGTAAAAAGTATGAATTTTAGAAGTTCGTAGAGTTTGTAAATTAAAAATGTGTTTATTAAGGTAAATTTTGGTTGTGTTTATCTAAAATAAAATTGTTTGAAGTAATTTATTCATTAGAAAATGTAGGTTCATCGACTATAGTTTATTATTAGACAACAAATTTTATGCATTTATGGTAATGCTAAGTATGTAAAAAATCTACTAGACTGTTACTAAAAATATGCTAAAATATACGAAATATCAACAATATTATTCAAGTTAGAATGTTTAGAACGTTAAACTTACTGTTTTTCAAGGTACAATTCTCTATTTGTGCTTGTAAAAATTTTCTTTTGTATAAAGATCCACTGTCTAGTTATAATTGTAATTGTATACACCGGGATAAATAGATTTGTTGAGTAGTTTTTATTTAATCGTGCCCGCCAATTGAAAGAAATTAGTTATTAGAAAAACACGCCTAAATTTTTAGTAGCGAAAAACGATAGTCTTGCTAAATTTAAAGTTCCTAGAATTTACAGTTCAATGTTAATCTACTATTTCAGGTGCATAAAGCCTTCAGCTTCCTCAAAAAATTCAAATCTATATCCAAACGAATTACGCAGCAGTGTGTCGAATCTACAAATACTTCCAATTTCGGCTTAAAACTTTAGCATTAGGTTTTTTGAGTGCATTACTATTGATTAAGCAAAAAAAAATCGATTGTTTTTGAATTCTGGAATTCTCCCCTTTTCCATTATTAACTAGTCAATTTCATGAAGCTTTTCCAGAAACGCTTGATTCGCGAAAAATAAAAATTTGGGAACGCTGCGAACCTTCCTGTCGGCTCAATACTAATTTTATTAAATCATGTGCATCATTTTGTAGGTTATGTTGATATCTATGCCCGCCATGGAAGAAATATATAAACGATGTTGTGGTGTTTCTGAAGACAGAGACCCAGATCGTGATTATGTGCATCCCACGCGGTTGATAAATTTCTTGGTGGGTTTGCGAGGTAAAAATGAAACGATGGCAATCGGTGGGCCATGGAGTCCTTCTTTGGATGGTCCGAACCCCGACAAAGATCCATCGGTTCTGATCAGGACAGCAGTGAGAACTTGTAAAGCGCTTACCGGGATAGATCTGTCCAGCTGCACGCAGTGGTACGATTCTTCGACTTATTGATGCCTTTACTTTTATTTCTATCTTCCGAATGTATCTGAAAGTACTCGATCGAAAGAGCAACGGTGATTTAATTTCTCGAATTATATTCGCTGATATATTACTTGAATTCTTTTAGCACGAAAGTGCAAAAATTGAAAATTCTCTTCTCTTAAAAGATTCTCAACTCTATTCACTATTACATGTTGTATAAATGTATGATATACATGTTTGGGGCAATTTGATTTCACTGAAACATGAGATAGAACGTATATAGCACAAAACGTAAGAGTGGATTTATCGTTTCATGTATTTCTGCAACTTCATCTGTCATGTCTTTTACTATTCCTCAAAATCTTCAAAACAATTTTAACAAAATACAGTTTATACACTGTTAACCGTGTGAATCTTACCTCGCTGTATGTCATTCATCGCGAATTAATTTCCTGTTGCGAAAATCCGTAACACGATAAATCCGCTCTCACGCTTCACCAGTTATAGTGTTAAGATTCGGCAGGTGCAATAGCGATTCGGCAGAACTTTTAACACGAGTTCTCACTTGATAAACTAAGGTTGTAGCTCAGTCTCTACAGAGGAGGTACGTATTTGTTTTGCACACGACCGACCCGTCGGAGATTGCTGCGTTGGGATCCAGTTACCGAGGCGAACCTTCCTCCAACCGGACGATCGATGACGCACGGCCAGTCGCGGCGACGACAGATCATCGGTGTCGTTTCATTCGTTGCGGTTCACTCAGTCGTGCTTTTTTTTTTTTTATCAAATGGTCTACATTTGTACGTTGTGTGTGGCTTTGTATGCAGTTGCGTGGGCTTTACGAACAAACGAACGATAGAACGAACGAACAAACACTTAGCATATAAGGCAAAGCTAAGCGGGATTAACCTGAGTTGACGTTTGGGTATTTGTTTTTCCTTGCGGCACAGGTACCGCTTCCTGGAACTCTACTACAGACGTGCAGAAACGACCCACAAGTCGGGGCGAGTGGTGCCCTCTCGCGTTGAAACCGTCATACTATTTCTCCCAGATGTTTGGAGCTGTGTACCTACCAGATTGGAATGGGATGGCCTGCAACTCAGCTATAAGAAACAACTGGAAAGAAAATTGCTGCGTACTCCGTCTAACCCCGACGATTCGGATGCTGCCAATGACACTGATGAGGCTGCCGTCGCTGATCAAAAGGCACTGCCAACATCATCCCATATTACTTTTACCTTTTTATTACAATATATAATCGTGCAATTGTTTTCCCATTACTAAACTGGATTTTCAATAGGCTCTACTTACTCATTGATCTCGTGTTCAAATATTATAGTCGTTCGCTAAATTAGATAGCCTCCGCCTTTTCTTTTACTTTCTTAGAGAACCTCGTTTTAGTTGACGATTAGCGTTTTAGTCCACGCTCCCGTTTCATCACACAGCGAGTTTGAAAGATAGCGAAGGATATTAACGTCACACAGTGTTTCGAATGTAATTAGAATTGAATTTTACATATTAAACGCTTTCGCGATGTTTAAAGATTGTTAATTCAGTAGTTTTTACGTTACTGCGAAACATTTCGCATCTAATATCGTATAGAAATTACGTGTCACCGTTTTTCTTTTTTTTTTTTCTTCCACCGTTTTTATAACGTTCCCACCAGTAGAAAAATTTGAACTATCGAAAGAAAGATCAGTGAGTAATGTATTGCAAGCATTTCCTTAGCCACTGGCAGTCACATTGCATTAACAAGAGAAGCAAGCAAGCCTAGCTCGGAGAAGAGCGCAGCTGAGCCATTCCCTTTCCTGAAACCTTCACCATCATTGATAAATCATTCAAAAGTTTCATTTGATAATCGTTGTATACAACATTATTGATATTATCCATAACGTATCAACCACACAGACACCAGAGCCAGGACACTATGAGAATCTAGCAGTTACTTGAGTCATACTTGAAGGTCATCGTGAATGAAGAACCGGGTATATCATTGCAATGCGAGAGAGTGGTGGTAAAATAGAGAGCGATGAAAGAATGAAGAGGGAGTGGTTTCGTTTCGTTATAGGGGCTGCTTCTGTTTTGTAGTTTTCTATCCTGTTCGTTACTTCTGTAACGTAATGTGTGATTTCTTTTTTCAGGATGACGCGGTACCAGAGAAAAAGGACCCCACCCATTATTCTGAACTGGATCCGAAGTCGATGAATGTCAGTTCATTCTCGTTACAACTATATTTCTGTGGTTATAACCATGGTTATAACTACGTCTACACTATGCAACAAAACAATGTTATAAAAAAAATTTATTTTATAACCTTGTTATATAACATATTTTTATAACTTGTTACAAAATTATGTATTTAGTACTGTTTCAAGTCTGTAATGAGTTATATAACATTTCGCGCCTCAATGATTTCAAACGTTGAGAATGTTACATAGTAAAGTTACAAAACTTCTTGAAAAACGAAAAAGAAAAGTTATTATATGTTGTTTAGTGTAGACGCAGTTTAAGGCGATACAGCGCATGTCACATATTTTCATTTTCGAGCTATTCGCGTTTAAAGTTTTGATTACCAAAACTGTACTATAATCTTACAATTAGTTTTTATTAAGAGAAGTTGGACATAGATTTTGAATTCAATTATCCAGAAATTGTATTTTTCCACCAAAAATGTTCCTCTTCTCAGGAACTACAAGATATATCTTTAGAAACATTTTTTAATCAATTCCTTATTTTATTCTACGTCTTTTAATACGGGGGTTTTCGGAAATATTACTTCTTTCGAAAATGATTCAACTCTAAGTACAATTTTTAAAAATTTTCTGAGGATCAAACTTTGAAAAATTCTCACAAACATAATTTAGAAAATGTTTGGAAACCCTCTCGCTAAAGTATGCAGCGAAACAATAGGAATCAAAGAAAAAAATTGTTGAGGAGATCTCTTATAGTTACTAAGAAACGAACATTGAATATTGGTTTAATCTTAAATCCTCGTTTCTAAAGGAAAACATTCGTTTAATACATTTTCTCCCCAACAATGATATGAATTCCGCTTTCTAGATCACAAGTAAAGCATAAACTCAAATTTTTTGAAAATGTGGCTTGCGTAGTTTTGTCTTACAGCCACAGATTTATCTGTTCTATCGTTGCCTCCAAATAATAATACGCGTTACTGACATTGCGCAGGTCAATGAGCTTCGGCAAGAATTGGCGTCCCGGAATTTGAATTGCAAAGGCCTGAAATCGCAGTTGCTTGCGAGACTCACGAAAGCAATAACGTCGGAACAGGCTAAGGAAGAAGGGAAACAGGACGACGCCGAAGAGAATGAGAAAGATGTTTCGCCTCCGCCGAAGGAAGAGGACGATAAGAAATTTAGAGACAATAAAGATGTAAGGTTTCCTTTGGGTATTGTATGTACACATGTACCAATCAATTTATATTTCATTTTGTTTAACAAAACCTAACGATTAAAGGGTATTGCAACTTTCACAATTATTAAATTTATTCACAGCACGATGAAGATAGGAGAAAGCTTTGCGAACGCGAACGCGTCGCGCTTGAGAAACGCTACACTTTGCCAGAATCGTCTCACATTATCGTCCATCCATCGAGAATGGCTAAAAGCGGAAAGTTTGATTGTACCGTCATGTCTTTGAGCGTACTTTTGGATTACAGACCGGAGGACACAAAGGTATTAATTATATACTATCCAGCATTATATTTAGACTACGGATTTTTATGCAAAATATAATGAATTTAAACTTGAATAACAGTATGTTTTATTTTTTAAATTTTGTAACTTGAATTATATTTTTCATATTTTGTATATTTTGGCATCTGTCAACAACCTCGAAGATTTTTAGAATACTTAGAATTGCCATAAAACCCGCAGTCTAATTATATTATATAAATAGTTTTCTTAATGTGTTTCAGAGTTGGGCATAATTCGATTAAAATTTTTAGTAGGATCAATTGATTTAATATTTATGATTTAAAAATTAATCGTGAAAAAATCAGCGATTGATTTAATCGATAGACAAAGTTAATCGTCAACCGTTGATTAAAGAAAATGAATCATTGAGAAATCGGTAATTGTTTGAATTTGTTGATGAAATTAATTGTCGGTTATCAATCGATGGTTTTTAAATGAAATATGATTAATATTTAACTTAAATCAGGGGTTTAATATTATTTTTATTACAGTTTGTTAAATTAATTAATTGAAACATATTTAATCGTTAATGGCATTTAATAACTACAGTAGAAATTTAGTTGTTGGTTACGACTAACGATGAAAATAAGAATGTAACTGTTAATTGCAATTAATGATTGAAGATGGACTTCAATTATTAATCGCTGATTAAAATTTTGCCCAAGTCTGGTTTCAATTTCTCAACGTTTCGTGTATTTTTAGGAACACTCCTTCGAGGTATCGCTCTTCGCAGAGCTTTTTAACGAGATGCTGATGCGCGACTTCGGGTTTCGTATTTATCGATCATTGTGCAGTCTTCCTGAGAAACCTAAAGAGAAAGATGAAGATAAGAAGAAGGATAAAAAGGACGATAGGAGGGACGAAAAGAAAGACGATAAGAGAAAGGATGACGATAAAAAATGTAACAGAAAGGATGAGAGGAGGGACGATAAGAGACGAGAAGGAAGTAAAGATAAGAAGGATGAAAAAGACGCGAAAAGTAAAACCGACGACAGAGATCGAGACAAGGAGAAGAACGACGATGACGACGACGACGACGACGATGAATCCGATGTAATTATGAATCAGATTGTATGCGTATTGAATTGGCGCAATGTTAAATTGTTTATTCAAATTTTCCAATGATTTTATTTTCCAGGATGATGATTCAATTAAAGACGGTAGAAAAGATAGAGAGAGGGATGGAAGGAAGAGGAAAACTAAACTGTATACATACGATCCTTACCTCTTATTGTCTTTTGTTTATTTCGATCAAACTCACTGCGGATATATATTTGATAAGGATATAGAAGAACTTATTTATACTTTAGGATTGAATTTATCAAGAGCTCAAGTTCGTAAATTAGTACAAAAGGTTGTAACAAGGGATTCTTTGCATTATCGTAAATTAACAGATAGATCGAAAGAAGATGATTCGAAAGAAGAGAAAAAAGACGAAAGTGATAAGGGTGAATCTGTGAAAGCTGAAAACGAGGAAGAAATATTACGCTCATTAGCACTTGGTACGTTTCCTTTTTTTCTTTTTTAAGTAAATATACAAGATGTCTCACCTGAATTTGATATATTGATTTTTTCACTATTATTGCTCACAACAAAAAATGCTTCATAGGAAAGTCGAATGATATATAAAGGAGCATGTTCAGTTGTTATTAGTTCTTTTGTAAGTAGACGCGGAAAGGTCATACAAAGGTCAACGTTGTTGCTTTAAATAAAATGATGTATCTTTTAATACATTAGTCAATGCAGATCGAAGTACACTAAGAGTGTTATTATATTAAAAATATTATAATATAGGAGGCACTAATACGTACGTTTAGCTAGATAAACTCTATAAGATAGTGAAGCTTCATTAATAAATGAGCGTAAGAGCCTTTTCACACGCTCCGGTTTTCGCCGGCCAGCGAAAAACCGGTTGCAACCGGCCGGTTCGTCGATGCCTGCTATGCCATATCAAATGTTCTTGTTCATAGAAATCCTTTTCTACTTGCTTTTTCAGTTTTTAAGGAGTAATATTGTTATTTATTCTGCCACCGGTCGGCAAAACACCGGAACGTATGAAAGCTTCCATGCTGTTCCATACTCAACTGAGTAGTCGATCGGCGACCGGAGCGTCGGTGAGTACGACCGGCTCCAATCCGGCGACTGGTTGACGGCTGGCGTGTGTGAAAGGCGCAATGTATTTCCATGTACTACCGAACCGGCCGGCGAAAACCGGAGCGTGTGAAAAGGCTCTAACACTTGAGTAGCTTTCCTCGTTAGATATTCAACTTTCATATGAAACATTTTTTGCTATGAGTAATAATAGAGAAAAAATTAAGTTCTCAATTTCCGGTGAAACACACTGCATGGAATTAACAAATAATATTTCCTCTTTATTTTTTTAAGGAAATAAGAAGCTGTTACCCGTGTTTTTTGGAAGTGGACCAGCATCAAAGCGAGCTCGAAGGGAAGACTCAATCACGGATCAGTGTGAGCCAACTGTACCAGAAGGCTTCGTCATGTACAAAGGTTCTTTAGTAGACGTCGAAAAGCTTGTTAGTCAGTTAAAGAGGTCAGAAAAGGCTCGATTGGACACGGAAGAACGTATGATGGAGTTGCAACACGAATTAACAATAGTAAACGACAAATCTACGAAACAATCGAATAACATTAAAGGTCTCTCCGAAGATTTGAAGATGTATAAAGATAAGTTAAGGAATACAGACGAAAAACTTAAAAAAGTATCGGTAAGTATCGCTTTTCCCATTCTTAAGAATCCAAGAAACTATCTAAATACATTGGTATTCTATTATTTGTTTTCCCCGTAGACTGAATGCCATACATATTTCGCTGCGGTAAAAAATGTGTACCACATAGCTGCGAAAATGATACAGTTAGACACGAAGAAAGTAGAAGTTGTAGAGATACAGGATGAAAAAGTCAGCGAGGTAAACGGATCGGAAATCGAGAACAAATTTAAGACGGATACTAGATGGGGGGATAACAAGGCTACCGTGAAAAAAGAGTATCCAGAAGTCGATAAAGATAAGAAGTGCGACAATAAAGTCACAGTTAAGAAGGAGACCGCAGAGACCGAGAAAGAAAAGAAATAAAGGAAATCACGCTCTTTATTTATTACGAACGATGTGAACGCACCGATATAAAAATTCTAACTGTATTAGTAAGGAGGAAATTAAAGAAAATGTGCTTAATAGTGATATCACAGAGGGTGGATGGGAAGAAGTTTACCCATATGAAAGTAAACAACTCTGAAGACTCTGTTTTATAACTTTTTTCCACTCAGTGACAATATGTGGTAAACTTGTGTCTGTGTGTATTATCTTAGAACAAAAAAAAAAAAAGAAAAGAGATCGCGCGTTTAACTATGTAGTATAAACATACGTGACACAAAATAATACAGATATTATAACTTACCGTACCATTGCAATTTTTCGTATAAATTTATCAAATTTTGTGGAAATAGACAAAATTCTTCAAAGTTTTTGAGATATCTAATACGTGACTTTGATCTGCCATGAAGTGCCAGATATTGATAGACAGTATATAATCGTAATTTCGGAATAAGTTTATTTCGAAACGTTATTATTGTTTGTCCAATGACAATGCTTTTAAATTTTTATGTTTCTTTTTTCTAAGTAAATCTAATTATCACCTTGATTGAATTATTGAAACATACTTTCATTATTTTCATTCAACGATTAACCATGATTTACAAAGGGAAAAAAAGGATTGCTTGCATTGGAATAATTTCTTTCGATTTGTGTTTATAATTATCGCGTTGTTGTTGTTTTTGTGCACAGATTATAAGGCGTTCGCACTTATAATCCTTAAGTGACCTTAGATAAATTTCATTTATCACAGGTACGTTTCTTAAGAGGCATCAATCGATCGACACATTTGACAGTAGCGATGTATTTGTATTACGTTGTAAATGTATTTATTGTTTTGTACACAGGAGACAGTATGACGAAATAAAACTTTTACGCAATATGCATATAATATAACACCAGTCATAAAGTACGCAGTAATAATGAATTTAAAAGGTATCATTAGCCATTATTTCCTCGAGCTAAGTACAAAATAAGACCGTTATCTATTCTATATTTGCTATTACTGCTGTAAATACTTTCATAAAAAAGTAAACAAAAATGAAACGGTACCTACGAGTAATCGCAACACCAAAGTATCTCTAGAGCGAGTACATTGAAACACGCGTAAAGAACAGTAAATGTTACTACGAAATTGTAAAGTCAGCATTGTTTACGTACGTGTTCGTTTGTATTGTTAACAAGCATAATTTTCAATTAATATTCACTTAACATCAATTTTACAGGGTTTTATATATCAAATAATTAACTTAAACATAATGGAAAAATGAGCGCTCGCGATGTCTCTTGAGCCATTCGAGTGTGTTGTTGCTCATTACACGTTTCGAATAATCGCATAAAAAGAAATATTGATACGCAGAGAAACGCATTCCTCGAACGTTAGTCGTCTCGTGCTCTTTTACCGAGTAGTACACGAAGCCAAGGATATACTACTTTCTATTATAACGACATGCGACACAGTGACGTTTCTGTAGTTTACTACTAGACAATTCACTCTTGTAAACAAGTCGTTAATATATTAAGAATAATTTATATATACCGGAAACGATGAACATGTACGTCAAATAGAAATAACAATTGTAAAATTCCTACCCTTGGCAAGTAGACATTTCAAATATGAGGGTATACATGAACGAAATAAATTTTAAACACTCTGTGCGACTTTTGTTTTATACCTTTGAATTTATATATACATTTACGTATGTTACACGAAAGTATAGATCGATATTTCGTAACTACAATATTAATAGGAAAATATTTTTTAACGAAGCATTATGTGTTACAGAAAACAAGTTAGAAGATACATGTATCAAATATTTCGTAGCTGGAAGTTAATTCTATGGAAGCATAATTTTCTTAACTTTTAGAAAATGTTTCGATTCAGTTTCATGCTGCTATTTTGGTTACACTTTGATAATTATAAAATAGATACACGGAGATGTTTAATTGCATGCGTGTAGCTTGAAATACGTTTTTCCAAAATAAGTGAATCTAATCAAAGTTAATATCGACGGATCATTTTCTTTCCCAAAAATGAGATTCATGAATAAATATATCGTCATTACACTTTTGTATGAAAAAACTTCATCATTCTTTTGAATTTTTTTTATTATGACATTGTACAAACTAAGATACAAATAAAAGAATATATTATATACATCATATTTAGTGTCCCCCGATGTCGATTTATATTTTAGTAATATGAACAAATTTCTTCTTCATTTTAGTAACTATGTTGCAATTATACAAATTTTTTTAGAAACTACTAACAAGCATCACAATTACAATATTTTAATATTCGATCATTCAGGAGACTCTAAATATTATAAATTGAGAAAACCTAGTAGCACCAAATATAATCTTACAAATCAGCAGTGGAATAAATAATAATATATAAACATAAATCATAGAATTGTATGACTTATTGTCTGAAATTTGTACGAGGATAAAACTTAGAGCTTTGTATTTCACGTTTGTGTGAATGCAGATCTTTCTCGTATATTACTCGAGTATAATCAAAGTTCAGATCTACGTGTAAATGAATACGACGCGTGATGAGTGATTGAAATGATTACAAAGTGAGCAAGTGCAATGAATATAAACATGTACAAGAATAAGTAAAATTAATAATTGCAGAATCTATAAAAGCAAATGATATCGTACGGAAGAAAAACAAATTAAGAAGTCAGATGCCACTTGATTAATTTGTTAATCCTCGTACATAACTTTCAATAAAATTAATTGATTCGATTGAATACATACTGCAAATTAATTTACACATTCATTCAATTCAGTAATAACCTTTCGAATGTTCTGAAGTCATTTTCCTTTCTACAACGCGTACAATACGAAAACTAAATGTTTAAACTTTAAACAATAGGAACTTATAAATTGCTCTTGAGCTCTCATACATTATTTGTACATTATTTCAGTTATCTACTAACTATTTGAAAAGTACTTTAGTTGTTTTTCTTGCATAACTACAAATTTAATTATACTTAAAGCTATCATCGTTTAGGAGTAGAGTTTGCATATTCCAATTTCAGTATACGAAGCTAAATAAATAGTTTCACCTTATAGCATTTCTATGAGTCGAAAGTAACAGTTAGATTTCACTGCGTTGAATATAAAAGTTTTCGAATCGTTACTGCAGAATTTCCAAGGAAAGAAGCTTATGAATAATTAAATTAGACTTAATTAAAAATTTATATATTGTGCAATCAGTCCATGAAAATTATGGCCTCGCTAATTCTGGAATTAGAATCTGTGTTGAAAGTCGTTCGACCGTTGGAATATATGATTTCATGGGACTCTCCTCTCTCGTTACATCGCGTTCTTTCGCGTCACTCGATTCAGCGGATTTCGATTCCTTCGATTTCGGAGTTCTCTCACTCAATAGACATTCCACAGACAATTTATCCGCGTACTCGTTTTGCTGATGCGAGATCTTTCCTTGACATCTTATCGAATACGACGTACGGTCAGCTGATTTTTGGAGGCTCCTGTCACCATTCAGTTCTGCAAGTAACGTAGGACAGTGTTGGTCCCAAAAGTCACTCCAACTGCAAATGGAAAAGCAAAGTTTCACATTAGTTTTTTTTTCCAGGACGAACTTTAAGTATAAACTTCAAGTTTCCGCAAAGAACTATTTTTACAGTGACTCGAGACAATAATTAGATGCGGAAGCTTGAAAGACGCAAATTCACAGAAAAATATAGTACTATGGATTTCACAGTTAATTCATTTTTGGAATACATTTGTACGAATCTGTGAGTCACTGTACATTGTTTAACAGCTGGCTTTTTCATTTTAAGTTGCATAACGAATACAACTTTGACAACTTACCGCATTTGGCTATCAACAGCAGCATGAAACATTGTTATTTATAAATTCATTATTATCTCAAAACTACTTTTTAGGAAATTATTTGATTTGTATTTTTTTAAATGGTTGTACATTCATCTATTTATACTACATGCTTAGGAAACGCGATAGACAAAGAAGACAAAACTTTACATCCTTAATGCAACGTTCGCACCTTACAATTATGTACTTTATACTAGAAATCAACTTAACACTCTAACAGGGAAACATTCCAAGTATAGAGCGTCACGATATCAAGCAGATTTTAACACTATTAGAAACCTTGAACACTGTCAAAATGATGTGTAGATTATTAGTTGCTAAAGGCTCATACAACACTGAAAATATTCTATGTCAAATACTATGAAACCTTTAAATATCTCTAAATCTGGAATTTAAAATCTTTACAAATTATTGAAAAATTGAAATACAATGCAATCTGAGCAAATTTGAAGAAGCATCGAAGATCTGGAAGAAGAAATTTAAAAACTATGTACTTTAAATTCTTAATTTCAAATTTTCATCTGTTCAATTTGAAATTTTCGTATCTCCAACTTGAAACCTTCAAATCTTCAATTTTAACTGTGAAAAATCTTCAAATCTCCACATTATTCAGCTTCAAACCTTAAAATTTCCAACATTAAATGCTTAAACTTTTAATTTCAACTTTAAAAACTCTCTAAGACTTAAAATGTTTGAATCTCAAATTTTAAGCCTTCAAATTCTTCAATTTCAATTTTTAAAATCTCTAAGTCTGCGCCGTGAAATCTTTAAATCTCTTACTTTTTAGTCTAAAAAAATTCTATCTTGAAGACACAATGATGAAAGAAATAATCATTTCCTTGTATTGCTCAAGCCATATTAGCAGCTAATATTCTACAGATTATTTTAAGTATTTAAGGTTTATAACAGTATCAATATCTACACTTGATATCACGACCCCCTAGGAATGTTACCTTGTAAGAAAGATGTCGTTTATGATATGTTTCCAAATATAATACATGCAAATATGTTTTTATATTTCCCTATTTAATATTTTCAGCGTTCTTATATAAATATGTACCAGCTTATTACGTTAATACGTTCACATTTCAGCTCTTAATTAACTTCAACATATAGTCTATCAAATATATTTAGGATATCTCAGGACTCGCACGCAAAGTGTCAACATCGCGAGGCTCGATTACAATCCCTGCGTATATTGCAGCATAAATCACTCGTTACAGAATAAAGGCGTTATTCTATGTACATATATTTATACACAGTTGAAGTAATTTAATGTATCAGCATGAAAGGAAAGTGAAAACGAAAAAAATGCTATGAGGGCGTCATACACTTAGGTCAAGCCTTCACGGCGCGCGGTTTCATAAGTGAAAGATATTTTTTAATTAATTGTAGAAGCTTTAGTCGAATTAGGGACGTGGCAAACTCGACCCAGGGAGCCACGCGCCGTGGGAAACCTGCTTAACATTCTTTCCGTGCGAAAAGCTCTTTTCGCAAGTCGTTAATCATTTTTCTCTTGCCTTTTTCACGGAAGGAATGCTAATGCATGGTGGCCTATTTCGTTCGCATGCAAAAGGAATGAGAAGCGTTAATGCTGAATAATTAAACAAGTGATTTTAATGTAGAAAAGATGCACGAATATAACGGCATTTAGGGCGTAAAGGAGTAAATATCCCAACATAAAGTCACACAAACTGACAGACTCTACCTTCCCGATCCTGAAGCTGTCTCGCATGGCATCGCCAGAGGAAGAGAATGACCAGAGCAGCAAAAACAGTAAGTTCGTTATGACTACTTATGACAGAGTACATATAAAATAGTTACAATCGCATTATATAACGTCTTCGAACTGTCTTCGAGAAAGAAAATGTAAAATGTAAAGACACTGTACTTATAACTAGACTGCAGATGTTTATGCATTTATGGCAATTTTTAAATTGCAGAAACCTCTAAGAATACCCAGAGTCACCCAAATATCTAGTTCGTTTCTAATGATACGAAAAATGTTCGTGGCACTTATTGAATGGCTTCAAGGAAGAAATGTCCTAGAACACATTTTTTTCAGGTAATTTTTCTGCGTTTTTAAGGTCATTGGTATTTTTAATCTCTGAAAATCCATATTTCTTCAATTGCATCTTGTATTGAATGAAAAAATACATTTGAGTATGTCTGAATTCTGAATCATGACCTTCAGATGACCTTGAAAACTAATAATGTGATAAAATTGCTGTGATTGAAACTAAAGGAAGATGTTTATCAACATTGACCTACTACTTCAGAAGAATGATGAATCGCATAATTAGTGCTTAAAAAAGCAACAAAATCCGTACTCGTGTCGGGAAGTGTATCGCTGCTAACGAACATCACTCTGAACATTTAACAATCGTAGCAATTTAAAAATACACATTTTCCAGATAAGAAATACCAATGACCTTGAAAAAAAAATTCAGGGCATTCCTTCATTGAATGCCATTCGAATTATGCCACGAACATTTTTCATAACATGAAAAAAGGAGATATTTGACACATACAGATACGAATTTGCATAAACATCCGCAGTCTGCTTATAACGCTAAACTGTACAAAGAATGCGTATATTAAAAAATGAATCCTTCGTGAACAGCAAAGTGATCGTAACATTAATATCACGTGATAGTGATTGCCCCACCGATGTGCGCGAGCTATTCTCCGTTTCAAAAACGTACTGTTAAATTTAGCCATTATTGCATCCCTTAAACTATTTAAACGTGTACCGTTTACAGCCTGTGCAGATGACCAGATAAACAGATTTTTTACAGAAAAATCTCAACAAACCGATCCTTAATATCAAATTTATTTTTTGTTATAGTAATATTAATTCACACGGTAAAAATATTCTTCGGATGGTTAATGCATTTATTCCTTAATCTGGAAAGTCGAGTTGATTCGTCGTTTCGCTTTCCCCAAAGTTAATGAGTTTGTTACGCAAATTTAGTGATCACACGTGCACAAAATAAGTTAATATAGTTTCGTTGTTAGGTCAGATGTAGCGTTTTCTCTGTAAAAGAATCAATCAATCCCGTTTTACTTACTTCTTTGATTCTACATTGGAAGCAGTTCTAATAAGAAACGTTCCGGTTAACAGGTCAAAGATATAATGGCATTAAGCACTATTTATGTGTGAGATCGCAAAAAAAATCTCACCTAACTAGGGGTCCCATCAGACCATCCTGCGTTTGGAGGAGCGAGGGTCCTGCTGATACTGGACGGGACTGTATCCACAATTGAATACAGAATAAATAAACAATAAGTAAAGAATTATCAGAACAAAGTAAATACAGCAGTGCCACGATTAATTGAAATACTCTTGGGAGCAAAATGGGTCAATTCTGCGAACGAAAAACCTTGTTTATTTATTGGAACACTTCTAAACGAGTTTCGAAGCTCGAGGTAATAGAAGACAGGCAAATACAAAGGCAGAAGCGACGGTAATTATATAGAGTGGTTTAATAAACATTAGCAGTTAAATATCTCTGTTGTTTTTGGAGATATGAAAAAGCTTTATTAACAGAAGTCGTTCAATATACAGTTGAAACAAATGTTATCTTCTTCTATTTCATGAAACGGAAGAAGATATCAAGCGGTTCACTCTGCATCAGTGCAGCCAGTGCAGAAATAAAAAAATAGACTTACAGAAGGATTTATAATATGGTGACAATAATTTTTTTGAAGCTAGAGAAGTTTCAGAGATTTTGAGGTCAGCTCCACCTTTTTAAATAGAATCATATATTTTTTTATACATCACTCGATGCAGCTAGATGTTCTCTATAAAGAAGTATTGACTTATGTATGTCGAAAAATGATTAATTTGAAAGATATTCAAACACTTAGGGTAACTAAATCGGTCATCAATTTTTCAATTAGCCAGCTACTTTATTACTCATTCTAACATTATGCGAATAATATATTCTTAGCATTCTCCTGATTAAAACAAGACCAAATTTCTATTTTGAACGAAGTTAGCAATTTGATGTGTAATTATTTCCATAATTTTGTTAATTATATTTCTATGATTTACGTCATGTTTGGTGTTCTTTTCATCGGGAAAATACAACGAATCGATTGCAGATGTTCCTCGAGATCCGATGACAATTGCGTTTGTTTTGTACCGAGTACCTTTAATAAGTTCTGTCTTTGTCTTCGACAGTCTTCTGTGATCTCGAGCTTTGAAAATTAATTCCAGACTCAGAAGTGTACCAGGAATTGAAACAAACCAAATTTTTGCGAAGATAGCGACTGTATGAATTCTACGGGTCTCAGTGTGTCAATTGGTCAGGCACTGCTGTATCTATCAGACGAAAATAATTGAGACTATCAGCGTACCTTATCTGTTTGCGTAGCAGCATTACACATGTTTGTGGACAACATATTGTTATGATTATTTACTGAAGCACACGTTTGACAGTCGGCGCCGTTAGGTCCTTGAAGTTTTGATACTTGGAACTGTAAATATAAAATTATTTAAATAACTGAATAATATGCATTGAGTTACGAATTAGTATAGTATCTGAATTGCGATTATTATCATGATCGGATAAACAAGCCAATGGACGCAATATTTAGGAATTTTTTTCTGGTACAAAAAAGTGATGTAATCACTCCGGGTTTTCTGTATGTTATAGAGACATATTCAAAGAAATGTACGAAATTTTTTCACGTAAAACAGTATAAATTAGACGAGTTGGCAGTTTCGAATGTCGGCTATTGCAAAAAACAAAAAACATTTTTATTGAAAATGTTTGATTCATAACACAACAAACGATTTCTCTACAAAATGAAGGAACAATAATATGAATTAAAAGCCTAGTTTTTTCATGATTATTTATCGGTTAATCTAATGCAACATCTGTCCATCTACTGGCGCACTTACCCTAGTCAATGATTTGTAGTTGCATGAGTATGGTTTGCGAAATGATACGACTCTAATCTTTTTGTCCTGAATTTTACCTCCACCCCAATTTTATGATTGTTCACAGTAGGCGAATCTACGATGATATAGGTAATCGGATTGGAATTGTAATCTTCCGAGTCCAGCATAAGTAATGTGTATTAATTTGCCTGATGCAACAACTAATTTCAGCTTTCTCTTTTTCCGCATGAAATGGTATGGAATGTGTTGTTAGCGTAACTTTACCTGCAATACCTGTATAGTTCGATCCCTGTCTTCGACTTGGCCTTGCAAAAAGACTACTTGTCTGCGCAGATCGGCCAACTCGTCCGCGATACTACTACCTCCGCTTCCGAGAGAGGTACTAACGTCCGCGGTGCCTCCTTCGTTCACGTTGCAGAAGAGACCATTCTACAATTTATAAAATCTTCAATTATTATAACACAAATGAAGAATTATATTCTCGTTGTACTTAGTATTACTAGAAGTTAGAAATTAATATGAGTACAACAAACCCTGTAAGTTCGAACACGATCCAAAAATTACACAGTAGAACCTCGATTATCCGAATCACAATTACTCCTATTTTTAATTATCTAAGATTCCAATTAATTAACGCGCTGGATATAAGTGATGCACAGTGATTCACAGGTTTATTCATAAGCATTCTTAATGTTACTTAACTGTGAAATCCCCAGTACTATATTTTTTCTATTAATTTATGTCGTTTCAGTTTCCACGTTCAATTTTTTCCCAGTTTCCGAATTTTCAAACATTTTTCTTAATTTAATATACTCTTTGTGAACAAATTTTTGAGTCACTGTAAATGCAGTAGAACTCCGAGTAAAACTTAAACTATAATGTAATAACTTTTTAATAATTATTATTTTGTTTTATAAATATAGATTCGGTTAATCGAGATTTTACTGTAGTAAAGTATTGTAAAGTTGAAATCTTCAAGTTGTTCGAATTTTTAATTAAATTCCTCCATTTAAAATGATAAAAAATTGAATTAATGCGTTCCAGATATTCAAAATTTACTCAATATAAGACAGATTAAGTTATTCTTTTTAAAAATCCTATTAATAAACAGTAAAAAAATTTTTCTTTCTTCGAACTTCGAGTTTCCATCCGAGTTTAGAAGCTAAATATTTTAATTATACATTTCACTTTGAATTTCGAATTGTTCGAACATCGAGGCTGTGCAGCAATGTATAATATTATTGTATAATTAATATAATGTTATGAATAATTCTATTTCTTTTAAATTTACAAGTTAAATACTTTTACTACTGCTAATATAAATTAAATAAAATTAAATACCAACCTTAACAGAACTGTCGAATGGGTTGAGAGTGTCTGCCTGTAAAATACATCAAAGCGACATATTATACAATGTTTAAAAAATTAAACTAAAACTGAGATATATTATTAATATTACTTCTACTAATGTATTAAATATTACGATAAAAAATAGAGACAAAGTGAAGAGACAAAAATGTAAAAACAATTTGTGTGTAATAAAATAAAATAATTGCCACGTACCCTCGTCAAACTGTTCTCTTCTATCTTGAAGGGAAAATGTAGGTTGATGACAAAAATGAAAAAAAAAAAATATTAAAAGAATGCGTGTTAATACGAAGCACATGTTATATACAATGCAAATAAAATGCGTACGTTTAAAAAACAAGAAAAATTCACGTAAATTATATTTACAAGGTAAGTAATTAAACAAGGTTTAAGATCATTCAACGTGTATACACGATTAACATACCTCTTGAAGTACTCGTTTAAGTTTCAAGAGCATTGTTTTTATGCAAACAATGTCTTGATGCATATATTGGTAAGTGTCGCGATCGACACGTAGACTTCCTTCGTCTCCAGAATCGAGACTCGGCGACTGAATCTGCAACAAAGCATTTAATTACTATACATTTAATTAATATGCATATATTTAATTTATGACACTCCGTAGTTCACTTAATATTCATTATTGTGTGTGTTTTTTGTTTTTAAAATATGTGTCATATCCGTATTAAAGGATTATAAAACGTACAAATAATTTGAGTTATTAGTCACTCTTTAATTAAACCCAAAAGGAACCGTTCATTGCAGCAGTCTAATACTTGGTGAAAATGATTATACTTACGTTCCTTGGCGTCCTCAAAGGGCTGGAAAATTGACGACTGCGAATGCTGTCCGTGGAACATGGTGAATCCGTCACTGATCTGGTTCGCCCGACTCTCGTCACTTTTTCACTATCGCTTCTGCAAAAAGAAGAAATAAAAAATTCTAAATTGTTTAAATAGAGTAGGAAAATAATTTTATTTGGTTTACTTGGTTAGTGTCGGTTTAAACAGAGGCATTCTACTGAAATTCAGAAAACGATACTAACACTTTTGCTGCTGCTGACGCGCACAGTTTAATTTCTGCAGCGCTGTTACAGTAACAAATTTTTGCTTAGTAATTTTTCGGAGATACGATTACTCAAAACAAAAATCTGTCTGCAATAATTTCTGAAATAATGTTCGAATTTTTGCAGCAGCGAAAGTGTTAACTAGTCAAAGCGCTCCAACTCTAATATTGTAGACTAAATATTTTTCAGATCTGAAGGCGAAACTTTTCAACTTAACAATGTATCGCAAATCTTCGCTTTCTTTTCCGTTTCAAAACACTGCGATGTTGCTTCAGGTCTTATCTCTTTAATTAATGATTTGTTACGCTTCGGTTCGCTGCAATTCGAAGTTTAGTAAACAAGGTGCTCTGACGAAATACATGAGTGGGATTATTAGATTTTGGATATTTTTCATCAGAATTTTACCATTTCTTAATTACTTCATACTTTTATTATCCTGTCTTTCAATTGTTCGATCTAATAATAAAACTGCAATAAAATTTTGAGCGAAACTTGCATTTTCGTTTAATAATGGTCTGCTGCAGTTTTGACTCTAATATTATTTTTCACGTAACAGTAAATCGGGACTTTTAGCACCGTAACACAAATTATCGTGACTTTCGTCATCGTGAAAACCAAATCTTTGGTGAAAACTATGAATCGCGTTGTTATGACACTGAATTTCGTATTATAAATATTCAATCTAACATTGTCATGACATTAAAATTCATCTTTTAGTGTCACGTGAAAACGTACTTAAGTCAGTTAATTTAAGAAACAGTTGAGTTTCGAAATTTAATAAGAAGAATAGTTCAAAGGAAGAAAAGAAAAGAGGATGACAAAATAAAAAAATGAAAACTGACGAATTCATTTTGAAGTTGTAGTTTGTAACTTGTAGAAGCCAAAGAAAAAGGTGTTCTTATTCCAACAAAAGTTCCGTCTTCACTCTTTAAATTTTAAAGGACATAAAACCTCAGGAAGCTAATCGAAGACTTAAGGTCGATATTGTTCTCATATAACAGTCTGCGCGATTATAGCAAAGTGGTTTCGATTGCCTGAGCAAAATGAGGTGACATAAATATTGCAGAAAAAGCGTTTCTTTCTCTTCATATACTGAATTATTTATTTATATTAACCCTAGAAAGAAATTCAATCAATTTTACCCAAAATGAAATTGTATTAAGTTGGCTAATAAATTGGTGCAATTTTTATTTTCACAAAAAAGCATACAAACTATAAACTATAATTAGAAAAAAACAAAATTTCGATTGTTTTTAATAGTCAAAGGGGGTGTAACTCCTTAACTCCACGATTTTTTTAGTACTCCGGAAATCGTTCAACTTAAAGATTTTTCTGATCAGTGTATTACTGTCTTTGTAAAAAGTGTGTAATACATATCTCGCTCATTACTGTTGTCTGCTAACACTACTGTCAGTTAATTTTGTTGTCCATTAATACTGTTGTCGATTAACTTTGTTGTCGGTTAATTTTTTTGTTGGTTGATTCCGTTGTCGATTAATTTTGTTGTCGATTAATTCTGTTGTCGATTAATTTTGTTGTCCGTTAATATTGTTGTCGGTTAATTCTACTGTCGGTTAACTTTGTTGTCGATTAATTTTGTTTTCGGTTAATGATGTCGCTTAATTCTTTTGCCGGTTAATACTGTAATTACTTGATGCTGTTGTCGCTTAATTCTTTTGTCGGTTAATTCTGCTGTCGGTTAATTTTATTGTCCGTTAATATTGTTGTTGGTTAATTCTACTGTCGATTAACTTTGTTGTCGATTAATTTTGTTTTCGGTTAATGATGTTGTCGCTTAATTCTTTTGCCGGCTAATACTGTTATTACTTGATGCTGTTGTCGGTTAACTTTGTTGTCGATCAAATTTAAAGTCTGTAAATTCTTTCGGTAAAAACAGCGTCGATGATTTCAATAGAACTTCTATTTTTCACGGTTTTTAATATTTTAAATAATCCAAATAAAAATTATTTTGATCAATCTCCTATTTCACTACAATTGGATGGTTGTTTCGTATTTCCATCTTTCATCTCCGGGTCAGACGAAATTCACAGAGGTCTGTCACCCTCATTCAGAGGTAAACTACCTTCCGTTGCTGATGCGCAGCTTCGAAACAGGTTGGACAATGTTAATTGGACTGCTGATAGGTTTCCCGTGTCTCGGTATCGGTGATCCAGCCGTCGGCGTCGAACTCTCCGAAGACAATCCGGAGTCATGACCCTCTTCGTTCTTTCGAGCAGTCATCGTCGGCTTATTCTCATAATCAATGTTTACATTTTCACTCACAACGCGAATCCTTCCGCACGACACCGTCCGCTTTTTCGCACCTCTTGACGTTGATGCCATTACACTCGACTAACCACGTCGGTCCATTACAACCTGCTACTTTTCTCGCCTGAAGGGTTAACGGTTAACATCTACTTGAGAGTCCGAAAAGAAAAAAAAAAAATAGATTCGGGAAGCTTTCAAGAAAAAGGTATAGACTTCAATCAAATTTTTCTTTGGCTGAAAGATATATTTATTACTTTTGGTTTATTCTTTTTTTTAAATATAATAGATACATTACTCTAGAGAAATATATCAATATCGCGAGGGTATAATTTGTTACGATAGACCGATAAATAATGCGAAATAAATAACTGAAGAATTAAAGTTTGTTAGTTCAGACAATTAAATATTTCTTCAGTATACTGTTATTCGTTTTAAAGTAAGGACACCGCAGTAACTTTATTAATCTACGTCTGCATGAATTGTAAAAATATTGCATTCACTGGTTTCTTATTATGTTATGTTATTTATTGTGACAGAAATATGAACAACCATTTTGTAACTGTAATATCTTATTGCACAACGAGGATTAAATAAAACTGTGTTCGGTTTACGCAAATTGGAGTTTTTCGCGATTTACAAAAATATTTCGATGCTACCTGAGTTAAATAAATAATGGTAAAGTAACAATTTGTTGCTAAGTTTGTCTGAATCTCCCAGCGACTATAAATTCTAAAAGAAACACTAATTATTAACAGTCATCCGCAAATTCCGCGCAAGCTTTTACAGTTTATAGGCTTCAACATTAATACTAATGTCGATAAAAATAACGGTACTGATATAGTTTGTTATCAAAATATGTTCCTGGCACTGAAATTAACAGAAACTGTGCACTCGCAATTTTGTTAAATCTACGAAATCGAATCCTATAACTAACAAATGATTCAAACAGCTACTTAATAAGATATATGTTGACTTTAATTTATAGTAATGGCTTAGTATTAATGAGATACGATTTAGAGCATTGGGAATATTCCAGCTGCTCGCCGCGAAAAGCAAGAATGAACTTCCTCAAATATTTACTTAGGAGTTAAACAATGTATAATTTGTATAAAAAGTACGAAAATGATTAAGAAAACATTTTAATTTAAAAAATTAATCTTCACACGTATCACATCGATTTTTCTTGACGAATATTTTCATAAAGCACCTTTTTACACTCTATTATAAAAAAATTCAAGAATTTATAGTGAATCTTAACTAAATTAAATACTGTAAACGAAAGTTACTTTGCACCTGTGGATTAAATTTGGTTCCACCGAAAGTCGAAAAGAATTGATTCTATTGTCTCCTTGTTAAGTCTAATTCAAACTGAGAAATAAGTAGAATAAAAATTAAATGAACATCTCTAAATACAAACACAAAATTGACTGACATTTTTTTATATAAATAATTCGAAGTATTTAACCTTGCTATAGTTTCCGGGTCTGTTTGGCCCCAATCATAAATTTTATTTCTTTAAATAACTGTTCTAATTTTGAGAAAAATGTAAGTTAGTATTAATATCTACGTTTGTTGTTCCTTGACGTTCCATGAAAACATCACTGTTCAGATTTATAATAATGTGCTAACAATTGAAGTTCTAATCAATATTTTTAAGAGGAACGTAGCAGAGTGAATTTGTTTATATAATACTTGCTGAAAAATTGTGCATTTGTATCTATAAAGAGTAATTTTCACCAAATTAATGAGCAACATAAGTTTTTTTTTAAATTCATTTCATTACCAATTGTAACAATCAGTTGTCTTTAAATTCATCATGTGCGTAAGCAATAAATTTACACGTTTATATTTACATTACAGGTTTTATAAAAAACCTCCCGGATTCATTGGAGAACCTAATACAACAGTTAACAGTAAAAAAATTAGTGTAAAGTAATCCCGGTTTACAGTATCAAAATTATTACACATACAGTGACTCAAGATTCGTTCACATGTATTCCGAATATTCATTAATTGTGAAATCCACAGTATCATAATTTGTTTATAACTTTATGTAATTCCAGCTTCCAAGTTTAATTATTTCTCAGTTTTCACAACTTTTATCGTGCAAAGTCGAATAACTTTTCTAAAATTCAAACAAACCTAACATACCCTTTGCGAACAAATTTATAAGTCAGTGTAAGTTAAAAAAATTACTCAAACGAACCAAAATAATGACAAACAAAAATAAACCTAGAATAATATTCTCCACATTAAAGAATCCTAACTCCTCTCACCGGAAAGTAAATCCGAACAAAGAACCTTTCGAATTGAAGTGGGAAATAGGGCATGCAAATCGAGAGGAAAGTACAGAGTATCACGAAAGCAGTTATCGTCAACGAAACGATGAAAGATGAAGTCGTATCACGAACGTGCAGCCCCCGGCACACATTTAAATGATTCAACGAATCCCCCCCAGTCTTTGCGCAATGCGGAGGCGTCCAAGACGCGTGTTCCGGTCGCGCTCCGGCGGAACTTGGATGAGACCGATGACGGGAGACGCGGACGACCCGGAGGAGACGCGCGAGCGACCGCCGGAAAATCGTCGACACGATATAGACGACCCGGTGTATCGCACTTGTACCACTGCCGAGGACCGCGACGTGTGTAGACCGACGCCACCGACGCGACGCCGCGCGATCTCCGAAATGAGATGCGTTGCCGGCGCGGCGCGGCGCGGCACGGCGGGCCGCGTCGCGCCGCCCGCATCGTCCGCGATCGCGCTTCGTCTTCGATATCTTTGCCCGCTGCACGCCTGCGCAAACTGGATTACAGAGGTTCGTTCGATACCTCCGAGTCTCCGAGAGACTGCGTCAACGAAGGAAAGTGAAAGGGACTGGCGGCGCGTCGCCGAAGACAATGGGAATACCGGGGAAAACGGCGAAAATGAACTTTCGTAGACGGTGGCTATCAGACGGAATCGGGGTGCGGTCGCACAGGCGTTCAATTCTCTTTTTAACAATCGCACGGCCAACGCAAAGCGATCCAAAACGTTGGTTTGGAAATTAAATTGTTTGGTTTAATTAGAAAATTATTAAGAACAATGTACAGTGGTCTGGAAAGCGATTTTTCGTGACTGAGAATCAAGTTTGGAACTTTAACTCTGCCGTTCTCTCGTAAAAATCTGATTTGTGAAAACTTGAATTATTAGCATATCATTATATAAATGTAGAGAATGAAATTTTTACAGAATGTCAAGGAACAACAAACATAGCGCAGCGGGGTTAACATTTTAAAAAATTGTTTGCTCCTGTGAATTAACAATATGTAAGAGTTCAAAGTCCAGACATATAATTCGTTTCAGATAATTCTGTGATCAGATGTAATGTTGTAAAATAGTGACGGGGAATTTAGCTACTTTTAAGTACCGATAGTTATTAGTTACATTTAAGGTAACTTGTAGTTATTAATTAGTTACTTTAGTTGTTCAGAAGTAACTAAAGGAACTAGTTTCAAATTTATTTTAGTAACTTGGCAAAAATGACATAAAAACTCTTACTTATTACTGGACTGCGATTTTATGCGAAATTAAATTTTAAAAAACACAAGTAATACATCGAGTCTTGAATAATAATCAGTCTTATTTTTGTAACATCGTAATTTAAATGATATTTTTGATATTTTGTGTATTCTGGCATCTGTTAAAGCTTCAAAAAGTTTCTTGTAAAGCTGCAAAAATTTTTGCGTACTTGAAATTGTTCTAAATACAAAAAATCCACAGTTTAATTATTACAAAACACAAAATCAGCAAAATTAAATGCTTCATGTCCAAGTTACATTTATACATATATTTTTTTTGAGTATTACTCTTATATGTCTATTAATAATTTTCTTTTAATGTTTATATAGAATTCGTGTGTTCCAAATTTTACAATTAGCGATTTTTTGGTGCTTTATTTTGTTGCTTTATTTGAATGTTCTAATTTTTGGAGTAAATAGTTAATTTTTGAGTAACTAGTTACGTACTTTCTAAAAAATAACTAGTTACTTTTTCCCCATCTCTATTGTATAAAGTCAAAACTTTAAAATATAGATTTGTATTGTATTGTTACATAGGTAAGTAGGTATATTTTAATTACTTTACTTTTAATTACTTTTAATTACTTTACTAACAAAATTGATAATAATTTATACATTGAGAAGATTTATAAAAAAAATGTTTAAAAGTGTCAATCGTTATTGAAGAATGTGGATGTATAGTATTTAAAAAGTATTAACATTCTTACTTATGAGGGTATCCATGCTAATTGACTTGAGATTTTTAGAAAACTTCTTTAAATTTGTTGAGTTAGGACTGTAAAGAATATTCGAATTGTTTAACTGTTCCAAGATTTGCATGTTCGAATACCAGTTGAATTCGAATTTGATGTTCGAACAGTATTCGAACAATTAGGAGTATTTGAATTTTAGAACATTATTTGAATAGTTAGAAGTATGCAATAGCGTGCTATTAATGCGAAAAATCGATCACGCTGAATATTTGAATACTCCGAATTATTCGAATAATGTTTGAATATTCAAATGCTTTTAATTATTTGAATAAATTATTCGTCTCGAATTATTTGCATACTTCGAATAGTCGAATATTTACAGCTTTATTGCTGAGTTAATTGTAAAAAAAATTAAAGTTACACCGAAACGTATTTGAGCAGTTATATCAACGGAAAAAGTTTATAAATATTTATTTTTTAACAAGTTTTAAATAATTCGTAATTGTTTTAACATTTTACAAAAGTTACAACATTTTTTGTGATAAAAAAGATTTCATTTTAATTGTATTTTCGAAATCATCCTTGATCAAACTCCAAATGAATGCAACTTTCTATGTATTCATAATAATTAAATCATCTATTGTATAATACAATAGATAAATAGTAGATGAAAAGAAAAATCGAATCATTTACAAACATTAATAGCTGTTCACTTTTAGCCATCATTTCTTTAAAATATTGACGTATTTATTTAAGTGTTGTAAAACCATATAATTAATATTTTTACAGAAATACAATAAATACAAAAGAATCGAAGACTGTTCGCGTAATATTTTTTTTTATGTTGACCGTGCGAATGTTAATAAAGTTAATTAAAGTATTTCGCCTTACAGTTAGCATATTTTTAATAATATTAAACCATTATAAATACGCATTCTGTCCGGGTTCACCGTTTATTTTTTCTCTCAAGAAATAAAAATGTCTAATTATTCTTTGAGTGTGATCTACGCCGAGAAAATATACAATACGATTATTAATTGTTCGCAAAATTCAGATTATAAGAGATTGCAGTATAATTTCAGAAACGTTTAAGTATAATTGTTGTCAGTGATAACGTCCTAATCTTATTGAACAAAAGTAAATTAGTATTTGCTAAAGTAGTATGACCAGGAATTTGTCAGACGAAAATACAGGAAGTGTGGAATCACTTTACAGATGCAAAAAATGTAGGCCTTTACATTGAAGACACTTTGCCACGAAAAGGAAGTAATTATGCGCGGTTTTTAGTGCTTTGCAATTTATGTAGATAGAATAATTAACCCTCGTCCGTCTTCTATTTCCCCAACTTAATTTGTTTGAAATTTACACAATGGTAAAAAATGAATAAATGAAAAGGTAAATACACAACTTTTTAATGTTAAAACAATTAAAATCACAAAGCGTCGAGTGAATCTCTGAATATACACATACAAATGTCTGAACAACATACCAATTAATGAGAAAATTATGTAAAATTTGGGATTGACATTCGCCACACAAGAGATGAATGAGAGTTAATATCTTCAAATCACGAATTTCTCAAAAAGTGCAGATATATTATTTAACTTTAACTCTGAGAATGAATATAATGAGGAGAAGTTTAAGATGTAAAATTAGTTAACATTATTAATAGAACATCTACTGATTGGCCAGGGTATAATGCATTAGCATGTATTTGTCGAAGAGTATTTTATATTAATATATGCTTCTTTGTAATAATACGACTAGTTTCTATTATTGCAAATCACATTTTATGGGGAAGAATAGAGGATAATATTATGTTTCGGGGGAATGCTTAGCCTAGTATACATAGAGTACTAATATGTACACATAATAAATGCAGCATAATGGAAATAAAAAATTTCGCGATGGCCAAATACGAAATTCAAACAGTTGTAGATACAATTAATTTCAATTACAATCATACTCTTATCTGTTCAATCCTTACAAAACTCCGACATTATCACATCGATATATAAATTAAGAGGAAACAACATTTGGCATTGCTTTGTATAAACTACTATATAAACTACTTTACAAAGGAAACGTCTCAAAAATATTATACATGTAGAAACAAGAAAAATAAAATAAAATCGCAATAAAGGGAAGCAAACAATGGAAACGATTCAACATGTTAACAATTCAACGCGAGAAAATCGAATGTGGAATCGAAAAATACAATCAACCAAGTCTTTCTCCTCTAACTGATGCGTTATAGTACCATACTTCGTTAAGGAACACTGCTGTCTAAGGAATGGAATCCCAGTATTTTCTTAGGAACACTAATGCTCAATACTTGCGATCTACTATAATAAGTAGCATCCACGGTGCGTCTAATAAATATCCAAGCTGAATCTATCGCATAAATATTATAATCCCTTTTATAAGACTATCGCTACTAATATTGTTAGTCTTTATGCATAAACTGTGCAACTTTCCTTAATTTAGTTTGAATCGCTGATTCATTACAAACGTTCGACATTTGTAGAATTTCTCATTAATTATTTAATGAGAATTGCAGCGAAAAGTTTTTCGTACAGCTAAATGATTAAACAAGCTAAGATAAGTTTCAACTAAGATGCATATTATGAGCTAAGATATTTATTAATGAAAGTATAAAAGCTCTGTTACGTGAACAAAGTTTCGAATGTGAGGTTTAACAGGAAGCAGAAAATTCCGCGAATGGAAACCGTTAGGTTCACGTCTTCAGGAACGTTTAGCTGTCTTTTCTTGACTATCATAAGTGTACCGATACAAGGAACTTAGATTTTTCTTGAAAACGGACTGTTTCAGGCTTTTGTCAGGAAAAGTTTTGAATATTAATTCTTCAACGTGGGACGACGAACAGGAAATCGTCATTAGACGTAGGCAATTGTTTATAGAACGCTTCGAGGAAGACTTGATGAGCATTTCACAGATTCTTCAGGAATTCCGCCGCATTAGTAACTGGCGAGACGATGAATAGAATCTGCACAACACATTTTCTTCCGCTCCGTAAATGTGCCTTTTCTTTGAAAAGAAGGAACAAAGATCAACTTTGTATGAAGAAAGGTCAAGAATCCTAGCACTTACAAATAACGCTTACTAGTAAAAATATGGCACTGATGAAACATCATTGAGTCCGCCTGATTCAATCGAATATCAATATTTGGCTAAGAAGCACCCAACTACTTTGCAACATTGGCAACTTGAAAAAGAGAAAGCATGGAAATGAAGGCTTCCACGACTGAAATAACACTGTCCATCAAAACGGAATGTACTTTTTCTTTTGTGTAACGTATATTGGGTAATTTCCATAGAGTTCTTCGCCCTGAACACGAATTTGAAAATAGAGTTGTTCTGTCACACTCAGTTTTTGAAAAACTTTTCAACATTATTTCTACACATTTTTCAACATTGAACGAATTTTGTGACTTAATTATAAACGATACTTAAATTTTTTTTACATAGAATTCTGTAGACTTTCCTATTCCGACATTCACATAATTGTTAAACATGTCTAAAGATTCATTAAAAATTGTTAAACGTTCATTAAGCATAAAGTGACGCTGATTTTAAACTAATTTCTTGGGATAATTTTGAATATGTATTAAAAAGTAAGTGTCTAGCATTAAATTCATTCATACCGAACGATAAAATAGACCTTAAAGAATAGTTTTCGAAAAATTTCAAAACAACCAGTGTAAAATAGCTCTTTCTAGTTTGAAAAAAATGTTTGCTTTGAATTTGTTCGCAAACTGTCCTTTAAGAAAAAGCTCTATCACGTAGTAAAGTTGTATTTTACGCTGGACACTTACTTTCTAAGATATACTGAAAAGTATTCCAAGAAATACTTATAAAAGTTATGTCACTTTACTTTTAATGACTGTTTAGAGTTTAGACATATACAATCATTCACAATATATTACAAATAGATGTCAGTGTATTCAGGAAAGACTACAGAATCATTTTCTACTATAGAATCAAACAAAATTTAACTATCTTTTATCATTACGTCACCAAATTCGTTCAACGTTGAAAAATGTGTATTTCTTTGAAAATCAAATTCCCCAAAAATGGAAGGTGATAGAAGAAAACGGATTGCAAAATCGAAATAAGCCAGTGCTGGGTAAATTTAAAATAGAAAGTACTGAAAATAATAATAGAAATACTTTCATTTAAGTAAGACAATATTTTTTAGTAGGATACATTAGAAATATTTATTTCAAATATTTCATTTCGAATGTATCAGAAATAATTATTTGAAATAATATTGTGTTTAGATTCAACTAATTATTAAGTGTAAAAATAAAAAAATTAAGACTTGAAAACCTGAAACTTGGAAATTTCAAATGTCCAAACATGGAATTTGAAACCTGAGCAATTGAACGCTTTAAAAATTGAAACTTAGAAGTTTCAATCTTTGAAGCTTACAATTCTGAATGTTTTAAAATCTACAAATTTGAAGCTCGAAAACATTGAAAGCTTGAAATATTTAAACTTTAATTTTTCGAGCTTAAAATTCTGAAACCTTGAAGACTTAAAAATTGGAAGTTTCAAACTTGAAGCTTGAAAACTTGAAAGCTGGAAGTTTAATGCTTGCAAACTTGAAATCTCGAAACTTAGAGACTTGCAACATAAAAACTTGAAGCTTGATATTCTTAATATTTGAAAAGTTGCGAATTTAAAACTGGAATTCTGAGAATTTTAAGCTTGGAATTTTGAATCTGAAACTTTGAAAACTTACAACTTTAAAGCTTAGAAATTTCAAATTACTTCAAGTTTCTGCTTGAAAATATATTATTGAAATACATATTTCATATACATGCAGAATATATGTATACGTATATGTATATGTAGTATTTGCATTAATACCAAAAGTAAATAGGATAATTAAAATACATATTGCATTGATGTGTGAACTCAAACACGTATTTCAAATATTATTTCCACTAATGCGAAAGTAAATAATTATTTGAAAATAACCAATTAAACACGGTCTAGGAAAATACGTTCTGAAAATATTTCTATTTTTCATTTCAAATACTAGTTTACCCAGCTCTGAAATCAGCGCACTGTATCAAAACAGCCGACTATTGAAAACGAAATCGAGCGCTGGACAGTGTAATTACTAAAAAGAGTAAACGCTTTCATTTCACAGAATCAGTCCTTATTAGACGCACCGTGTACATTCGTATAAACAACGGCAACATTCGAGATCGAGTACGTATTACGATGCTGCGGTGACTATATCATTCCTATCGCGTTGCCGATAAAGCGATCCGATTGCAATTGGATTAGGTAGAAGGCTATAAAATGCATCGAAAAAGGGCGAACCGAAAGGACGGCCCGGACTCGGAACTCGGTGGAAGGACGAAAGTTCTCGGACGCGACAAAGACTCGTATGAAATTGGAAAAATAATCTCTATCATCCGTGCTACTCGTCACCGTTGCCCATCGTTTATCATCGTGTCGGCCTGTTTACGCTAGCGTTCTACTATTCGACGTGTCACGTCGACACGTCGCGGGTCATTAGAAAAAAATCATCAAGTGATTGTGTGTCTGTGTCTGTGTGTGTGTCGGGCTTGACAATGCGATCCAATGCGTGCACTCGTTTCTCTTTCATTTTGTCTCATTCTCTGTGCCACTTTCTCTTTCTCTCTCTCTCTTTTTTTTTGTATTCTCTCAATCCATTGTCGAAAACGCTCATCTTGTACGTTTGTCCCCTGTCCCTGACCTAAGTGTACTTCCATGGCTCTGAAGCCAGAGCTATGCCAACTTAGTCGTCGCGATTAGCGTCGTTTTGCTAATCGACAAAGAAGTGCCGGAGGGTTGCGGTCGCTAGTTAGAGTATGTCAGCTGGTAGTAGTCCCCACACGCGATGTCCTCATCGGGGCTTTGCGATTGCTTCGCTTGCTTTTTTAGCGCGCTAGAACACAAAATACTATCGCTGAATTCACGTCCGATCATTTTCTTTTCTTTTGTTTATAGTTTCTTTTTTCAATTCTTTTTAGCCGTTACAGACTCTACACGTTTGGGATTAAGGGGAGGGGACTTGCCAAGACTTAGCGCTATCGACTTCATTCGCAACGTGTTCAACAAGAATCGTGGAAACTTTTAGAGACGATAACATCGCGGACCCAATTCCTAATCACTTAAGCCGAATTTACATTAGGCAACTTTTGGTCGACCGACCGAGTTTATTCGGGCTCGAATCATTCGAAATCCGCTGCGAACTGGGATTTCAACTTGGTTGAGATAAGACAGTAAAAATATACCAAACTATATAATAATTTAATGAAAATTGAAACGAAATTCTTTACATCTTCACAGTGCAAATTTTGTACCTTCAAGGGTCATACTATAGGAAATTCGTGCCGAAACAGTCTGACGTAAAAGACCTATACTACTGTATGTCGCACTATTATTGTCAGACCAGAGGCCAGACACACTGCTAATAATGCTGTATTTATTTTTAAAAAATTACTTATCTCATACTCGATATGTGATAACGACGATATTGACGAACAAATAAATTAAGTATCACGCAATCATTTATCTTAAGTCTTTTACATAAAAAATTTCGAAAAAAAAAGGATTGCAGTGTTATTGTATGTTTCCAGTTACAGTATCGTATGTTTCGTTTATGAGCGTTTGTATAATCTTTTAAGCATTTAATTCCGCAGCGTTGTTACAATCAAGAATTTTCAGTGGATAACTTTAACAATAAAAATGGAATTTTAAATAAATACTGATTTATCTTCGATAAAACAAAAGCATAGCTTCTCTAAAATAATATTCAAATTTTTGTATCGAATTTTTGCAACGAAATTTTTTAGCTCATTGGCTAACACTGGCAGTAGAATGATTTTCTTACTGCACCAACAGTAGCATAAGTCCTTTGCGTCAGACAGTTTTCACGCCTCGCAATAATTAAGACTTTGAAATGAAGCCTCAAACGCTTTGCCATTCTCGATTTCCGTTTCATTTAGGCATAAAAAATCGCCACGTGAAATTTCTTAGATCTTTTGTCGAACACCATATACATTGCAATATTACTAATAATACTATTAATACCTAACAGTATTTTCTTGTAAACATTCTGTATCGTAAATGTGGACTATTAATTATTATATTAATATGTTATACATGTATAATTGTATTATTTTTCAATTGAAAAAGAAACAAGAGTTTAAAATGATTCTCATTATAAACAAAAGTGTTGGTAGCTTAAATACTCTTCGCAAAAAGGGTGAATAGATACAGTACTCTCCATATAAAATAAATTTAAAAAACAAAATCGAATAAACAAAATATTGCAAGAGGAGCCGAGGACGAAATTCTACATTTTAATTCTTTACTGTATTCAGCTTCTTCATAAGCACAAACACATTTATAATTCATGTTCTGCAATTTAGCACCACGGAATCATCAAATCTCTTGACGAAATGAGGACTGAACTACGTACAAAAGCAACGTAACTCGATTTTCATGAAGCGAGACATTCGATGACGAAACATAAAGTGACATTACTTGGGTCATTTTGAACGAAGTATGCAATACAAAGTTGATGCGAAAGAGGACAACCCAGTGGATTGGGTGGAATAAGCGATTCGGGGGAAAATCGTAAATTGCGGACCACCCAAAACTCACATTTCTTAATCTTGTGGTAGTAAAGTTTAATTAACATTAAGTTTGTGTGTTTATTGTTTTTCCTTATGTTATAAATATGAAACGACCTGAAGCGATCGATTTATTAAGTTTGTTAATAAAATATTTGCAAATAACAGTGTATTGATAGAAATTGCTTCTATAAATATCTTTATTATGAGCAGACTGCGGATTTTTATACAAAATCAAATTTTTACAGACACCAATAAAGAATCGAAAGAGAAATAAGAGTATAGTTTATTTTTTAAATATTGTAACTTGTACTTTATTTTTGATATTTCGCATATTTTGACATCTGTTGACTGACTCCGAGATTTTCGCCTATTTAAAATGATCATGAACGCATAAAAATTCGCAGTCTAGTTGTGGGAAACAAATGCCAATTTAGAGATGGGTTATAAATGCAAAACGGAGTGTCTATTTCTTATAGCATCAATACTTGAGTATTTCTCTGCTTAAGGATCGCATTTTATTCGTACTAAAGTCTTTGTTTACCCAAAACAGACCCCGCTTAAGTGGCACAAGCCAATCTTAACCCGACACCGAAATAGAGTCCCATAGACCCTGCAAATGATACATATTTTCGTGGTTACCCTCTTTTCTATAAATAGCTAAACATTCTTAGCTCTTCTACATTTCACAGAGATGCTGCACACGCATATGCATATTCGTTCAATTATTTTGTCTATCTTATCAGTTATACCGTGATTAAAACAACGAATGAAAAAATGAGAACGAAATAGAATGAAAAATTAATATTGATAGATTTATGAGACAAAAGCCTACATGGTGATATGATTGGCAATGATGCGACAATAGATGTTAGCTAACATTCTTTCACCAATTCCGAGTTTGATATTTTTCGGACGTAAAAAACACTGCTGAACCAATACCAAATAGCGTGGTATATTTGGTTCTCTGAGAAAATATTACAAGTCTTAACTCGAAGGAAAGTGACGATTCACGATCTACCGTCATTCTATTTTGAAATAAGCACTCTACTTGATTAGTCTCTGTGTCTGTCCCGTCGAGTGAGATGGACTCAAAGTAAACGAGGGAGGATAAAAACAGCGACAACCCACAAATGATTTATCAAGAGCAGAACTGTTCCTGTCCCCCGTCAATCATCTATTGTTATAACAAAATCGATTATAAACGTGACTTAAAATTATTTAAATCAAAGCAAATTGTACTCTGTTCATATTAATCTCTACTCAGAATTTTACTAAAACGTGAAGTTAAAAATAAGAACCTTTACTAAAATGTGAAGTTGAAGACAAATATCATAAAAATTGTGTTAAACCTCCACGAAATGATTATTAAGAACAATAAAAAAATACATATAATCTCAAGAACTTACCTTATTAATCCTAGAAATAAAAAAAAAAAATGTTCCGACTTCTATTCTTCTTCTATTTTCTTCTTTCGACTCCGAATTATACACTTGCTATATCTAACTATTTTACAACACTTTTAATAACCAATTCAATGTTACTTTGGCAAGAATCAGACTCGACTTTAATAGCGACACAAATATTTTGTTCGTAGTATTAACATGTAGATGAATTCCTCGAGCAGTAAAAAAAAAAAAATAAATAAATAATAGGAGAAATTATAATTGCTCTTTGTTTCAAATGTTGCGTAAAAATGCTAAATTCTGATCACTAATTACAGGCCTAAATTATACAGAAAATCGTAAACCAGTTCTTAAATCAAGAACTATGTTCAAATACTTTCTGCGTTTTTACATCAAATTATCTCCTGCTCGTTCAATGCAAACGCGACTTCAGAAGGATAAAGATATCACTACAAAGATTCGTATTCTGTCGAACAACTCGTTGCAACGAGCACGTTTAAACGCACCTTAATATCCCGTCTTTGTAATATTTATAGAACCGCGTAAACGTAATATAAAGCAAAGCAACATTATCACAAATATATGAAAGAGAAAAGAAACAAGCGCCTTCGAAGCAACCATTTCGAAACAATTTTTAAATCCTTCCCCTTATTTAAAATTATATTCAAGTGTCCACCGTAAAAACACATGCACTATATTAAACCATAACCAGCACTAGAACAGTTAAATTTCAATACCAATGTAGAATTATTAAATACATACCCCGTTTCGTTGGCTGGTTGATTATTGTTAACAGCCGTGGCGTTGTTCACATTGTTATTCACCGTATTCGAATTACTTGTTAGATGTAGCATTTGCCGCAGCGTTTGCCGTGTGCTCAATAGAGAAGTCCATTGCCTCATAACTTCCTCGCCTTTTGCTTCGAGCTCTGTCAAAATTGTTGCGTCGTCCATGTCTTGTAATGGTACGTTTGATTCCACCCTAAAATTAACAATAATGTTCAGTACACTGAATTTTGCTCACAGTGCTCGATTATATCTGAAGAGCTATTTTTCGTAGATGAAAAGTAACTTGCGCTCTAACAGAAATTAGTTAGAACCAATTAGCTGTTATATTATTAAACGTTTATTAAACGGATTCGTTTTAAGCTGAATTCAGACGTAATAATGCGAAACGCAATGCAACATAAGTTTTGTAGAAGTATCTGTAGTATTTTGTAGTATCCAAAGCGATTCATGATTTTGCTGCGACTTTGGAAGAACAAACACTTCACTATTCGGATCCTATTGCGTTGCCTGTTGCGTTACACGGCCTTAACAAGGCCTCAGAGCGCAAGATACAGAATTCACTCCGTGAACAATAAGATTTGTCATTGTTATATTAAATAAAAAATACTGACCGAGTCTGTTCTTCGTAGGAGCTCGCATCACTATGTTCATAATCCAATATCAAATCGTCCGAAGCAATGGATTCACAAGGAGACAAAGTATCGACGCTACCAGCTCGACTTATTCTTTTGCCGTGGTGGGGACTATTCATCGCATTCTTTCCATGTCCTGTAACTGTAAAAACAAATCGCCAATAAATAAATAAACCACAGATATATTCTGCCAACTAGAACTGGGTAAACTAGGAATTGAAATAAAAAATAGAAATATTCTCAGAGAGTATTTTCCTACCGTGTTCAATTGGTTACCTTAATAGTGGAAATACTATTTGAAATATTTATTTGAGTTAACACGTAAATTCGATATATATGTATATTCATTATTCTATTTATTTTTGTATTAATACAAATAATTATGTATATGTATTCTACATGTATATGAAATATGTATTTATGGGCAAAAACTTGAAACACTTTCAAATTTTGAAGCTTCAAAGTTGCAAGTTTCCAAATTTTCAGAATTTCAAGCTTCAGATTTGCACGTTTTCAAATTTTCAAGTTTCAAGCGTCAAGTTTTTCTATTATCAAATTTCCAAGTTTCAAGCTTTCAAGTATTCAGTATCAACTATTCACACTTCAAGCTTCCAAGTGTAAGTTTCAATTTGTCAAGCTCCAAATCTTAAGTTTTCAAATATCAGGCTTTCAAGTCTTAACTTTCTAATTTTTAAGCTTAATAATTATGTGAATCCAAAATATATTATCTCAAATCATTTTTTCTTTTACATTCGAAACGAAATATTATTTTAAATAAATATTTCTAATGTATCCTACAAAATCCTATTTTAATTAGTAATTCCAATCCATATACAAGGTGTCTGAAAACAAGTGTCAGAAATTCAGCCATTCAAAGGAGCCCACTTACCTCGTAGTAGAATGACACCATGCGAAGTCATTATAATGTTTTCAAAGTTTGGTTAAAGACCTAACACGAGTCGCTGTATGACGTTCAACCAAATTTTGAAGAAACATGTTTCGCAAGACGTCATTAATTCGACTACGAGGTAGGTTTCCCTTGAGTAATTACATTACGGCATTGAGGCGTCAGACAATTTTTGCACGTACTTGCATTTGCATCAATTAATAAATCGCTAACGAAGCCTCAAACGCAATTTTTTCATTTCTGATTTTCGTCTTATATTGGCCTATAAAACCACCCCTTAAAACTTCTGACACCTATTGTCGAACACCCTGTATAAGAAATAAGTATTTTCAAATATTCCTCTACGTAAAACGGAAAGATAAAATAATTTCGAAATATTATCTTATTCATATGAAAGTATTTCAATTTTTATTTTCAATACTTTGTATATCTGAAATCTACCCAGCACTGCTTCCAACTTTCTCCTCACCTGTTTTTGGAATGGATTCGACCAAAGTGTGACTATTCTCCGTGCCAACTTGGCTGGCCACAGCAGACTGCGTCTCAGCGCCGGCTCTCGAATTATCATCAAAAACGAGTCCAGGCTGATCCGCGATCTCATCGTCGAAAAATTCTCTGCCCTCGGACAGGCTCAAAGAGTTCGAAGCGTTCGTCGGCGTTCCAGGACTGTCGTCGTCCACATTATTCCCCGTCTGTTCCATCGGGTTCTCCTTCTTCACGGCTTTCACGTCCGATTGGGTAATACTGACCGTAAGACTATCAAAAAGACTATCAACGGGAGAGGTTTCGTCGTCGATCAAGGACGTCGACGTGGCGGCGGCGGCAGCGAATGCAGGATCCTCGATCGTCAGAAGAACGGAGCGCAACGCAGCTTTCGGCATCGTCCCGTTCTTGCCCGCGTTCGACGCGATTTGCATATGCTGATTGGTGTTGAAGCACTCGTCGTTCGAACTCAACGAGTACTCGTCGGCCATCGCTTCGCCGTGTCCGTATTCAGGGTCGTCGGAACTCGGCGGACTGAAGTCCGACTTGATCGACGGAATCTTCTCGGAGTGTGCCTTGTCCTTGTAGCCCTTCTCCTCGCCGAGGCCTTCGTCGTATCCCTCGGAGGACGTGGTGGACATCGAGGTCGTGGACTCGGTGTACCTGTTGTCCTTGTTCACGATCCTCTGGTAATGGGTCGTCCTCTCTCTCACGATCCCGGTGTTCGCGGTGGCGAACGTCTTCGGCAACGGAATGACGGAGATCTCCGTCACCGTGCTGTCGTCGTCCCTGACGTCCCTCACGTCGAAGCTCTTCCCGTTCAGCACCATCCTCAGATTCCTCGGCCTGCCAGTGCCTCGTCGCCTCGTCAAGCAACCGTCCACGTAGTCGACGACTTTCGCGTTGTCGCCCTGGTAATTCAGCTGGCTTGCGACGCCAGAGTCGGTGCTGGAGCACTCCTTGGAGCTCGTGGAGCTCTTCGACGCCGCGGAGACCTTCCTGCTCTGGTTCACCGCGGTCTTCGCGGTCTTCGAGTTCGGGTCGCTCATCCTTACCGCGTACTGAGGCAACGGCAAGTGGCTGGTGTGCAGGGTGTACCTGCCGACGGGCTCGGGGATCCCCGACGGCTTTCGATTGCCGTCCATGTGCGGGGTTGCGTTGCTGTGCGACGCCTGAACGGGCTTCGCTTTCTCCGGTTTCGCTACGCTGTTGCTTTGAACCACTCTGTGCGGTTGCTTCGCTGAGAAGCTCTCCTGTTGCTGTTGCTGTTGCTGTTGCTGCTGCAACTTCTCCTGGTTGAAGTGACTGACCGTGTGGCTGCTGCAGATGTCGCTCACTTTGTTCGTGAATTTCGCCTGCGATGTTCTGTAACCGAACCGGTTCGTCCTCACCGCGATCCCGCTCGACTCTTTCTTCGGCGGCGCCAGCCGAGGAGTCGATCGACCGGACGACGAGTTGTACATCGCGGTCGTGTTGTCGTCGTCCCGTCGACGATTCTGCTCGGGACCCGCCGATTTCGATCGCGGGTGTAGGTTCGACTCGTTCGAGACGCTTGTTATCGGCATCGGGATCCCGGAGGTCGGTCTTCGTCGGAAACCGAAAGATATCGCTGTACCGTGCGTGTGCGAGCGCTTGGAGGCTCCTTTATGGTCATTCTGAAACAACGTTCGAAGAGATGGTTGAAGAATTATTGACATTTTTTATGGTACTTTATGGCAGAGGCGGATCTAGGGGAGGGGGTGGAGCCTATAGGTTAAGCATCTGCCACCTTTGTTTATTCTATTTATGTATTAGCCCTTTCGTGTCCCTGGACGAGATATCTCGTAACGACCGGGTTACCACTGACGGATTGACACTTTTGACGAGATATCTCGCGACTTGATACGTTATAGGAATTGTAAGAAATTTTAAGGAATGTCAAGGCATTTTAGGACAATTTAAAGAAGATTCTAGGAATTTAAAGAAAATTTAACGAAAATTCAAGGAATTTCAAGAAATATAAAGAAAAATCTAAGAATTTCAGGAATTTAAAGAAAATTTTACGAAAAGTTAGAGATTTTTAAAAACCTCTCAAGAAGATTCAACGAATTTTAGCAATTTTCAGAGAGTTTTACGGAAATATAAGGAAATTTCAAGAAAATCTAAAGCAATTATGAAAAATCAAGGAATATCAAGAAAATTTAAGGAACTTCAGAGAATTTTACGAAAATTTAAGGAATTTTCAAGGAATTTCAATAAGAATTTAATGAAGGTTCAAGGAATTTCAAGACATTTGACGGAAAATCAATTTTAGGGAATTTCAAAGATAATCGAGAAAATGATAAAAAGTTGAAGTAATTGAAGTAAAGAAATGTAAAAAAAAATGCGAAGGAATCACTCATCCAAATTCATGAAGAATTCTAAAATTATAAAATTCTAAAAAAAAATTAAGGAAAAATAGGAAAGTTCAAAGAATTTCAAAAAAACTTGTAGAAAATCAAGAATATTTAAACAATATTATGAAAATTTAAGGAGTTTTAAGAGAATTTAAAGAAAATTAAGAAAATTCGAGGAATTTGTATAAAATTGAAGGAAATATGAGGAAATTTTAAAAAATCACGCATTCAAATCCAAAAAAAATTCTAACGTATCCTGAAGATACGAAAGAGTTAAGAAAATACGCATATAGATTGCATACCACACCTTAAGGAAGGGGTCTTTCCAATAGGGCACCCGAAAAAAATTACCATTTTTTGCAACTTTTTTGCAACAAAAACGTTATTACTGAATTCAAGTTTTATCTACTTATTAATAGGTACATCTTTCGGGAACACAAAGAAATTGGTTTCATATCTTTAATGCTTTGTTTCGCTGAAATTTGTGGACGTAATATACGCTTTGATAAAAACATGCTTGGTTTGCGAACACAATTGCAAAAAAAAAGTACTTGACCAATCGGTCCGAAATTTTTACACGTTATTCTACACGTGAATGTCTGTGACCAAAACTAGAATCATAATTTTTTGTTGATTTTTTCTTGTACATATTTTCCATCGTGGAATGATTAAAAAATTAAACTAATTTCAACACTTCAACTTTCGACATCCATCATTTTCTTAACTCTTCGTCAATTCAATAATTCTCTAGTTTCCATTGTTATAAGAATTTCATTTTAAAATAAAAAGTCATAATCATAAGCATTTTGCCATCTTTTTCAATTTCTTTCGCCCAAAGTTTGACGCACTACGAAATTCGCCACTCTAGCAAAAAGCTACGCTAAATAGCAAAGAGCTACTGATAAATATCGGCAATATTATTTTTGCTAAGTTCCTTTGTAACTCTGTTTGAGATCGATAAACTGCACTCCTTTTACGTAGTTGCTTTGCTGGCGTTATTTTTATCTTTCCGCGATAACATAGGATGTAATAGTATAACTACTATTGTAGATTGTTTATCGGTTATTATGGTATACTGTAAAAGTAGTATGAACCTATTGTATTACAGAATCTGTGAAGCAGTTTTCATTTTTCTATGTTTCTTTCTGCTGAAAGTTATCAGTTAATGGGTGTTAACTGGAATTTTTGTTCATTTATTTTTATGTTACACAACAGTCTCAAACTGATAAAATTACGAAACGCGTACTATCAATGGTAATGTGGAGCTGTGTGTGATAAAAAATGCGTGTAGATGTGAATTAGAATGAAGAAGCTACGGTTGAACCTCAATTAACCGGCTCTTAATTATTTTTTATTATTCATACAGATAGAAGCACAATAATGTTTTCAGTAAAACTCGAGTTTGTACATAATGCTGCTATACTAAAGATAAAAAAAATTGTGCGTCAAGGAAGTATTTCAATTTTTATTCCAATGTTAAGTTGAATCGATATTTTACTGTATGATATGAAGAATTGAATTTTTAAATAAATTCATATTCTGTGTATTAGTTCTTTTTTATACGACCCTAAATCGAGGACTTCATATTATTCACAACATCCTTAAACAATGTAATGTAAGAGTCTAATTATAACCAAGCAGCACCAATTAACAATTATATTTTAGCATAATATGTAGTTTTAAGTGGAAAACTGTATAATATATATTCAATCAAATGTAAACAACCTGTATATGTATTTACTGTATAAATAACATCTGATTTAAGGCAATCAAATAAATAAACAAATTCATATTCAGTAAAATTTTCCTCCCCTTCTTTAAATAATCAGTATAATTAAATCATCCTCGAAATATCAATTGACTACAAAAACCACAGTATTATATTTTTTCTATCAATTTATCTCATTCTAAAGTCCACGTTTAATTGTTTCTCAGTTTCTATCATTTGTATTTTGCAAAGACAAATATCTTGTTAAGAATTCAAATAAATTCATCATAATGTTTGTGAACAAATTTGTGAGTCACTGTATTTACAATAATTACAAAAAACCATATCGTCTCTAAAATAGTTCACAGTCTACAGTTAGATAAATGGTAAAAGTGTCTGTCTTTAACTAATTAGGTGAAGAAAAATGCTGCCGAGGACAAATGGTAGCGTGTACTTAATACGCAATGGTTTATCAGTGAACCGTAAAATAGTAAGTTATCAGTGACTTATACCGACAGATATCATCGCGGAGAAAGTGAAAATAGAGCAACCGCTTCTTCAAATCAACAAACTCCTCTGCACTTCTATGTTTATTTTCCACAAGTCTGCGTCGATGTAAACACGCGCCGAAGCCGGTTTCCAACGCAGAAAACACGGTGATAATATGTAGAAAGGCGTTAATTTCTCATCCTAAATGATACAACGTTCAATACGTGAATTCAATATAACCGGATACGCCTTAATTAACCATAAACTTTATTAAAACCCTCCTATCCCTCGCGATCGATTTCCGCACGTGGAAACATTTTATTATCTCTTTTATCGACTGACAACACTCTCCAGATCTCTGACTCATTCTGTTTCAACGACTTCTACATCACATTTTGTATTGAATCATCGTCGTAGACACTTATCTCGTGTTTTCACCATCAAATTTCCTCATCTCGTCCGGAATTTCGCAACATTGCCGTAGTTTATCGTACTATCGTGAAAGGCTATTAATTCCCTAAAGAAGATCCACGCATCACGCGAAAAAGAATGATAATCTGCAAACTCTTAGAGATGAACTTCAATAACGTTAGAGATAAATGAATATCTTTGAAAATTGGAGGAATAAATCTTTCTGTAATAATAAAACTGTCCACAAAATTTTATAAAAATTGATTCAGTGGTTTTTAAATTATTTAACTTTAATTCTTATGAGAAGACACAATATTGAGAAATATACAAAATTAAGAGTGATTAGACTAAAATTCTTGAAATCTTGTGTACAGAAAGATTACACACCGAACAGAATTATCACAAAAATTCCGAATAATTGATTCAACGGTTTTAATGGTATTTTATTAGCAAAAAGGAAAATAATATAATTATTTCATTTCTAGTAGTTGCATTTGAGGTAAATCCCAGCAAACAAGTTTATGACAAAAGATCAATATTTTTGACCGGTTTTCATAACAAGAAGAAGCCATATTAATATCTTAAAAATTGATTTAACTTTAAACTTTTAATTAATATTGTTACTGAAGTTCATCCTTAATGGTATTTGTGATATTCATCAAATAATATTGATTAATGAATTACCTCTCTACAGTTTGGTTTCTATTCACCCCATTTTACAGTATATAAATAGCAATTATTATAATTGTAGATTAAGTCTTACTTTGGTTCACTAAGTTCCTATGGTGCAGTAAAATTTCAATTATGCAACTTTCAGTTACCCAAATTTTCATTAGCCAGGGTTCCAATTATTAGATGTACAAGATATAACAGTACACTAAGACTTCGAGTAAACCTTGAACCACGATTCAATAATTTTGAACTGATTATTAGCATTTTATATTAGAAAAATATTAAGTCGAATCAAGGTTCTACTGCACTATGTTACAGATTTATATGCATATAATTCCCACCTATAAACTCATATTCTGTTACATATTACATTATAGCACCACGATAACTTCCGCTGCGTTTATACGACGGCTTCTGCGGTTTCTTTCTATGTCACCTCGTGGTGTAATGACATTTTTCTTACCACTTAAATAAATAAACAAATCCGAGCTTTCGAGGACGTCGAAACGACGGTTCAAGCTCGAGGCGAATATCCGGAGGTTCAAAGAAGAACACCTCGTGCCCTAAAATCGAAGCGAACACATGATAAAGACACGTAGAAGGATGCAGCCCTTACCGCAGCACAGACACCACTCTCCTCGTTCTCCAGCGACTCGTCGTCGCACCTGGTTCCGACGGACCGGTAATCCATGGTCTTCGTTGTGGGCCAATGTCAACCGGCTGTGCGAGAGGACCGCGTTACAATCGATCCCGGCGTCCGCCGCGATTTGGTTACAACTCGGCTCGGCTTTTCTAAATCCGCAACGGCGTCATCCTGCACCGGTGTCCCCGTGCTTGATTATATTTTTAACCGAGGGAGAAACGGAGCCGCCGCCGCTGCCGGACAGTTTTTTCGGACCAGAGAGCCTTCCCCGGCGATCTGTCACTTTCGCGAGGAGAGAGGTAGAGAGAGAAAGAAAGACAGAGAGAGAGAGAGAGTGAACGAGAGAGAGAGAGATCTTCCGCGCTCCGCCGTAGCACGCCGTTCACGCCAAAAGACGCGCACCCTCCCCCGCCCTTCGCGACCTCGCACCCGCGCCACCCTTTCCTTTCGCGAAAACGCACGGGGAAACTCTCGCGACTCTTTACTAGTTTTTCTTCTCCACCGGCGGTCTATTTTCCCGCGGCTCGCGCCGCTTCCTCGCCTTTTGTCTCCTTTCTTGTCACCGGCGCGACGACGGTTTCCTCCCTTTTCAATTTCATCCCGTTTCTCGGCCACCAGGTTCTCCGTCGACTCGTCGAATTCACTGGCGGAAGAGTTACGCGACCAACGGACAAACCGACGGCGATCGATCGTCGAGAATGCGCCGGCGTCGCGACGCCGCCGCGCACACACCACCGTCGATTGCGAACGACTGATCTCGCGAATGCGCCCGCGCTCTCGCCTTTCCTATATTCGTCGGAGTCGGCTTTCCTTCCGCCGTCGCTGCGCTCGGTGTACTGCGATGTCCAAGGAACGCGGACCGACCCGGGGGAACCGGAGTCTCGGACGAGACGACCGCGGCGAGCGATCGCGACGGTAACTGATCGCCGACGGCGACGGAGACGTCGAATGATCGATAACCGCGGCGATTTCGCTGGTCGCGGGGGAAGGAAGGAAGTCGCGATCGATAGCCGCAGGTGGAGTGGAGAGATGCGCGGGTGAAATTCGTTAGGTTCCTTATGCTTGTATGCCAATATTGTCTGCAAGGCATCGGATGCAATGTCAATACTTCAACTATTATAATGGTGTGATACCTACCGTAGGGGAGACTGGGAACCAAAGTAACATTTTTTATATTTGGTCTAACTGCCAATTAATTAAGGTAATTGCCTGTTAGAGGTACAAGAAAGCGAACTACGCTCCAAGAAATACGCTCCTTGACCTATCATTTGACCGCAGTTTCAACTTATATGATAAGTAAGTACTCAAAGAGTTACGGCAGTTTTCCGCAGACACTATCATTCCATATACAGGGTGTAAACTATGTACGTTCAAATATTTTTAGAAGTGGTTGGGGAGCTTAAATGGAACACAAAATGTTGTATGACATATAGTGTCCGATCTATCTCCATTTTTCTTCCATCAAAAAAATATTTAAACGTATATAATTTACACCCTGTATATTCTATACACTACACTAAACACTATACAGGGTGTCCCAAACTCGACGCGGGAGCTGGAAATGGGAGATTCCTGGGGTGATTCTAAACAACTGTTTCCTTTGCAAAAATGTTCTCCGAAGTTTTGTTAATGAGTTATTAACAAAAAACACCGACCAATAGAAGCACGAAGGCAGATATTAGGTGAAATATTAATATATTTCTCATAAATGGAAATGTTATATAACTTTGAATAACAGATTCATTTCTCTCTTATTTCTGCTTTGGTTCTTTTGTGCTACTTTTTCATTTTTTGTGGATTTTCACTGCAGCAGTGATTCACGCACCGCTGATCGGTTTTGAGGTTAGGATACGCAGTTAAGCCGCGTCTACACTATCTAATAAAACAGTGTTATATAACAAATTATTTTATAACTTTGTTATATAACATATTTTTATAACTTGTTACAAAATTATGTATTTAGGACTGTTTCAAGTGTGTAACAAGTTATTTAACATTTCTCACATCAATGATTTCAAACGTGAAGGATGTTTAGATAGCACAGCAAGATTCGATGCTAAAAAATAAATTAATTCTATGGTTAAATTCTTTTTCTTTAAACAACTTTCGGAGCGGTTTTAATAAACCCCGCGACAGTTACTACAGGATCGTCAAGGGCAAAATTTCAAAATCATAACATTTCTGACACATAAATGTTATATAACATTAAGAGTATAACATGTTACATAACATTTTTCTTTTTCGTTTTCTAACAAGTTATGTAATTCTGTTATATAACGTGTTTTGTTATATAGTGTAGACGCAATAATGAATACACGTGGCGTGCAGTGCTATATTCAATACCGGGATAAGAAATAAAAATAGATAATAAAATGTAGATGAATGATTATACTATGTTTGAAAGACTAACTCTGTAATTAATTTTATCATTAATTTTCAAGACGTTATGTACCTTCGAACATTCAATATTATTTGTTTTATAAATATCCGCAGTAATTGGGGCATTCGCAATAATACCCACACTTACTATTAATCCGCTGTACTCGCTCTCCGATTGGCCGATGTTTTTCGTAAATAATTCGTTAATAAAGCTTCAGAGAACATTTCCGGAAGAAATCTCCCATTTCCGGCTCCCTTGTCGAGTTTGGGACACCCTGTATACTGTAGTGTATGTAGTATATGTATACATGTATTTTTTATGTATATATTAGTGGGAATGGGCACTTTTCCTCGTCCCATTTTTTCCCTAGGGGTAAGAATCAATGTCACTGATTATACTGTACGCTCGCGAAATGTTGGCCAGCTTCCTGCAAGCTAAAACTACTGTGGAGCAAGGGGAAATCAACCGCTCTGCCCCAATCTGAGGAACTCCAGCGTCACGTGACGCCTCTACTCACACGCATTGTCCTCATTGGCTGAGCCGATTGCGTGCGGTAGTTCTTCGTTACGCGCCAAATATTTAAGTGCGAAGAATTTCCAAGTAAAAAAATATTAATCAGTTTGTAGCCTTATTTTTTGTAAATAAGTATTTGAAATTTGTTTAACAAACTCGACAGACATTGAACAATGTCCTCGGATCCCGTTGTCATCGTTCTTCCAATGCGGTTCATGGTGCCATGGTAAATAGATCTTTGTCGCATTCTGTATTGCATTACACGTGCATGAACGCGCCTTTATGTCAAGATAAGGAGTGTTTTCGGGCTCCTTTGTCCACCCACTCGATGTGACAACTACAAAGCAAGTAGTGGGTACAATAGAAGTAGAATCTTATCTTGAACTCAGACACCTCGCCTTTAGATCGGGACACTTTATTTCACTTCTTGAAGTAAGTTTCCCTCGATTGATGAAAAATATTACAGTAGAACCTCGATTATCCGTATCTTAATTTTTCGTCATTTTTATTAGCCAAGGTTTTGAATTATTAAACGCATTGGGTATAAGAATACAGTAGGACTTTGAGTAAAACTTGAACCATGTCTTCAGGGCTGGCTCAAGGGTAGGCGACACCCTTAGGTCAAGTTGGTTTTCAGCGACCTATTTGTTTTTATTTAAAATTTGTAAGCGTACTGGCCGATGAACTCTTTTGATGAGATCAGATATTTTTGATAGATTTGGATGAGTGATTTTCTGAAATTTTCTTGTATTTCCTTAAATTTCCGTGAAATTAGTTGAATTTCTTAGAAATTCCATGAATTTCCTTAAGATTTATTGATTTTCCTTGAATTTTCCTGATTCTCCTCAAGTTTCCTTGAAATTTTGTGCGGAACGGCCGAATTTAAAAATGTATGAATATAAAACAAAGTCTAACTCTTTAAAAAAAAAAGGTTCATTAGAAAAGAAAAATAGAAGATTTAAAGAAAAAAAAACAATAGCATAATAAAATTGGAAAATTGACGTTCAGAACTTTAAACAACCTCGAATTAATGTAATTGCGTCATTTTACCTTACAACCACATTAAGTACCGCTCAAAAATATTTATACCCTCTTGTAATTATACTTAATTGTATTATTATGTTAAATACTTATTATTTTTTTGGCAAAAAAACAAACTTCTTCTACTCATTTTTCAGTTTTTAATTAATACAGTCAATAAATGTTCATTGCAGACAAGCTGCGTTTACCCTATTCGTTGTAACGGTTGCTGGACAAATACTTTTGCGTATTTAAGAACAAGATTGTAATAAAACAACCTCAACCGATATAAAGGTAAATAATAAATTAATTCAAAGAATGGAAATATAATATCGTCGAAGCCAATCATCGAAATGAAATCCTTACGATAAAGCCTCCCACGCTTCCTACTCAATACAATTACGTCATTTTCCGTTCGTGCCATTCGACTTACAGAAATCAGTTGCCGTTATCGCAGAAGACCAACGCAGATTAAATACATCGCAATTAAATGGTTTACCTTAATAGGTTTGTCCATGTGGTATGCGAACGACTCGCGATGACCAGTTGCGATGACGGCGCTCGCCTTACGAGACACGCATTGCCCCATATAGATCTCCAAACCACACTCCAGCACAATCTAAATATCACAAATCATCAAATCGCACCATGAACAATTTCTGTATTGACGCAATGCAGATGAAAAATGTCCCATTCAAAAGCCACGTGAATCCTCCAAACTGAATTTCTTTAACCCTGGTGCGTTCGCACGCCATTGGCTCACCCTGGGAGTGGCACTAACCGCACCCCCTTGACGAGTCTTTAATAAAAAAACAACCTTAGTGCGTTCCCCTAAAAAATTATGATATGCAATCACTTTTATTGTTGGAACATTGTTACGAATGTAGACGATAAAGTTTTCATATTTACAATTTCCAGAATCAAGAATTCTAGCGATTGGTAATAACTTCCTCTGATTTTTCTAGACCTGAGCAAAATATTATTTCAAATACTCTATTTAGTAAATAATCTACTTCATTTTAAAATTAATATTTTTGAAAATACAATATTTTATCTGTAAGAAAAATTTCGTAAAATTGTATTTAATATAGTATTTCATTTTAAGGATATTCGGAATACTGAGACATACATTTGACAAGTAATACTTAATTGATTTATTTTTTATTCTAAAAATCAAATATTATTCAAACAAACGCTGTGTTGAAATTTTCAACTTCGTGGAAGAAAACTAATCTCACACTCCATTTGAAGTGATCCATTCACATAAAACTTGCCATTTAAAATAGTATCTCGAATATTTTGTTTTCTAATTTTGCCCAGTTCTGAATTTTTTTGAAAATCGGAAAAATTCTTAGAAAAAATAGGAAGTACTTATGAGTAAAAAAAGACACAAAGAACGCATAAGTGTTAAACCGAGTGCATATATACAAATGAATCGTCAATTACACTGTCCAACCAAAAAAAAATATTCCATCGTCTACGGTTTTTGAGAAATTTTATTTAAAAGAAATTACACATTTTTCAACTTTGAAGAAATTTTGTAACATAATTATAAATGAAACTTAAATTTTGTATGCATAAAAGGAATTCCGTAGACTTTTATTAATACATCGATATCCATATTTAATACATTGTGAATGACTTGAAAAAATGAGTAATTTTTTGAAAATAAAATTTCTCAAAAATCGAGAATGATAAAAATGGATTGCAGATTCGTAATCAGTGCTCAAAACTCTACAAAAAAGCTTATTGACTATAGAAAAACAAAATGAATATTGAACGGTGTTATCGGTGCTAATTTTTCTATTGAAACTCGGAATTAGTGCGGAAGGAAGATTAAAATAAGAATTGCACGAGATGAAGAGTTTTGATGAAGAAAAATGTTGAAAAGTAATTTGCAGCAACAATTAAGCAAAAATTTTGATACCCCCGTAAGTGACCCAACACCAAGTTCGACCCGAATCAGTTAGAGAAGTAGAGAAACTAATTTCACTACTTCGATCTCACGCTCCACTGAGTTTTATGTGCTCGATTCACGAGACCAAAGGAGACCGCCGAGACAAGAATAGAGAAGTGGAAAATACTGGGTTTTGCATTTCGCATTGAATTTTCTTGAGAAATTTTTTAATTAAAACGACCGATCCACTTATCGCCGCAAAATTAATTCCCCCGGACTGTGCACTTTTTTCCCAGCCGTGTGAAGAGTACTTTTATAGGTAGGTCAAGAATTATCTATCGAACTTCTGCTACTGCTTCAAAATAAGTGCGAAAAGCAGAAAATTATTTGACAAACACACCACTCCATAATTTGCCATTATTTACAATTTTAATTTAACTTTGAGCAGTGTATAAGAAAATATAGAAAAACCATGCTTTTCTACGGAGATCCATTGCAAATGGGTAAAGTTAGCCTCCAAAAACTTCAAAACAACAAAACAATACGCGACATGTGAATGTACAAATTTATTAGCGACTTCACGATTTGTAATTTACGAGGAAATTAATTTCCTTGTCATTTGGAAGGCAACATTTCATTCAGAAAAAATGAAAGAAATCTTTTCATAAAATATACGCGTAATTTTTTACCAACTTATTCGAAATCATTCAAATCATTTCCTATCTTTATTCTCGGCATTTAAATATTTATTATCTAGTTTTAGTGAAATTTTGAATACAGTAAAGTAAAAGATTGTAAAAATTTGAATGCTTAAATATTCAAATATTTGAATGTTTGAATATTCGAATACTTGAAAATAAATATTTGAATATTTAAATGCTTGAATATTCGAATATTTGAATATTCGAACACCAGTAGAATTCGAATTTGACATTCGAATGTTCGAATATTCGAACATATCTATTTATTTCAATAACTTCGAATACTAATAATTTATTCAAATAATCTCAGATACGAATAATTTATTCGAATTATTATGTTTCAAATAGCTGAATATTTACAGCAGTAATTTCCACCGTATTAAAAAAAAAAGACACGAATATTTGAAAAGCTAACTTCATCTCGTCAGAGTGCATTTCCTTGAAAAGAGAATTGTTCCGTGCATACTTAATTACGTTCTACATTCGCCCACAGTTTCATTGAAATCAGAATTTTCTCATTCCATGTATGTACTATTCTTGTTAGCATATGAGTCCCGTTCATAGAGATCACAAACTTTCACCGCGTTGGTATGTCGCGCATGCACCTTAACCTCTCCTAAATACCAATTTTCCCCAAAAAAAAGCATTCGGGAAATGTATCGCAATGCACTCGTATTTACTCACGGGAATAAAATTCCTTGCGACCCTATCCCTGGTTTCTTTTCTAGCTGCTTCAAAAACACTGGAAAACAAAATCCTCCTTCACACCGAGAACATGTCACAAAACGTTTTGTCACACCTCCGTCAAGGTTACTTCTCGCTTTTTTCATCTTAATTGGTACTAAATGTTTATGCGGACGTGCATGCACGATACATAAATACTGCGTACACAATGCGTACTTAACATCGAACGACTACATTCACTATTTACATATGGAAAATCATTGACCTTTACGGTCGATGCCTAACATCGTACTGTTCTTTTCTGTTCGGAGCAACTAACATACATGTATTAACTAAAAAAAAAATAAGCAAATAATCTAAATCCAGCGTACTAATTATGAAAAATAAAGCAAATGCTTATTCAATTTGATAAAAAAAAGTCATTAGGTATGTAGGATTTATTAGGAATTCGTGAAACATGAAAATATACTTTGCTGAGTGGAATTTCATTCATTTTCTACGGAAGCAAGACGAAGATGCTACGTTGTAAAGGAGCAGAATCTTTAAGATTGTTAGAGCAGCGAACTCACCACTTCCTTTGGAGTTCAATTTTTGAGACAGTTCACACAAAATCGCGGTATACATCACAAAACTTAACACTGTTCTATTGAGTAACAACGCGACAATCGCATGACACGAGGACAAGACTTGTATCACCGACACACAGGAAATAACAAAACTACTACACCACCTGTCACTCAACTTATTCGATAGTATGAAACATGCGTCGTGATGTCATAGCCACCCCACCAAACAATCGGCGCCGATGAGCACACAGTGCACAGACATCAACTTTTGGTGGGGATGTCATCGCACAGTGCTGTGTTGCCAGATTTTTCATTAAAGGTCAGTTGTCTGTTCCTGTTCACTAATGCAAAGTTGCCAGAGAATGAAAGAACAACTTGCTATTTCCTTCCGGTTTATGAAATAAAAGGAAACAGCAATTGGTTCGTTCTGCACTACTGTAGGCAGTGCAGGAACAGAAAGCAGATCTCAAATTCTCGCAAACAGAATCATCTAAAGACTCCGAAATGCAAAAGTGCCACCAATCACCAATCCCAGTAGAAAATATCAAAACTGTTTTAACGCGGGAATTTCAAATTTAAATACTGTTCTTAATATTCTACATTCAAAACTTAGATGTATCTAATAAGAATAATAATATATTCAACATTTTTAAAACGAAAAGTGTAATAATAAATCATTAACACAACGTTAAAAAAATATATAATAATTTGTGTTAGTGCTATATTATTACTATATGCTAATGTTAGGTTGTTCAATAAGTTCTTGCGGTTTCCTTTAAACGTAAAATTTTCAGATGGCCAAATCTGATCGAGCAGATTTTTACAGAATCTGCCAGCATTTGTTGTTAGATTGGCACTAGATTTGATGCAGGATCTGTAACGTACATACAGGACTGTTGGTAGATTGGCAACAAAAACAGGATTCAAACGGTTACTGCTGACATGATCTGCTCCGTTTCTGATGCCAATCTGCTTCTCGATCTGCTAATGCTAATACAGGCTCTGTTGTCAAAATGGCAACCTAATGCGGAAAACTATGGATTTGTAAACATGTTTCGCTGTCAATTTGCTGCCAATCTCCACGCGGATGGTTTATAAGGTAATATTTTCATTGTTATTTGTTATTTTTTGCTTCCAAATACTAAATATTTTACAGACTTGATATCACATTTCAAACGATTTTAGTTTATGATTTGATTTTAAAGACTCCGATTGAACAGGAAGTGAAATCGTATCCCGTAGAATTTGAAATTGCTCAATTTTCGATTTGCCATTTCTTCAAAATCATTATCGTAATTTTGTTTCGAAAATCGCAAAATTGCGATAAATCGCCTAATCTGCACTAGATCAGTGCTAATCTGGCAACACTGTCACAGCGTCACAGCCCTTCTTTACCAGCTCCATCTGCTGTCTGGTACCAAAATCTCATTTTATTTGAATAATTACTACAAACACGTTTGAAATCCTTCTTTATTCATAGCGCCAATATAAAAGTTAATCTCGAAATACCTTATTCACGAAATAAGTAATTATTTTTTTTAGTGAATCTTCTTGCTGAAAGTTAAAAAAACATTTTCCAATTCTTCTAAAACGAATTCCACTTTTATCTTACCAAAAACGATTAGAGAATTTGAGCATCATATTGCATCATGTAAATTAATTTTGACGTGAAAATCAGACAATAGGAGATAAATAATCAATATTATTTTAGTCCCCACAGTTGTAATACAAGGTTTTATTTTTTATTACTGTACACTACAGCAACACTGCATCACTTTTAAATATACATTATATACATAAGAACAAAATACAGATATTTATATTGCTATGTAGTTTCATTATGCTTGCATGTGTATCAAGCTTACAGAATCATGTAAAAATAAAATGTCTGTTGTGAAAAATTTCACTTCTAAATGGTTTTATACTCTGCATCCAAATCGACTTCTTTTCTGTTTGCATCGCGCAATGCTTTTTTAATTAATTGTATTTCCTTTTTCATTTTATACTCGTTATACATACAATACATGGTATAACCTAGTGTTATGACAACAAAGCCGCCGAATCCGAAATGCGTAGACTTCTTTGGATTACTCGTAAATAAAAATGCGACCAATCCAGTGCCTATGCCACCAATAGTACCGGTCAAATAACCATCTCTTTGACACTTTGTTTCAATAATTGGGAATCCGAATAAGGTGATACGTTTAGGCTTTGCTTCTTCTACTTCCGCAGTCTGCATAGCTTCAATATTTGTTCGCAGATACTCTTTTCATAGAACTTTGGTACATACGTTAGCTGTGACAAATATGTTCAGCTCGAAAATATTTCTCGTTCCATCACAGAAAAACGTTTAGTCAAAATTTACACTTGCAGAAATTGGTTATGCACATTGCCACATTTATTATACTGTGACCATGTGACCGTGACGTTGCTCATGGAAATCAGGAAATAAGGGAACCATTGCCAATATAACCAATTCTAAACTTGAATGAAAATGGCGAAAACTCTCGTATGGTGACTCGAACACCTATGAACATAAACTTTGAGATGGGGAACAGGTCATGCTAGTGATTCCGCATGAAGAATTTCTCGCACGACTCAAAAATCGGTCCCCAGATGGGGAGTCTTATATAGGAATAGTCACTAGTAATACTCTCTATGAAAAATATATTTTGAAAAAAAATAAGAATATTGTTTAGATACTATTCCATGAATAAAATCGATAGATCAAACTAAGCAATATGATCAATCCTAAATTACTGTAATTGTAATTAAAAAATATTTTACGTTTTCTTCCTGTCGCAAATTCTATAGTAAATCAACCTGCGTGATTCAGTTACATAACATATAAATAATTGATATACAGGGTGTAACAAAAATGTTGCAGTTCCTTGAAAGGGGCGATTCTTGAGGTGATTCTAAACAACTTTTTCCTTTACAAAAATGTCCTTGGAAGCTTTGTTAACGAGTTATTAACAAAAAACACCGACCAATCGGGGAGCGAGTACAACGGCGTTAAAATTCATCCACTGGAATCGTGCGTTTATTGGTTGGCGTTTTTCGTTAATAACTCGTTAACAAAGCCGCAACGAACATTTTTGCTAAGGAAAAAGTTGTTTAAAATCGCCTCAGGACCTCAGGAATCACCTCTTTCAAGGAACTGCAACAGTTTTGTTACACCCTGTATATATATATATAATATATACATATGTAATTCAATAGACTAAAATATATGTAATGTTATAACCAAATTTCACAATCTGAACATTTTGCAATAAAGTTTTGTCTGAGCGGAGTTTAAACCAATCCCAAGTTTAGTTACAATTACAAATGCATATGAAAACTAAAACTTATTTTACTTTGTTGATGAGTCTTTCTGATAAATATGACCAATTAAACAATTTCCAGGATACATTATTGTTGAGAATTATTACAATAATATTGCATTGTTGCACGAAAATCAGATGATTGTATAACGTAGGGACATTTGTATTTTCGACTGTTAGTATCCCTGTTTAGCGGCTCCGAAAGTCTTTTTCACGCGGTCTGGATATCGTCAAGGTACATGCGATTAAAATTTCAGTTTTTAGTCGAAAAAGAAGGTTTTAATGAATCGAGAAACAATAAACGTCAATTTGCATGTTGTCCGTGACATTAGAATTGATTAAAGGGACTGAAACTTTTTTACGGATTGCACCTACGAAATTCGATAGAATTGGATTTCATTCGATGCAACCTATTTTGTCATATTTGACAACATATTTCACTCCACAACAATTGTATTTAAAACACTACTTTTCTATTATATACTTTATACGCACATTATACTTCGAGTCATTGATAAACCGACAAATAACTTGCTACTTACGATATACATATAAACAATGTGTTAACCTCTACTTTTCAGATGTTCACGTCAAACGCTAAAATAATAAAAAGCGGCGGAGCTGAGCCCGATGCGTTCGAAGCCAGCATCTCTCAAGCTCTTTTGGAGCTTGAAATGAATAGTGATTTAAAGTCGCAGCTGAGGGAACTTTACATCACGAAAGCACGCGAAATAGAAACCAATAACAAGAAGGTACGGTAATAATTTCGTCCTCGTTTCATTACGAGATCCATTCATTTCGTAATACTGAATCATTATCTTTTCGTATTTCATTAATACACAGAATTTTTTCCCAAAAATAATTCAGTATCCAATATCATTCACATTGATAAGTAACTTGGTTTTATAAATTTCTTTTGCAGTGTATCATTATTTATGTGCCCATGCCGAAACTGAAGGCTTTCCAAAAAATTCAGACGAGACTTGTACGTGAACTGGAAAAGAAGTTCTCAGGAAAACACGTTATGTTCGTTGGAGAACGTAAAATCTTACCAAAACCAACGAGGAAAACACGTACTAAAAACAAGCAAAAGAGGCCGAGGAGGTATGAGCAAATAATTTAATAAACATTGAACTAATTTATGTACTTTAACTGATATTTTTAAAAATATCTTGTGTTTTAACGCTGATGCATTTTAAGTTTAACCAATAAGAAATAGGGAATAGCATTAGCAGCCTATTGCAACCCTAACTGTGTTTGAACCCAAGATATTTTTTAGCTGATTGTGTGAAATATGTGAATTAACAATAAACATGAAATAAAAATCTGCAGCCGCACTTTGACTGCAGTATACGATGCGCTGCTGGAGGATTTAGTGTATCCTGTGGAGATTGTTGGCAAGCGCATCAGAATTAAGCTTGATGGAACGCAACTTATCAAAGTTCATTTGGATAAGAATGAACAAACAAATATCGAGCATAAGGTAAATAAACTTTTGAATTTTAAATGTTTTCTGCCAATATTTCGTTTGGTATAAATTGTTTGTTTTGTTTAACAGGTTGATACTTTTGCTGCGGTATACAAAAAGCTAACAGGACGGGACGTAACATTCGAATTCCCAGAAACTTATGTATAATTTGTTAAGAGAATAAAAATATTTGAAATACTGTTTTCTTGTATTTTATTGTAACCGTTATTAGCCAGTACGAGATTTATTATGTAGCAATTGTTTGACGAATTCGTTTTGAATTACAAGAATTTACCGCGTTACGGTATTCTAAATTTCTATGAAACTAAATGAGTTCCTCATTTGATTACTGCCTAATTAACAAAAGAGGTGAATGTTTTACGCATGCGCGTAAGAAACTGAAATTCAGTAGCTTTTAATAGTGTCTCAATCTTTTATTAATAAGTATAAAAACTGGTTTACTTATCAGTAATTTACTTCGAATAAAATATCGAGTGTTGATTTTCTGAATATTCTCAATATTTTTCGATCATATATAAGTATTTGCTACTTAACCTTTTCTTCTTTTAACGCGTATTTATTTTTGATTGTTAATTTATAAAGGTGATAAAATTTTGCAAGCATTTAGAAAATTATAACTGAATTAGTTTATCTTCAGAATTCTATAACAAATTGTTATTCATTGGATTAGAAAAAAAATCTTCGCTGATGGCGCTTATTATGTCTTATGTATGCTTGTGAAATGAAGAACATCAAATGTTCCTAGAAAAATGCTAACATTATAAATCGCATATTCTAATGATTCTAATATTCGATGCTTACAATATTTTGAAACATCAAATATAAAGCTAGAAGAAGCATTTGTAGTAAAATTTAATAATTACATTATGGTGGAAAGTATGTAAATAAGGTTTTATCAAATTCAAAACTCACGAAGGCTACTGCTTGAGCAAGCATCCTTATCGTATACGTTCTGTCACTTATTCTTCTCTTGTTGTTAATAAAAAATTGGTAAGTCTTTACTCGATTATTTGACATTATTCATGCATATGTACGAATTATATAATATATATTATGTAGCATCATGTATTATGTGTATAAACTTCAATAACTATATTAACCTATTTTACTTGCATTTCGTCAAGTCAAATTTTATCACGGTATAAATTTTTGATTAAATAATAAACAACAACCTTGATCGATATATGTTCTACTTAAACATCAATTGTATATATTGTGACAAATAAATATTGTTGCCTTTCCAATAGATTTCAAATTCGTGTTTTTTTTCTTTCTTGCAGTCCACAATGAGTTCAGGATTTATATCTGAAGCAGAAATTGCAGAGCAACGAAAGATACGACAGCAAGAATGGGAACGCGTACGAACTGCAGAGCAACCGATAGGTCTGTATCATTTCTTTCATTTTGCACTATGAAATCTTATTGGGCTTCTTTACATTTTATTTGTTGGTCTTTACAGAGGCTCCAGAGGAACCATATGATCCAAGATCATTGTATGAACGATTACAAGAACAAAAAACGAAAAGAGACGCAGAATATGAAGAAGCACATAAACTAAGTAAGTTAAGAAATCAGACGCGCAGAGATTTACATAGAAACATAAAGAAAACATGTTTCATTAACTTAAAGTAAATTTCTCTCTTCCAGAAAATATGATAAAAGGTTTAGATGACGATGAAGTAGAATTTTTGGATCTAGTGGACAGAACCAAATTGGAAGAGGAACGCAAAAAGAATCTTGAAGAAGAAAAAGAGATGCGTGATTTCAAAGCAGCCGTTGCTTCGTTACAAGAGAAATCACTAAATGAGAAATTGAAACAGGAATTGAAACATCCTCAAAACTTGAATAAGAATACTTCATCTGGAAGGTAATTCATTAAACTCTCTATCAATTTCTACTAATGTTAGAATATAAATTTCGTAATGTTAAAACGTTTAAAATTTTATTTTTTAGCAGTCGCTCGTCACAGCTGAAGTTATTAGCTGGTGTTGTAGTCAAACGTTCCGAAAAGCAAAAGCAAGGTGAGACAGCATTATATTTCTTTATCAAGAACTTTGAGCTTAATATGAATTTGATATTTCATTTCCTGCAGATGTTGTAGTTGGTGGTGTAAAGAGAAAATTGTCGTCTGACGAAAGTAAAGACGAATCCGCGAATAAAGACTGTCAAATAAATGAGCAAGCGGAAATTGATAATTTAGAGTATGAAGCTAATGCATTAAAAAATAAAAGTACATTGAACACTGTTGGTGGCATGAAATGTATCGGAATTTTACCCGGTCTTGGCTCTTACGAAGATTCTAGCGATAGCGATTGTAGTTCAGACACGGATCAGGATCCGGAACTGAGCCATTTTAAGTATGATCTCCTAGGTCGGAAAATTCGAACAGAAAAAGAAGAAGTTCTGAAACAAAAAAGTTGAATGCAAAAACTGCCTTTTAATTGCTAGGTAAATTATCATTTTGTCTTACAATTTGTTGTAATCGTAAAATATAAATATATTTTTTGCGAATTATTTTTCAAACAATATGCTTTTATTTCGTATTCTAAAGAATCTTATACAAACTTACGTTTGTTCTTTTAAATGTCAGTGAATTAATTGTTATACATCGAATGTCTTGCAGTCAATCAATTTTATTTTAGCTTTGCGTTTTACTTTTTAGCAATATATATTTGTGAATAAGTAAATGTTAGTTCTTAATTTCATTGTTATATATTTTTAATGTTATAAATTTAATGATCGTTTTTTTTTTAAGAATATTCATACACAGTTGTTGTATTATGAAATACGCTGTGCATAATTACACTATTTTGAAATAATCTTCAAGGTACTTTAATAATGATAAAAAAAGATCATTTCTACTGTCATAATAATTTATTCAGATAATAATCATAGCGATTGATGGTGGTTAACACGATAAATAAACAAACAATTCGCTAAACTTAAGTTGTACAATATTGTAATATACATGATATAAACTTATGAAACTGAATACACTTACTTTATGATTATAGACATTAATAAAATCCTAACATTTATATTTTATTTTGTAAGTCGCGCGGAAATTTAATAAAATACTGTAAGTTTACAAGTTGAACATATTTTTAAAAATGAAGAACAGAATTAGACACTGCAAATGCTTTTATTCATTTCACAACTGTAGAAATATCAGCTTATTCTTACACTAATATTTACGAAACGTAGAAATGGTATAATTACAAACAGCAATACAAAGTATTTAATATTACTTGTGTGTATAATAATTTGCACAAATACACTGAACTTTATAATATGAAATATAAAAGTCATAGTAATGGTATGCTTCACAATAAAATCATTTCATAACAATTTAAATATCCTAGGATATAAGAATATATCAACAAACATTTCAATTAACTTTGGTATTAATCAAATAATCGACGTATATAGTGATTATTCTAAATTTTATATTCTAAATAAATACAATAAAAGTAGAAATACTTAATACTGTTAAAATGAATAAATAGTTGTATTTTGAATTACTTTAGTGTTCATTTAGTAAAGAATTTATCCACTCATCATTTATCTCTTCAGAAACGGAATAATCATTATTTAATAGTTCATCTAATACACTATCTATGTTTACATAACTATTCAGTATTGTATTTGTTGTATTTTCTATATTAGAAACATCACTGATCATTGCAGAATCATCACTTTGTTTTATTGTATTATTACAGGCTACATTTATAACTTCCATGGGTTGATTGCAATTATTTTCCCCATTCAAATAGTTCCCATTATTGAGTACATTCTTATTGAAATTTTCTTTAAATGTAGTAATTGTATCGCTCTCTGTACCTTTTATTGTACTATTTGATTTCAAGGAACTTGCATTTTCAGTCTTAATATTCAGAGTATTATTTTCCTTCAATTTATTTTTAATCGTGCTAAAACTAAATTTTTCATACTGTTTACCACTAGTTAGATTTCTCTTTGCAGATGAGCATTTCGTTTCTGAAGCACATGAATTTTTAATGTCGCTCCTTTTATAATTAGACTGCAGAGTGTTTGACGTAACATTTTCAGAAATGAAATTCTTAGGAATTTTAATTGATACTGTTATTGGCGTTACATTATCTGTTTCCATGACATTCGCATTCAATGTAAATTCTGTCGTTTGTCCATCATTAAAATTATTACTACTAAACTTTAATTTGTTCCTAGCGTCATTTGTAGACTCTTTAATATTTACAAAGCTTTCATGCAAATTTTTATTAATCAAACTTTGGTTTCTCACCATGACATTAGAAATACTAATATTTGTTTTTTCAATACTAGTTATTTTAGGGATTCCCTTGCAACCAAGATTATTTCTAGGTTTCAAGTTCTCTGTATTATTAGTATCTAATTGTGAATAACTATTCTTGAAGCTCAGACTATCAGTAAAATCCTTATTTACATTATTTACATTAATATCTTCCGCATGATTAGCATCTAAACTAGAATCAGGAATACAATCGGTTGGTACATTTTTCGTTGACATTAGAAATGTTTCTTTTACTTTTGGTACCATTTTCTGATCGTCCCAATAACAAGACCATATTTTTCCTGCTATCCTCGGGCAGAACACAAAATCTTCATGGCCTAATGGCCATGGACACTGAAATTAAATAAAGCGATTATCATACAATACATTTAACCTCCAAAGTTATGGTTATTACGTGAGGTTATGTTACGGTATACTGTTTATAAAAAGTTACGAACAAAAAGGCATACAAAAACGTGAAGCATCAAATGTTTGACATATCGAAAACAAATACCAAATACAGAAATTTACCTTCTCTTCTTCACACATCCATACGGCTTCTTGCAAATTAATCTGTAACAATTTTATTTTTTTCTTTATCCCATTTTTCAAGCACAGGGGACATAAATCCTGCATTTTATCAAATTACTAAACGCAATTTTTTTTAATTAACATTCTTGTACTTTTAAATCACGTTACCACGCAAACTACCTGTGGATACACTTTATTTTTCATGAATAATGAACCAGAATATATATGAACGTCAAAATGCGTAAAAAGTGGTCGAGCCTAAATTATGAGACGCATTAGTTTGTTAAGTTATTAAATAAAGTAGGTTTTATTTTTATATTAATCAAGCCTTTAATACAGTTTATATACAAACTGATTTTCTATAATTCAACTTCAAAAAATACAATTTATAAAATAAACAATAGACACGTGACGCGTCATCTTGCGGCGGGAAAAAGAAGAAAATGGCTACTCGAAGCGCGGGATGAGTAGCTGCTTGAGTAGCCTGTCACCGTTTCCTTTTTCTTTCCTATTTTTTAAAAGGAACGTCACTATTTATGTATCAGAATTTAGGCATGTATATATATAAATACGATTCAACATTATTCAGAAGAAAGTGAAGTTTATTATAGTGCATCTTACTCCGAAGACAAGTTTCTTAGAATATATAAACAAACACCACAAATTTGTAACACGTTTATATTCAATATGCCAGCCGATCAAATACAATATTCCGAAAAATACACCGATGATAAATATGAATACAGGTATGTACAAATTTAATGAACATTAGTTTTTTGACAATATATTATTCTGTTAATCGAAATTTTCGACTTCTAAAATTGGTTTTGTGTACATTCAACGAAATAAAATTACATTACAAAAATAGAACATATTGAAGGTGATTATATCGTTAAATTTTACGTAAATTATTTCTTCGTTAATTAGAAATTCATGACGTTCAAGTGTTAATAATTTAATATTTCTTTTCAATGTTTTGTGTTGATTTTTTCTTAACGTTTACTTTGCTCATTTTTAGGCATGTTATTTTACCAGTCGATTTAGCAAGACACGTTCCAAAAACTCATCTTATGTCTGAGACTGAATGGAGAAATCTAGGGGTTCAACAAAGTCCTGGTTGGGTTCATTATATGATGCATGTACCGGGTAAGTAGTTGACAATATTTGTACTAATTGTAATCAGAAGTCGAGGCATCAGCGTCTGTATTTTATGTAGTTGAAGAACGATAAAGAGATTGAATTGAACCTCAAAAGCCTTTGTCTTTATTCTTTGGAGTAAATAATTTAGGAACATATATTTCTCGTTAAATTTTATAAGAATTACAAACTGATTAAACAAACTCCAAACACATTAGTTAAAAAATTACAAATATAAAAAGGTACAAAATACAAAATTAATTACAGGAAACGAAAATAAGGACTGTTTTAACCCTTTAAACCCCTTTTATGTTTGTGCAAACTTTTGGAGGTCATAGGCGCATCGTTATGAGACTCCAAAAAGGAAATCTTTCAGTTAATGAAATTTAAATACATTTTCTACGCATAATTTGATACAAATTAGTGAAAAAGTATTAAATTTACTATACAGTGTTTATTAATGAAATTGGAAATTTGAAACTTTAAATTTGAACATTAAAAGAGTTAACAATGGAAATTTGAAGAATTTTCAAGATTTTAATTTAGAAATTTAAAGATTTCAAGTTGCAGATTTCATGGTTTTTAGAATTAAAATTGGTAATTTAAAGGTTTGAAGATTTCAAGACTTGAAGCTGAAAATTTAAAGATTTTAAATTGAAGATTTGAAGGTTTTTAGATTTCAGTTGATAGATTTTTGATATTTTTGGAGTTACAGTTGAAGATTTGAAGATTTAAGGCTGCAGATTTAAAAATTTTAAAAATTTTAACTTGGAAACTGGAAGATTTCGGGTTTGAAGACTTGAAAATTAAAAATCGCAGATTGAGATTTTTGGAGTGAAAATTAGAGATTTAAAGATGTCAAGTTGAAGATTTAAAAATTTTTAGAGTTAAAATCGAAGATTTCGAGATTTCAAGCTGAAGATACGAAAATTTCAGAATTAAGAGACTCTAAGAATTTAAGTTAATGTTTCAAAAGTTTATAGAGGAAATTAAAAATGTTAAAATTCAAAACTTGAAGCGTTCATGTTGTAAATTAGAAAATATCAAGTTGCAGATTTAGAGATTTGTATAGCTAAAATTCGAAATTTGAGGGTCTAAAAGTTTAAAGATTTCAAGTTGAAGATTTTAGGAGCTGAAATTGAAAATTTAAAGATTTAAAATCATCAAAGCTTGCTCGCGCCTAATGCGCCTTGTACATTATATCTTAGTGTTTGTTTTCTGTAATCCAACTATAAAATTATTAAATGAAAGAATTGATATTCTAGCAACTTTCTTCAAAACAAAAAGGGCTTTATTAATTTTACAATTGTACTAACAGTTATGGAATATCCTTTACAGCAATGTAACATTAAAACAAAGCAACCAGGAATGCATCATAGATACAATACAAAACATTTCACATAAATGCATAATTCGAAAACGTGTTTACTTTCATTTCATTGAAAATAATATACAAAACTCAGCCTTCGTATTTCGGAATAAAAACGTTACAACAACTATTCGCTAAGTCAACGTTCAACAATTTGTTTGTAAAATATTTCATTTGTAATTATGAAAGTCCCTGAAACAAGGGCTCAAACATAGTCCTGGTTTCCCTGGACAATCCGGACAGTGATAAATCGTGTCCAATCTAATATGTTTCTTATCGTTACATAATTTACACCTCCTCCTCATGATTCTATTGTGTGCTCCTTTGGGAAGTAACTCGGGCAAATGTATTTTAAACGGCGGCGAAAGCGTCGAGGCGTTTAGATCCGGCGGGGGCAATAATACTGATACAACTTCGAACTGGAAATCGTGCAAATCTTTCTTAATAGCTCCACTATACTTATTGTAAAGGCAATTTGCATTATGAAGCATTATATGCATTATATGTATTCCCAGTTTCTTATACCACGGCAGAACCTTATTTGTTAAAGGATAATACGACAACATCTGATCCTGTTTCTCGAGAGTTTGCATATGTTTGTCGTACTCTACAACGAGTTTAGGTTTCTTCTTCTCCTCTCTTCTCCTACTTCGAAAGTTTACAAGTTCCCCTCCAAACTCGCTCGAAATAATGTAAGTGTTCTTTCTATCCTTCCATTTACAGCAACAAACACCTTGCTTGTTATATTTATATACACATTCCCCTTTCTGCAACCTTTTCTCCGTTACCTCCGGCGGGTTACCAATCTGTTTCGGTTGCAAACTTCCTGTACAATAGGTTTTCTTTGTGTAAAGATCGTTTACTAACGACACGCTACTGTAGTGACTATCTACAAAAATTGCATGACCTTGACCCATCTTTCCATCTAACAATTTGTTAATAATGTTTTTACAATAATCCTTGTCTTTCACGTCGCTCAAAGATTCGTTTGCGTAAACGTTGTTAATTATACCAGACGGTTCAGACAAGATATGCAGTTCTACGGACTTGTATCTACATTTTTTATTGGTCGCGTACTGTTTAGAGCTTAACTGTCCTCCCGATATGGTCACACCTTTCTCTATTAACAGTTCTCTGGAGGGATTATAAATCTTTTTCATATTTTGATTAAAATAATCAATCACAGTATTTATTAGACACAGACCGTCGCTAGGTTCTTGTAACCTATTAAAATGAAGGCATCTTAGAAGTAATAGAAAACGATCGCGGCCCATGAATCTTCCGAAAGGCAGGTTGAATAAATAGTGTTTCTTCCAGCAATCGTTCATGCGATTTATCCTAATGAGACCCATCAAAAATAGTACTCCTAAAAATATTTTCATTTCTTCTACGGTGGTATCCTTCCAGTCGCAGATCCTTGCCCGTTCTCCGCATTCTTGCAAGAACACGATTTCGGCGTACGCGTTGGTCTCCGTTACTAGAAGCTTTAGAAACGTGGGAGTAAAGAAAAATGAGAAATAAGAAAAAGGCGTTTGTTCTTGTACTAATTCGTTCAGTCCGCAAGTTCCAGTGAACTCTAAAGAACTCCTCTGCGGAGGATCGTCAGACCATTCTTCTATACCTAACGAAATTTCAACTAGTAAACTGTAATCGTCCTTGTCAGAATTGTCGTCTTCCTCGAACGAGTCATCCGAATCTAACATTTGTTCGAATTCCAGAAATTTATGATCCTCCAATTCTTCTTTTATTTCTAGTTTAATTGGGGTTTCGTCGTCATCCGATTTTTTTCTTTTCTTTCTTTCCGGTTGCGACGCATACGTAGATAATTTATCATAACAAGACATTGTCTGAAATAATAATAATCGATGATAAACAAATAATAACGAAATGAAATGTTTAAAATTATGACTAAATTAAAACAATATTTACGATCAGAAGGCTAGATAAAAAAATGTGTTTATTTTTTTTGGTTCGTAACTATAATCATAATAAATTAATAACCTTTTGTTTCCTTATCAATTAAAAATGTATCCAGCACGATTTTTCATTGATACACAGCAAGATAATCGTTCACTCCAAAATATGTACGAATTTTCACGACGTATAAGAAAAAGTATCACGTATTTACATTACAATCGATATATTACTTGCTTACCGATCAAATTTAAACGCTACAATTATTTAAAAGCACTGTTTCTCTTTTTCTCTTTATTTGAAATCGTGATCAACATAAACAAAGTGTATTTATAGACACGTGTATATCGGAGAAAAAACTATTTCGGAGAAAAATTTATGTATTTTTTCGCAAAACTACTGATCTTCGCTTGGGAAACTGAATTGTTTAAAAATAAATATAGAATTGAAGTTATAACTAAAATATCTTCGTCCTCAAACCATCACTGCGGTACGCGTAGCCACTGTGCGTGCAGGTTTCACTCATGGCGGGCGGTGCCTTTGCCATAGAATTCAAGGGGAATGCTCAACGCCCCTTGGGCGTTATCCGCCCATTGTTGTTGACTGTTTTACAACTTCCGAACCGTCGTAAAAGCACTTTTCGCGTGTTTATGAACATACAAACTTTTCTCGTGCTTTCAATACACATATAACATAAACATTCGACTTTCTAATTTTCGAGTTTCAGTTTAAAATTATGTCATCTCAAATAGTAGATCACGCGCAGTGGTAAACAATTTGTTTCTTCCATGACAGATTGTCAATAAATACTTCATACTTGATCTGAGCCTAATGCAATCGCAGAAGGAAAGATAATGCTTATCACGATTCTTATTTTTAATTCAAAATTCATGTAAACTGGATATTTGTTATATCAAATATAATTTGTTTCCAGAACCTCATGTGTTACTGTTTCGTAGACCAAAGACAGACGTTCTAACTACGACGAGAAACACAGCTTATCAAAGACAATATCGACATGTGTATTGCGTTTAAATTGTCGCAAGTCTAACAATTTAAACGTCATTTAGTCAATTTCAAACGCAACGTAATTAATTCGAATTAGAATGTTGATCGCGAGCGTTGTTAATTACCTTTATGTACAAGAAATAGGCCAATTTTTAGTTTTTATATAAATGTAAATATGATCGATTATTTCGATATTTATACAAGACTATCAAATTTATGGCAGCATACGGCTAATCATTATGCAAAACATTAAATGAATTGTGTATATTAATGGTATATTTTGAATTATATTTGCATAATATTAGATAATTTTTATTTGAAGTACGTTCCTCACTGTAATATTATATGCGCAAAAAATGTACCTCGAATATTATATTGTATCAAGATATTTTCTACGTGTATATTTTCCATTGCTGCTGAAGCGTCGTGTATACATATACTGTAAATATATATATTACAAATAATTTCTAAATTTAGATCAACCCTGCTAAAACTGAACTTTTTTGTAAATTCTTTTATAATACTTTTCTATGGAAATCTATATTTATCTTTCGAAATCTGATAAAATTCGTTGATTAGAATCTTTATCAAATACCTGACTTGATAAATTTTTGTAATATATATATGTATGTTAAACAAACATGTATATATAGGTACAGTTATAAAATTGTCCATAAAGGTATTTTTAAGAATGAAATTTATATAATACATCACAGAATGGAAATGAATGAAAAAAAGTAAAATATAGATGAAATCAAAATCGAGATGGAATTTTTACAAATTTTGAATCTCGTTACGTAATAGGAAAGAAGAAAGTATCAGAATCTGTCCTATTTAATATAAAATAAACAAATTCAACGATTATATTTTTAAAATAATAAAATTGATTAGTGGCAATAAATTCAAGAAATTAAATATATAATATGTTCTAACATTTATGTATGTCTATTATTAAATATATTTACATTCCTTTCCTTGACAAATTCCTCAAAATATATCAAATGGAAGTTTTTTTTTTTAAGTTTCAGTTTTCAAACATTTCTTTTGCCTTTAAAGCAAAGAAATTTGTTAGAAAGTACAAAGATTGTTTTGTACTTCAATTTACACAATTTATTTTAAACTGTAGCATTAAATTTATATTGTACTATTCAAGTACATATTAAGTTTCTCTTCCATGAAATGAAGACAGGAAATGGAAGGGTAATAAATGAAAAATTCTTTGGTAGTTATATAATGTTAAATCTATGTTTTAAATAATGCACTATTTATCTGGAAATCACATTAAAGGGGAGCCACTTCGGTGAGTTTGAACCAATGACCACATTCACATCGCCGCGGCTGGCCTGCGTGCAACCACATCCAATTCACATGCGAAGAGTCTTCCTCGCAAATGCACCCAATGATGCGACTTTTGAATGCACTTGGTACCAAATTTGGACAATCCTTTGTGCTTTCCTTTGTTATTTCTAAGGCTTTCATGTGATATGGATCCTACAAACAAAAGTTCATAGAAATTTCAATTTCATTCAACCATGAAATACAAAGAAATTTAATAAAACCATCAGTAAAATTTTTTTATTCCTCTGATGAATGATGTAAGGAAACTCATGAGATGAATTTGCTCATTTTACTATTAAAACCTGCATCAAATTCTTTTTAAAAAACTGCTTAATAATAAGAAAATATAAGAGATTATTAAATCAAGGAATTAAACTCGAAACTTTGAAAGAAATTACTGCAGTTCTACAGTGAAACAAGAATATGACAAAAGAAAAGAACTACCATAAATTCAGATATTATTTAAGTATTGCTAGATGAACAAAATGAAACGGTGTGTGTGTGTGTGCTTTAAAGTTACCATATGAAAAATAACGTCTGTCTGTGAAGAAATGCGTAATTTGGAAAATCTACGCAGTAAAAACTTACGAAATTGCCAGCAGCTGCAGCGAGCAACTCCCGTTTCTCCAAACCGGTGGCATGATCTAACGGGTCAGCGAAACCTGTAAAAGGAACGCTTATAAATTGCAATTTCCTTTGGTTTTTGTACAAAATTACCAAATAATATGGAAATAATCAATTTTATTATCATATTACGTAATGCGAAAATACATAATGCTTAGACTGGACAATTTGTTGGAAATTGTGAAAGACAGTAGTGATAATTTACCATCGCTCTTCGCACGGTTTATAACATTACAGAAGAATGTACGTCTACACGTTTGTGAAATAGTACGAGCGCACAACAACGCCATTTTTCAGATTACACTCCGTCAATTCAAACGCAATAAACGTGAATAAACGGTCTCAGAGCACAAACAATTGATACGAAGCTGACTGAAGAGTGTCAACTTCGGTAAAGTTCTCTTATCGATTAACGTAACGGCGGATTCACAATCGAACCGTGTCAAACAAATGCTGTGTACCGACCTTTAGGAATAATAGAAACGCTATGAAACTCGCACGTAAAAAGTGTCTCAATATACGATTTTAGATACTTTACTTTTTTGGATATTTACATATTTATCATGGATGATCATAGTAAACAAATTGCCAATTTCTATTTTTGATATAATTCTAAACCGTTTTTATTATAATTTTAATTGCCAACGCTTGTTCAAACTGTAAAACGTAAATTTCTCTTCATATTCTACATTCTACACAAATGTTTATCAATTCCACCAATCGCAAATCTGGAAGAATATAACACGTACATAAAATAAACAGCCAGTTTCCTCTCTAAATAATTTTCCTTCGTTTAAGGTTAATACTTCACATAAGGCAATGCTACGTCTCTAGCATTTGATTGGTCGGTGCAGTTAAATAAAATGATTAATACAGAAAGTGATGTAGTGTTTATGATGTAATTTCTATTCTAAGTTTATACCGAGGCGGTTACAGTTTTGCGTAAAACACGCACGTAAACGAGTATATATTTTGGATATAAAACTCGTTTCGTAGGCGAAACTATAGTGTTATTAATAAATAAACAGTAACATATATTTCTAACTTGCAAAAGTATTAAGTATTTTTCTAAACAAACCTTCACGCATAATTTTTGAGTATTCTAAAAGTTTTTGAGAGAATAAAACAATAACTGTTATTAAAAATCGTGACATTTCATTAGTTCTTCTTTATTATTAAAAAAATGCCAGGGTAAGCACAATTATTTCTCTTGCGAAACATACTGTTGTAGGATATCTCTTCCGTCATCAAAAATTAATTGACAGGTATATAATTTAAAATCCGTTGTTATGAGATATTTAAAATATTTATTTGTATTGGTTTTTCGTTCTAAAAGAAACTTGCGATTAGTGGTAATTATAATCATTCGAGAAACAAATATAATTAGTTGTAACTTCAACGATGTATACTTTACGAAATATTTATTATAATATGTATAAATAATTAAATAATAAATGTTTAAAGTATAAAAAGTTTTCTATTTCATGCATTCGTTGTTATTTTAGATCTTTCATCAAAATTATTTCTCATTATTCATACTATTAAATATAAAGTTCGAATTAATAAATACAAACATTAAGACACAAATTTCATACGCATTATGACTTTAGTATGTCCATAGATTATTAATTGTCTAAAGATTATTATTAAAAAAAGTGTTACAGAAATGTCTTTGGATCATATGTTTTGTTCTCGATGTAAAGAGGGCTTTGTACCTCATGAAAAGATTGTTAATTCGCATGGAGAATTATGGCATCCCCAGTGTTTTGTGTAAGAATATTCATTTATTATTAATATGTAATTATTAGATTTTTAAATGAAGTAATTAATCAATGATCATTATTTTTTATGTTATCAGATGTGCACAATGCTTCCGCCCATTTCCAGATGGAATATTCTATGAGTTTGAAGGATATAAATACTGTGAACATGATTTCCAAGTTTTGTTTGCTCCTTGCTGTGAAAAGTGTGGTAAATGAAATCAAGATTTGCATTTATAAAAGCTTTAACAATGAAATATGAACAACTATGTCTTAATATTTGAATTTTTATGTATGTAGGAGCATTTATTATTGGTAGAGTAATAAAAGCAATGAATGCTAACTGGCATCCAGGATGTTTCCGTTGCGAGGAATGCAGCGGTGAATTGGCTGACGCCGGATTTATTAAATGCCAGGGCAGAGCTTTGTGCCACACTTGTAATGCTCGTGTCAAAGCGGGAGCACTTGGAAAATACATTTGTCATCAATGCCAGTATGTATTTTCCGATCTAACTACACTTTCGTCTGGATATTGCATATTATTTACTTTGGCGCGAGGCACCAGCGTGCCTCTTTAATTAATAATTGTGTAATATTAACTGTTTTTAGTGGAGTAATTGATGACAAACCATTGCGTTTTCGAGGCGAACTCTATCATCCCTATCACTTCAACTGCACAGCTTGTGGAGTAGAACTTAACTCCGATGCCAGGGAAGTCAATTCTAGACCTGGATATGCTGCCAATGAAATGGTTATTGTCTTAGGAATAGTTTATAGAATTGCGAAAAACTGTTACACATTATTTAATAAAATAATAACTAATACTTTCAGAATGAATTGTATTGTCTGCGGTGTCACGATAAAATGGGAATTCCGATTTGCGGTGCCTGTCGACGCCCAATAGAGGAACGCGTTGTAACTGCTTTGGGCAAACATTGGCACGTAGAGCACTTTGTTTGCGCGAAATGCGAGAAACCGTTTTTGGGTCACCGACATTACGAGAAGAAGGGTTTAGCGTATTGCGAGACACATTACCATCAACTGTTCGGAAATCTCTGTTTCGTGTGTAACCAAGTGATTTCTGGCGATGGTTTGTATATATTTCTTGGTTATTATTCAGAGCCGCATTTACCATAAGGCACATTAGTCCTAAGGGGCTTTTAAGTTTGGGGCTTCATCTTTTATGGGGCCACAAATTAAAGCTTTGCTCCAGATAAATAAGATAAGTTAAATTATATATTACTACGTATTAAATTCATAATATAAAAATTAGAAGCTGTTGAAAATTGCTTCTCCATTTGAAATAGTATTTTCGATTCGACTCTTCATCTTCAACTTTCCAAAACTTCAATTTCAAACTCTCAAATATTGAATTTTAATTATAGAAATTTTGATATCTTCTGTTGCAATTTTAAAAATATCCAAATGTTCAAAATCTCAAAATATTTCTAACTTGAAATTTTTCAATTTTTAACTTCAACTCTTAAAATCTTCAACCTGAAATCTTTAAATTTTCAGACCCACAAATTTCGAATTTTAGTTCTAAATATCTCTAAATCTGCAGTTTGATATCTTCAAATCTTTAATTTTCTCTGTTAAAATTTCTAAATCTACAACTTGAAATCCTCAAATCTACAAATGCAACTCTACAAATATCCAGATATCTAAATCTCTAAAATGAAATCTCAAAAATCCTTCAAATCTCTATTTTTAACTTTTCAAATGTTCAACTTTAAATTTTCTAATTTCCAATTTTAACGACAAACATTGTATTGTACAGTAATTTTAATAATTCTTTAATAATTTTTGTCAAATTTTATTCGCGTTACGTATGTATAACTTTTATTTGCGATAAACATATTGAAATAGACTTCTTTTTTGAAATCTCATAAAGAGGCGCCTAAAGTGTCCTAAAGTTTAAATACAATTATGTTATTATTTATATTTCGCACAATTTAGAACCTAAATTAAAAAATATGCTTCCTTTCAGTTTTTACGGCTTTAAACAAAGCGTGGTGCGTTCATCACTTCGCATGCGCGTTCTGCGATCAGAGAATGACTCAGAAGACGAAATTTTTCGAATTCGACCTAAAACCAGCCTGCAAAAAATGTTACGACAAATTTCCGCAAGAATTGAGGAAACGTATGCGTCGTATGCACGACCTAAATCCGAAAAGGATACCAGCTTAAAAAAAAAAGGCTGCCGCTGCATTTATATGTATTATTGGAGATGAAACAACGTAGTTTTCAACCTGTTAATGTAATGGTAATCATTTTATTATGACTGTAATTCATACTCATGTATTGACTACTAATATTATCGTATATTAAGTTGTTTAATCTACAAATTAATACACATGCACATATAAACATTGTTCGCATGAATAATATTTATTATATACGAAACCTTTAAAATGCCTTATTGTTACATGTTCAATTGGTTTAATATAATTACAAGTGAAAGTGTATTTTTTATACCAATAATTGTATTTTTATATTAAAAGTTGAACAATAGTTAAAAGTCAGATTGTAAATAACAGATAAACATTTATATAACTGATGACATATAATATGCCGAAATAATAAAAATATGCCTAACAATGCGCAATAATTGTACTTCATTAGTAAGTAAACGGATATAAATCTAATTTTTTGCAGTTTTATCTTTTTTTTCCTTATGATTTTCTTTTTTCGGAATAACGCCACACTTGGATATAATTATTGTTTTAGTCGGTTTCCCAGTTTTCGTACCGCACTCTTCGATCTAAGAATAGAACATTTTATTAATCATTTAATTATGTGAGCGAGTATCAAGATATATGCATATACCTTGTAAATATTTGAGAGACCGTAAATTATTTTCCCGAAAACTACGTGTTTTTCATTCATCGTTTCCAAACGTCTAAACGTAAGATTGAATTTCGAATCGTTTCTGTTATCATTGCTGCTGCACATTGATAAAACACCAGGTCCTGCATGGCGCAAATTAAAACCCTCTGTTTCGAATGATTCGCCATATATGGAAGTTCCTCCTGTGCCGCTAAACTTTGTAACATCCCCACCTTGACACCAATAACCCGAAACAACCCGATGGAATGGCGTGTTTCTAGCAAATAAGTGAAAAATACTTCTAGTAGTTTATAACATTTCATTTTCTTGATGTACTATAGAACCTCGATTATCCGATGATATTTATGAAATAAAATGCTAATAATTAGTAGAACGTTATCATGGTTCAAGCTTTACTCGGAGTCCCACTGAACTCTTATTCTGAGTGCAATAGTTAATTGAAACACTAGATAATTAAAAATTAGGATAGTTATGATTCGGATAATTTTACGGTATTCGTTTTTTGTATGGTGCGCGGAAAGATTCAAAGAAGTATAGTTGCTCAGAATTTTTCCAGATACTGTACATGTTGCGAGCACAAAATTCGGCAACATGGCAAAAGCAGTGAAGTAGTAAAAAGGTGTCACTTTGTAATCTAAAAATTCGCTCACTTGTACGATAAACCATTCGATGAACCGCGACAGAATTCTACAAAATTCGCACACGTTTGTGGCACTATATCATCGTAGAGTTCGAAATGAATGGTTCCTAGCTTCTCCTTCTCGCTTTGAGTCTCAATTTCAAAGAAGCATTTAGTTCGAATAGACGGGTTCATCTCCTTCAATAATTTCAAGTCGCTAACCATGCACCGATCTTCGTTTACATGTGACACCATGGGTTGGTTGATCGTTTCGTGTTTATCTCTGTTAGAAGCATTAAAAAATAATATTCTATCATTACGTAACCTTCAGTAAATCTTTTTCGTAAGATATATTAATTATTCCTATAAAACGTTTCTAACTGTTAAAAAAAATTTGGTAAAAAATAATGATCAAGAAATTTACTTGCTAGCGAAAAGTTTCATTCTCATGTCTTTCCAACTTTTTATAAATTCTGCAGTCGGATATTTACTGGTAGCATTGCGAATTGCTTTCAGCAATGTTTTATTCGTTTTTGAGATCAATTTCGTTGCACGCGGATTAGATAGCTTCGGAAGGAATTTGACTCTTTCTTTCCAACAATCTACCACTCCCTATAATTTAAATATAGTTCACATGATACCTACTTTCCTCTTACCACAATTACTATAGGTGAAGCGGGATAAAATAATAAACAGTGTTCGATAAGAATGTTTGTATTCTTGCGTTTATTCTTTTTGCATGTAAGTTTAACAGTGTTTCGTAGAAAAATATTACACTTACTCCAAATCTCGTAATAATGTTTATTCGCCTCAACAAGGTCATGTTTACTCTGTCTATTTCTCTTATTCGATTCGCATCGATGGTTAGATTCCGTGGTTTATAGTAGATATTTAACTCAATCCTCGGAGGTTTGTTATCAACTTTACTTTGTACCTTAGCGATCTTTTTTTTATATTTTTTATAGGTTTTCTCGTCCATTTTTTCCGACTTCGAATTCTTTTAACATTACAAGGTTACGAATTATGTCAGAATTTATTTTGCGCTCATAGTTATGTAATTATAATTCACTTACTAGATTAGAATAGTTTACTTTTATCTTTTTTTATTTTTTTTGTAAATTCTTTTTCATGTCATGTCCATTATCAGTGTTGCTGTAGCTATAGAAATTTGGAACACGTAACTGACATAGATATAGTAACTTATGTCTATGGTAACTGAATGATCGCGATTCGACATTTTATTCATTGCGATTCGATTTACGATGTTTACTAAGTACGTATTGACTATACATACACATGTAATTTTTTTTACAAATATATTGTATAGAGGGTGTTCCAAACTAAGTGCGGGAGCCGTTAAAGGAAGATTCCTGGGGTGATTCTAGACAACTTTTTCCTTTGTAAAAATGTCCTTGGAAGCTTTGTTAACGAATTATTAACGAAAAACATCGACCAATCGGGGAGCTAGTACAGCAGGAATCGCCCCTTAACGACTCCCGCACTTAGTTTGGGATACCCCGTATACATATTTATTTTAACAACGTGGAGGCACTTGGTGAGATCGTTTTATTTGCCTCAGTATAACAATAGCTTTATTCATTAGAAGTAGAAATACATTCTTTCCGATTTTTGGACAAAATTAAAATTTAAAGGAGAAAAATTTATACTACTTCAATCATCAAAATATTCGCCAATTACGTCATTTTCCTGAGTGACAATTTTTGATTTTATGTACTATTCAAAAAGTTCGTCGGAAAGAACTCATTTCTACCCCTAATATATCTTTCAAAAAGTAACATTTTAAATATTGTAAATAAAAACAGTGTTTTGTAAAAACTTACTTTTTATAAGTTACAAAAGAAAACAATTCTTAAATATTAGTCAACAATTATGAAGGTAGGTTGCCGTAAAAAGCGAGTTGGAAGACAGTCTGATGAAGAGGAATTCCCCTAACTTCGAATGGCCATCATTGTAGTGATGGATTAGAACGTATCGCAAATTCTGGCAACAAATCATTCGAATTATCTTCGTAATTCGTAATTATCTTCTTAATAAATCTACGTAACAATGCTTGTAGTAAAAATAATGATAATAGTGAGAAATAACAGTAAACATTACTGATAAAACTCGTAAAATAATTCTAAACTCGAAATATACAAAACAATAGATCTGCGTGCAGATTAGCAGCAAATTAGTAGCAAAACCTGTTTACAATTCGATAGCCATTTGTTTCCGCATTAGGCTGACATTTTGCAAACAAGGCCCGTATTAACAGATTGGGAAACAGATTGACGTCAGAAACCGGGCAGAACCTGTCGTCAGATCTATCAGCAGTATCTGATCGAATTCTGCTGCCAATATGCCAACAGGTATGTCAGCAGGGCCTGCTCGGTTTCTGTCACCAATCTGCCAACAGGTTATGCCAGCGGAACCCGCTCGGTTTCTGACGCCAATCTGTCAACAGTCCTGTACATTACAGATCCTGTATCAAATCTGCTGCCAATTTAACAGCAAATGTAATTGCAGATTCCGTACAAATCTGTTCGATCAGATTTGGCTATCTGGGCTTTTTGCACTGCCAAGTCGTTTTTTAACTGTAACCTAACCTTAATCAGTCATTAATGTCCTTATAGCGAATCCTATTTTACAGTAGGTTCTTCAATTATTTAAAAGGATTTTAAGGATCATAATTAACTTGCTATAAAAATATAATCACAGGAACTTTTTACTTAATAAATAACGAAAATAAGTTAAATTTAAATTGTATAGATGAGTCAGCCTATGGCTGTCGCAATTTATACCTCAGAGGTCGATGTTGCAATAATTTATTTGCACTAGTAAAAAATTCATTCTTGATCATAATAATCTTTCAGACACTCAAAGTGTGATCTGATCAAATCAGGTTCCTGTTTCGCCCATTTCGTCAGAGTTTTAAAAGCTTTTCTTATTTCTTCTTCTTCTTCTTCAGTCAAAGCCTCCAACGACTCATTTTTGCTATTATCATCTTTTTCTTCTAGCTTCACGCTCCCGGAAAATTTATTCTCCATCTCTTCGCATCTTAATAAAAACTCATTAACGCCCTCCTCCGACGGTTGATCCCCGGTAATTATGCTAATCATATCCTGCAAATTAAGTTGCAACGGATCCGGTTCTTCTTTCGTGGGAATTTCTTTAGGAATCTCTTTAATGACATTCCTCATCGTGTTTCGGATATTCGTAACACTGATTTCTGACCACGCTTCATGTAGCAGATCAATGCAGTCTTTGAGGTCGTAATCGAAACAAAATTCCCTCGCTCTGCCGGGAAAGCTTAATATCCGTCTCAGCATTTTATATCGATAAGATTTCTTTACCTTCCCGATTACTCTTTGGTCCGCGGGTGGAAGGGAAGAATTGCTATGGGGTGGTAAAAATATGATCTCAAAGTAATCGTCTTGTTCGTCCGGTAGCCGTAAATTGTAAACTTGAAAATGATCTAAAAGAAGGATTACTCTCCCATAAATACTAGTCTCGAACTGGTGCGCCCTCACGGCCGACTTAAAATGATTCTGATACCAATCGGTGAACATATCTTGATCGATCAAAAGCCGGGGTTGAGCTTTGAAAAGCACCGGCAAGCGATCCTTGCAATGCTTCAGCGCCCTCGGATTCTCGATTTTGCAAACGAACAGAGGCGTGAGTTTATGGCTTCCGATCGCGTTCGTGCACAAACCGAGGGTGACTCGATCCCCTTCCATCGTCCTTCCCTCGATTCCCGCGTCCTCGTCACGTGTTCGCGATTTCATTGGAAGAGCTTTCCATATGAAACTGGCTTCGTCCAGTTTATAAACGTTCTCGTACTTAATCCCTTCCTCCTCTACTCTGCGAGTGAAGCTCTCCGAAAATTGCTGCGCCGCCGTCATGTTCCTGTCTTCTCGTTCGTCCATACTTAGCAAACGAATACTATGACGATTCTTGAAGTTCCACAGCCAACCTCTGCTCGCTTTGAACGTTGACGGTCCTCCGAACTCCTTGTTCATCTCTATCGCTTTCTCTAACAACAACGAATCCGTGATCGAGTAACCGTTCTCCTTCCGCTCTAAGAACCATAAATATAAACGGTTGTCCAGCTCCTCGTTCGCCGGCTTTCGTAGGCTTTTCCGCTTTCTCATACCGACCCCTTGACCGGCCAGTTGACACACGGTCACTGCTTTCTGTCGTATGCGACGAATAGTGGCGGGATGAACGTCGTATCCGGCGGCTAATTTGCTTACGGATGCGCCGCTTTTCAGGTGTTGCACGATCTCGAACCTCTGCTCTATCGAAAGCACGTTTCTTCCATTTATTTTGCTGGCGCTTGCCATTTTTTTTTATTCAACACTTTCCGAACGGTCTGTAGACATTCGACGTGTAGAGAGCCGTAAAGAACGTTCCGCTTCCTTCCGTGCAAACCTCTTTACTGGCTTGCCTCGAAAGATGTCGCTTACCAAACCTTGGAACTTGATCGCTTCCCCCACCATTTGCACGGGCTGCGAGCAAGGGCGGATTAAGGTTTTTGGCGCCCGAGGCTATAAAATCTTGGAAGGCCTAGCTTGAAATAAATCTTTGAATATTAAAATTCTAATATCGGTAAAAATGTTTTTTTCTTGGTTTTAATTTTTCAATCTTCAAATCTTCAATTGTAACTCCAAAAATATCAAAAATTTCTAAATTTTAAATCTTTGGATTTTCAACTTCAAATTTTTTAATTTCTGACTTCAATTCTTAAAATTTTCAACTTCAAATCTTGAAAACTTTCCCACCTTTTTGACAGGCTGCGAGCAAGGGCGGATTAAGGTTTTTGTGCCACGGGGCTATTAAATTAATTTTGAAATTAATTTTTGAGTATTAAAATTCTAATATCAGTCGCAATGTTTTCTTGGTTTTAATTTTGCAAAATCTTGCACTACATCTTCGAAATCAATAGACCTTACTAGTTCAGATTCAATTGCTGAACGTCCTGAAAATGATAATCGATTGTTTAAAGTCGTCGCTGTATACATATTCTTTATTCTTTTTAAAAAAAAATCATCTATTTCTGCCTCACAATTCGCAATAGGCGTAGTTACTAATAAAATATAATATGCAAAATATATACACTGGAAAAAAAATCAATTATTTGTCGATCGTGGCTATCTGATTTAATATATATCAAAGGAAACAATGAATTGTCTTTCATTTAGAACTTTAGTGAGATAAGGCAAAAAGAAATGAGGGTGCAGTCACATGGAGCGCGGAAACGCAGATCGGCAAAGTAACTAGATTCCCGCTTTTCCGCGTTTCCGCCGTTCCGTCAGTTTTGTTTCCCTCAATTTACATGGAGCACAATTTGCGCGGAAAAGTGGAACAGTGACAAATAGACATTTGTATTCATTTCTTTTTATTCTATTCACTTAATTCATTGCAATTTTTATGAATATGCTTATCTTTTCAGCATGTCTATTGAATACAAGCATTATACCGTTAAACATTAATGTTTAATATTTCCGCGTTTCCGCGCTCCATGTAAACTGAAGGAAACAAAACTGACGGAACGGCGGAAACGCGGAAACGCGGAAATCTAGTTACTTTGCCGATCCGTGTTTCCGCGTTTCCGCGCTCCATGTAACTGCACCCTGAAGTAAACGGCTCTAATTTGTAAATTAACAATGTTTTATTATAAATAGAGGCTCTAGCACGCCCCCTTAATTCGGCCCTGAGGAATGGATTATCTACATCTGACGGCTAATATTGAAAACAATAATAACGCATGCTTTCGCGTAAAAGCAGCGTAAAACGATGGAAATGCAATTTTCGTTTGTCATTTTATTTTATTTGTATTTATTGCTTTTAGGTATATTCATCGTTTGGTGTGCTGTATTTATTCTCTCATAAAAGTAGGACCAAGTACACCAAAAACCAGAAACAGGTTGCGATTCAGTCGATTTTGAGTTTTTGTTATACGTACGATAAGTACGTTATTTGAAAAATTGAACTTTTTTTTTAAATGATTGCAGAATTTTTTAGTAAAAATCTATTTAAAGTAAATGTAATTATTATTATAAACATAATACTATTCTTTTTTATTCTTTGGTTCATAGTAAACAATAAGATGGAAAAGATGGAGATTGAAGAACATGAACAGCATTGAACCTCGAAGTATGCAGCATGATGCAGCTTATGGCCTTGAATCATGCACGTTCTTTCAAGTTCTTTCTTTTCAACAATAAGTCCCATAAATTCTAGTTTTAAAAGAAAACATACTGTTTTCCTCGTTCATCATAAGCAAAACTATTGTAAAATTTCTATAAATATTTAGTAAAAAAGAGATCTAAATCTTTTAATATTTACTGTGCAGTATAAAGCTCACAAATTATTTCGAAGCAAAATGTTTCACGCATCAGGTTTCGACACTTTTACAGCAGAATACGCATTTTGAATTCATTGCTATCATAATTTCGAAAATTATTCTTCAAATGATTTTTAAACTGTAATTAACATTTTTATATGAAAAAAATAGATACACGCATTGAAGGAACATAACAATACGCACTTATTTTTGTATTTTGAGGAGTGAAATACCTAATCCTTTGTAATTTAATAAATATTACTGATAATAATCGAATGCTTGAGAAGAAAAAAGCGAAATACAAACCTCATGATTTGAGAAAATAAAATTAGTCACGTCACGTACGTCTTATTCACGTTGGAATCAATTGTAATATGTGTAATATCACAGATCACAGTGGTAATATGTAACACAATATATACATATATGTATGCAATGTATGTAATACTATATAATTTCTTGTCGCGTTAAGTTGTTTTTTCTACTTTTAAGCAGTATTCATACAACAATAGATTAATAATGACGATGCGAATTTATTGTCGCGAGAATACTAATTAGAAATGTTTTAAACACAACCAAAGTGATACGAAAATGGCTACTATCCCAAAGTGCATAAAATACAAGGCACAAACTTCGTTACAAGGTTAGGTTCTTGTTTGCAATACATTTATATAAACTATTGTCTGCTTTAATACAAAAATATTAGATAATCTGAATAAAAATTTCTTCATTATAACTTTACAAATTTTCTTGCATAATGTTAATATGTTTATGGTTACAGCAAAGTGTTAATTATTCTAATTTCGGAAAATTCTGTACACAAATTCATTTTTCTTCGATAAATATTTACGTTCCATTTTCCTATTTGCTTTAAAATTCGAATACAAATACCTATATATTAATTTAAATGAAGAAAACAAAACGAGAAGGTGACACTCTGTACATAACATATTTAGAATGAAACATTGTTTAAGATGTTCAAGTTATGGGCTGCGCTGGACGTACGCAAGGCGATGGAATGGAAAATGTGACGCTGGAGAAAGCAGAGACGAAACAATCGAAATGTCGTCTTGGAGATGCACTTATTTATCATCCGACAAACCTGAAACAATTAAGTTCAATTCCTCCGGTGACTCCAACCGGCACAATAGTAAATTTAGTACCAAAGCACGTTGCCAATGTGAAAGATGAAAAACACATTTTAAATTCGTTAAAACTGAAGGAGCCAAAATTTGTTCCCTATGAACCATATAAAGCAGCTGTTAACCCAATTATTCCACACAGTAAAAAAAGTAAAAAGCTACTGAAAAGTAATTTAAATGTAAACATGAATGCTGCTCAAGTGGCAGCAATGAAAATTCATGACACGGAGCCCTTAAGTGAAATCGCTAAAACAGAAGGAGATAAATACATGGAGAGCGAATGGTTGAAAGAAAAAAAGGCATACGAAGCAGAAATAAAGAAACTCAAAGAAGAAAACAGTCAACTTGAGAATCAATTGAAATTTCAGGCACAGGTATTAAGCTTAAAACTTTATGCAGTAAGAAATATCTGATTCGCTTCATTTATGTTACACCTTTTTAAATAGGTCAATGGAGAATTGAAGAATTTATTAGTAGCTGCTGTAGGAGAAGATCTTGAAACAAAAGTTCACTTGTTGACTGAAGATAAACTGCAGCTTGCTCAAGCTCTTTTAAGTTCTGCACAAAATCTTTCCACTCATCAAGAACAAACTGAGTGGTTGGCTGGTCAGTGTGAAGTTTGGAGAAGTAAATTCTTAGCCAGTAGGTAAATGGAACTTATTAATTACAATTATTATTTTATTATTAAAATACAGGGTGCTGCAAAAAAAATCTGTATTTTAAACGCCAATGAAACAAGCAGGATAAATGCAGTTCAAAATTTTATGATATAGTCGAAAAATACATAGAATACAGTTTGTTTTTATGTAGTTTTGCTATATCTTTCAAATAGTGGCTTTTAATTGCAATATACATTCGAAGTCAAATTTTTAAAAGTTTAGTGTTGATAAAATTTGATACCAATATTTTTCGTATCATTTATAGTTTTTGATCGATATTTGTACTACACGTTAGCTTTTAAATAGCCGCACGAAAAAAAATCGAGAACTGTACGCCAACAAATTCACACGTAAATCACAGGTGAATGGTGTTAAAATTACATGAAAACAAATTGTATTCTATCTACTTTCAGCCTACATAATCGAATAGTATTTACTCTGCCTGTTTTATTAATCTTCAAAATACTTGAGGTTTTTTGCTGCACTCTTTACATTTGTATTATTTATCTTTTACAGCTTAATGGTCGAGGAACTTGCAAAATGGAAAGCAGCTCTCTGTCAAAGAACAACGGACCTTCAAGAAGCTATAAAAAGACTGTTAGAAGATCGCAATATGATTCGAGATGTGGCTCTCAAAACTTACAGGTTTGTTTTTTTAAGTATTTATATTATTATCATGAAAAAAGTCTATTAGACAAAGTTTTCCTTTAAAAACAAGAATTTCATCAAATTCAAGAACAATATTGATAATCAGTATACTGCGGATTTTTATGCAAACTAAAATTTTTATCAATGCAAATAAGGAATTGAAGCTTAAATAACAATATGCCTTATTTTAAAAATATTGTAGCCTTATATTGCATTTCTTCGTAGCTAATGTATTTTTGAATTTATTAACAGCTTCATGGATTTTTGCATATTGAAATTATCATAAATACATAAAAATCCGCAGTCTAATAATCAGGATTTTAAACGCCAATGTCTCAAAAATGAAAACATGCGGTGTTTTATCTTATAACTATGGATGTATTTATTTTAGGATGCTTAGCATCCTCCGTGATAACTTCGATTCCGTTGGAAGAGTTTCTTGTAAAAGACACGAATTGCCAAGTACAAATATTATAGACACAACGCAAGGCTGTTGTCAGTTAGCAGAAATTTTGAAGGTTCAATTATTAAGCGGAGCAGAGAATATTCACATGCACAAAGAGATTGACATCGCTGGTTTAGATATGAAAACGATTGCTGAAAAAAATGCAGAACAAGTAAGTTTCTATTTACCGCATCGGTATTCTTCTATTTTGCTGCAGCTTCTTTTCAGTTTATTCTTTTCCTATTTACAGCTACTTATGAGCCCAAAAATGCTCATGTCAGGGAGGCAAGACGTAGCTTGCAGTGCAGTGATGGGAGCAGCTGTTGCGATCGGTGGCCAAATATTTCTCCCGAAAAGTGATTCGAACATAACTTGTTGCCCTCACTGCAGCGGCGAAATAAAACAAATCTAAAGTGTTCTAATTCCCATATAATTCTGTAATTTGATTATGTAACTGTATTATATATTCCTGTATTCTATTTAATATATATTACATTATTTTTATATTTAGAATTATTGATTGATTTATTTGTATTAAATATTGATTGATAATAAAACAAAGTGAACGGAGAATTTTCATTTCACTGTTCGAAATATCCGCGCATTCCTAATCAAAAAGCGCGCGCTGAAACTTTTACAGCGAATGAACAGCTGATCGCTAAGCGAAAATTTCCCACCAGATCGCGCAACAATACAGAAAATAATGACACTCTAAGTGACACATGGTCGCGTTTTTAACCGTCAAAAGTATCTTTTTATTTAGCGTATAAAAACACAAAAATGTGAATAACATTTCCTATTAATCGGTGTATTTCAATGTACTTTTAATCATGGTTTCATATCCATCTATTAACTTAATAGACTTAATTATCGATGAGGTTGCATTGGAAGGTTTGGATGGCATTACGCTCGAAGGTTAGTGTAAATAACATAATTCTGTAAGTACATAATTTTTCTTAATAACTTTGTAATTGTAATTACGATTACGATTTAAATAACGTTGGACAGCAAGAAAATAAACTCCTATTTTGAGATTGTGATTTTCGTTTAAAAAATATTTTTTTTACAGCACTATGGATACGTTTAGCAAACAGACTTCATTATTCATTGCCGTTACCAAAGCCATTCATGTTACAAATATGGTCAATCTGCGTGCAGGTCAAGGAATTTGGCTTTTTCGAATTGGAGAAGGCTAGAGAGCCGCTCGTGCTTTTCGATCGTTACGAATTTGTTGATCCTGATATAGGGATCATATTGGAACCAGTAGGTATTTTGGACAATGTTTAACCCTTTGACTGCTATGGATGCATCTATGCGTTGGGTAAAAGCTATCGATGTGAACTGTATTCACATACAAGTCACTCTACATCAAATCACACAAGATTTGCCACGTGATCTTCGATTCTTTTCAAATGCAGATCATTTATTTTTACGCTTGAGAAAACAATCGATGTAAAATTGTAATCTTGTACTTTCAATAGTTGTTGAGATAATAACCATTGTGCTTTAGAAAGAGATTTCCTAATGTTTTGCAAACATTTCAGTTAGCTTTTTCAGGGATCAAATGACAACATTAAAACTGTTCCTCCCTGAACAAGCTAACTGCGATGCTTGCGAAACGTAGGGAAATCTATTCCTACAGAATGTGGATTATTCCCGAAAGCTTCAAAAGTGAGAACTGTATAATCGTTTAATTTTCGTAACATCGAACGAAATGGACAGATAAACCATCATTTCGTCTTGAACGCCGATGCTCTATGTTGCAGAAAGACCTTTGTATTTATATTCATACTAAAGCTGGAAGAATAATCTTTGCAACAGTATATTTATTATTAATTACAGCTATTGCAAATAATACTTAAAGAACATTTTTAAGTTTGGATTCGATGTTGTTTTCACTTTCAGATTCATAGAAAAAGTTACTCATCAATTCTTTAAAGTTTCCTCTATCAAATACAAGTTTCAAAAATACGGAGCGATTTCGATAACGCAGAAAAAGAATTCTGTTCATGATAACGCGTATCACACGCGTTATTTAAGCGCTACGAACCGTAGAACACCGCGTTGGATTTCACGGTCTTCTACTATCATCGCGATTTACTAATCTGTATGTTTAATAATTTTAACATTTCTTGATTCGTCATTTTTTTTTCTGTATTATCGAAATCGCTTTCTCTTTCTAAAATTCATGTTTTATATAGAAAACTTCAGGGAATCGAAGAGTATTTTTTTTTTTAGAATCAATTTGGGATGAATCAACACTGGAAATGACACAGTAGAAGTCTCAGAATATTGTTTATAAACAGAGTAAGGCTTATACGTCGCACGGCGAATCGTATAGTAACATTCCTTCATTCATCATTTTCTTCTGTGTTATCGAAATCGTTTTATCTTTTTGAAACGTGTTTTATAGAGAAAACTTCAGGGAATTGAAGAATATTTTTTTACTCTTACTATTTAAGAGGAGTATTTAAACTTACAATTAGAGTATTCTGCAGTCAAAGGGTTAATTATGCTCTAAGGCTTCAAATAATCGAAGATAATATATTTTTTATAGAAAAATGTGCCAGAAGACATATACCCTCACTCTCCCATATACGACATACCCAATGACATTAAAGGATCTTGCTCAACGTACCATAATCGCAAAGAAATCACGGAAGCTGCGAGAAAACTCAGTCTGGACGATGCCAAAGAAAAGTATGGGCAAAAGTTAGTTATTGTTGCATCGCAATCGGCAAGGAATCATGCATTAATGGGAGATGAAGTATCGCCAACCTTAGAATTGAATGCAGTACAATATTGTTTCTTAGAAAGAGTTGGACGATCTCGTTATCAAGGGGAAATTACGCAAGGGAAACTCAGTCTTAACGCGTTAAAAGAAGATCCTAGAAGTTTATTCTATCATCGCAAGTTATTGCTGCGTCACAAGCTAATAACGAAACAGATACATCATCAGAAATGCTGCGATCATAGTTGCAATGGAAGTCTCTTGCATCTTCCGCGATTTTACGTCGAAAGGAAACCAAAGGCAATATTTCTGGCCGAGGAGGTTGTTAAGATTCTGAAAACGAAGCCCAATTACGTTGCGGAGTACGACGAGATAAAACGGAAACTGCAAATCGAGAATGCGATAAAAAAGTTATTCAAAACCTCGTTCTTTCAAAAAATAGTGAAAACAGATATTGTAAGTAACAAACAATGCGTAGAATTTGCTTTAGATTAGTGTCTGTGAGGTAGAATGGTACTAAGGTGGACAAAAAATTTGTATTTTTGGATAGAGGGTACCTTACAGAACTTTGTATCCGAAAGCAAAACCTACAGAATGGCAGCAGAAGAACGATCCGACGAAAGAAAAGAAGATTAAAGTGGTGCAACTGTTACTTCCTGCGATCGATATTGTTGAAGCGTGGAACAAAGACGAGATACCGGAAGAAGACGAACCGCAAGGTTTGTTTATTTGATTACTAGCTGCGACTTCATTTTGCTCTTGTATTTTACTATGTTACGTATGTTTTATTTTGTAGAATTAAATATCTCGAACCAGAAGTTCGGTGTACCTTATTTGAAGCAAGCAAACGCGATAATTGAATCCACTGGAAGCGATGGCGTATGTCAGACGGATCTAGCAAGAAGACTGGGATTGACGAAATTACAGTCCAGAACAGTTTTACGAAATGTAGTTAAATCAGGGATCGTTGCTACTTATATGAACGATATGGGTAGACAGAGATTGACGAAGTATGTATCGAAAAAATTTGAGCACGGCAGTGCATTGAGTAAACAATTTAAGAAAGAGATGCATAAAATCAAGGAGCTCACAAGACACATTCCAATTGAAAATAATGCTGAGAAAAATGTAGTAACCGTTAATGAAAAAAAGGAGCATGAAGTTATTAACGACCAAGAAAAGAAGGTAGAAAAAATAGTTGAGTCTAATACGATTAACGAAAAGACCAAAAAGGATAATACGAAAATGGGAAAAGCATTACAGAATACATTTTATGTGGTTAACCGGATATTGTACAAATATCATTTAACAAAGTATCCGAATAGATATAGATGTACATTTTCTAATTTACGATTAAGCGAAGATAAAATAGGAACAAACGACAGCGACACAAATTTTACAAAAGTGTTGTCAGAATCATCGGAATCAGAACCCTCGTCAAAAGATGGAGACTCGACCGCTGCATATAAAAATATAAAAGTCAGTTTGTCGGTCGTAAGGCCGATATCGAAAGAAAAATCGGAGGGCGAAGTGTTCGGACTTATGGAGAACGTGCAGAGCAGCGAAAGGAAAACCATGACGAATCTTACGTACAGATTACTGCGAAGAGCGAATATGATTATGGAATCGGTGAGAGAGAATCAAGTGATCGACGACATGGCGAAATTAATGAAGATGATACACGAGGAAGAAGACAAGGAAGGATACGATGTGAAGATCGATAAGAAATCTTTGCACAGGTTGTTGCAGAAACTCGCGAAAGATCATTTAATAAAAAATATAAAATTGACGCTCAGTGGAAACGGGAGAGAGAAAAATTTGATGTTCGTATGCGATCCTGGTGTTGATATTAACAGCCCCCTCATTCATTCGGCCGTGGAACAAGCAAAACTCAAGTTTTACTTATTGTCTTCGCAGAGGTCCAGATCGTCCGCAAGGAGATTCGTAGCAAGATCAGATTCCGACAAAACCAACAACGATAGCATGTCGAATAAGTCCGAAGACAATATTTCGCCCATGTCGAAACCGATAATCAATTTTAAGTGTGGTTCCAAAGAGTCAAAAAAATACGGATACAGTCCGAAATTTTTACGAATGAAAGCTCTGCATTTGTTCCTGTTTTATTTGGTTTACGAACATCCCGGAGATCAAAAACTTTCGAAGGACGAGCAAGTACGGATTTTACGAGACAACGACTTCAAAATCACCGACAAACTGGCGAAAGAATTCACCACTATTTACACCAAAGACATCAGTTGGAAAATGTTTGTACCGCCTCTGCCGACGTACATTGGTTGGCCACAAGGCTGGACATTAATGTGCGACGTTCTGTTGCGATTACCGTTATCGGTTTTCCTGAAGATCCATTTTCTTTCGTACGCCATACCGGAGTTAGAAGAATACGTAAACCATCCGATTCGGAAGCATTATCTGGTCAGAGATTTGCCAAACAATATACGAAACTCCTTAATGTACGCACGAAAGTACATATTTAATATTCACGAAACGGTGACTAGATTATGTTACATCGGTCTGGTGCAATTCGGTCCTCAGAGATTGAAGGAAAAGGACCAAGTGTTCATTTACGTGAATCGTAACGCGGAAATCCTGGACACGACGTCTTCCGGGCCCAGTTATCACAAGACAGAAGACAAACCCTACCCTGTACTTAAGTTTAAGTTCAGTGGGATTCACGTGGTGGAGAAATATTGGTACGACCTGTGGAACATATGCATCACTACGCCGTTAGGTGGACGACTCGTTGTACAGGGTAAAGACATAGTCTTGGAGGATTTGGTAAAGAAAAGCGCGATGATCGAATCGGTGGTGGCTCGTACTCCGGAGGAAGCGATCAAACTGGACGTTGGCTACACTCCTGGCGATCGCAAAGGCGCGGCTGGCATCGATTCAGCGTGCTTCGCTCACCTGAAACGCAACTGGAATTGGGGCCTCAGTAGTAACACTAACAATCAGACAAAGAATCAACAGAACATTCAATACGAAAGAGACGTCTATCTTTCAAAGATAAAAGCGAAGCCCATCAAGTTCACAGACTTCTCCGGTTTCAAACGGGTGAGCGGTCCTCCTTCTGTGAGCGCAACGGATCTCAAGAAGAAGGTGAAGACCGACGAGAGCGTGAACCAACAGAAGAAGTATGAAGTGCTGACGTGCTACCAGAGCACGAAGCAGAAGTCCTACGTGAGGAGAGTGTTGCCGCGGAAATGCGCGAAGCGCAGGAAGCGGACCAAATACGACGAGATCGATTACCGAGCGTTGCAACGGATGCACAAGTTGCGGGTGGATTGGGACTTGTACGAGGACAAAATCTTATTAGTTTGTAAAGTTGCTATGATGTATCTTTGCCCGAATCCGCGCAGGCAGGTGATCACGTTCTCCGCGGTGAGAGACGTTCTGAGAACCTATTCGTTGAGCTCGTACAACAAAACGTCGAAAGCTTGCCAGCGACGGCTTCTTTACATTCTTAGACAAAAGCATAACGTTAACGCAGTTGCTTTAGGAGTCGAGGAAGCGAAGCAGAATTTTTATATCAGGAAACGGTTCGACGGCATCGTGGAGAAGCTCAAAGAGGAGTACAAAAATTATAACGAATTCGAGAAGCAAGTCGTGGAAGTGTTCAAGTCGCTGGTCGCTTACATCGCGAAGAAGTATTATGATATATCGGATGTCGGGGGGAAGGAGCCTCTTCCTGTGCCAATGACTGTCCAGGAGTTCAATATATTTTACAAGGTCGTGCATCCTGATAAGCCGTTCGGTAATCGTGGATTCACTAAAGACGTTCGAAGCGTCAACGATATACATTTCGCTGTGATTAATTCTGTTATTCACAGCTCCATGTGCTGCGGCAAGGATAGGAGATCGTGGGTGTATCAGTTGTTCAAAGTTTATCAACAGTATCCAGAGATGCTTCTGCGAAACGCCATGACGAAGATTCGGAGCGACCAAATGGTTACGGTTAAGAAGAATCAAGTACCTGCGTTGAGAAAGTATGGCAACTACATGCCTATGAGTAGCTGCCAGTATCAATTAAGTAGCAATTATACGTACAGGTTTCATACTAAATGGCCGTATGATATATTCAAGGAATCGTACGACGCTTTTCTCAAGCTCAGTAATTGGTATTCGCACAAAGCAAACGGTGAGATTAAAACCGTAAGCAGTTTCGAAGGCATCGAAGTGTCGCCTGTGACCGGCGGCTTAATAGGAGCGATACATGATTACATTATGAAGGATCAGATAGATTTCGACGTTGAGATACCTGATCAGATAATAATGCTTGATCCGAGATTGAAAGAGAAAGACGAAACGTATTTCCGAATCGCTAAACGGTATCAGGATGTTTTTTCTATTTTAGATGATTTGAAGTCCGCGAAAGAGCCTGCTATTCCAAGCAACGATCTGATGTCTGATTACGCTGAAAGTAAAAATAAAAGTGTTAGTTCCGGGGTTGAAATCTTAAGCGATGACCGTAGAATGTTGGATGACGATGAGACACTGGATAAAACTAACTCTTCGGATTTGGATAAACAGAAAAGCATATTTTGGGTGGATGAGGAAGTTCGGGAAGCACCAAAGCAAACCAATGAGATTGGTAAATTCGTTAAAGTTGAGGGTTCGATTCAAGCAAAATGCAATCAGAATAGTGGTAAATTAATTAGTAGCTCTGCTTCGTCTTCTCAATGTTTAGAATTGAATTCAGATAGGCAGAAAAAGTTAATTTCACCCGGAAAGAAGAGATCGAAAGGTGTTCTCGAAGAATCGCTCGATTCGGATGAACCTACGCAAAAGAAAGCGAAGAATAATGAAATTTTAGTTACAAAAAGCGAAGAAGCAATATCGAACAGCGAAGAAGTGTCGAATGAAAAGGCTGGAATAACGAAGTCGTTGAAAAAGGATCATGAACAGGTTTTCACGCGTGTCAGTGATATATTAAAAAATATACCTCCTGAGCAGAGTTATCTGAATCAGTATTGTAAGATCGATGACTCGGCTGATGTCAACAAGCGATACACTCGCATAGCTTTATTGAGAATGAGGGAAGAATTGAGCGAGCTCACTGTAGCAGACAGTCATCACGCGCATGAATATTTTGTTGTCAATATGTTCAAAGTTTTATACGATTTGCAAACATCAACTTCGCAACAGTCAGAAAAGAACGAAATATTTAGAGGTCTTTCGATACCTTCAGAATTGCTGCCTATGCAATTGAACGTTGCCAACGATTTAATTCAAGAGATAAACAAATTCGCTGTTTTCCCGAAAAACAGCATATCGTATTCTGACTTTAAGAACAATTTACTTCGGGACTTGCCGTTTTCTGTGAACGACGTGGATGCAGTTTATAACTTTGTAAATGATAAAAAGGAACTTGGGGCTAGTATTCAAGACTTGATGGTAAGATTAAGTTTTATGAATGAAATAAGTTCAAATGCAGGGTTTGGCGGAGAAACGGGCGATTATAAAAGTTCAATAATTCATTGATATTCTTTATTTAAGAAATTATACGCTTATATAATATATTATATATTTATAATATAAATTAAGAATAATATACGCTCAAGCTTGGAGAAATGTCTGCGCAGAGACAGAGATCACCTTTACGTTATTAAAAAAAAAAAAAATAAAATGCTTTTCTTTGAACTTTAAGGCAGTATAATTGTAATCTCTTAAGTAAAGAATGTCAACGAATTATTGAACGTTTATAATCGCCCGTTTCTTTGCTGCACCCTGCATTTAAATATGTATTAATGAATTAATTTTTATTATTCAGGATGAATTTGAAAACGGCTTAGGAAAAGATTTACAAAGTATTCTTTCTCTCCTCACGGAATATCGTTTACTTTTGAGATGCGGTGTGACAATTATTCGATACATACACCATGGTTATGCCGATTCTTGGTTGATAAATTCGCTTAAAATTAATCGGTTGGAAAGAGAATCGCTTGCCCCTGTACCTAAAGGAAGTCTGTATAATGTGACTGAGCCTGAGGTAATAATAACCGAAGACGTCGATGGAAACGTGATGGAAGAATCGAATGAAAATTTTGGTACGAAATTGGAAAGTAAATCACCAAATGTTAAGAGCGAAAACGTGAATGACTCGGATCCTCGATCGGATACGAAAACTCAGAAGAACGTTCATTTTGATAAGGACGCATCTAATCAGAGCGGCGAAGACGCTAATGCGCAAACAAAGAAGCGGATGCAAAGGAAGAGGACTCGATTATTGCCTCAGAAAGATATGTCTAGAGCTGCAAAGCAGTTAGATCTCGCGTAAGTTGGGTATTTTGTTTAATTTCATTCGTTTCAGTATTTATCTACAAAAGTAATTCGATTGTTAATAATGAAATGACGAATTGTTATCAACATGTTGCAGTTCAAAACAAGAGGTGAAAGTAGTGATAAAACCATGGATTAGAATAGACGGAGTTTTAAATCGCAGAGTGCTTGATCGCATGTTGGGAGGAGTATTGTCGTATTGTTTGACGCATCCTGGTATAGCGTTAACGAAGGTACAAAGCAGATTTGTTCCGCCTCTTCAACCGTGTCAGACACGCGAATTGGTCGAGGTAACGTATCAATTATCGAATAAAGCGAAACGCTTCAGCGACTTCATCTCAGTGAATGTCATAACTAGATAGCGGACCTTTATGCAAAATAATATTGTTACAAGTACAGTAAACGCGCCAAAAAATGGACAGTATGCAGTAAATGGACGGATTTTAGATTAATCAGTAATTATAAATAAAGTAGGGTTTTGATTTAGATTACTGTTTCTTCATTTTGTAGACAAATCGTTTGTTGTGTTAGTAATCTAACATTTTCAATAAAATTGTTTTCTGTATGCAAAAAAATATTTCATATCGTCCATCTACTGGTAATATAGACTGTAAGCAGTATTTTAATCATTCTATGATTGAATAAATTAATTCTATTACATAAAACTACTTATTTCTTAAAATTTATACATTTTTTTGTGCAAAGCGTTTGAATTTTATCTATAAAACAAACATTTCTAAGCAAAACCTTAATGAAAATATTGGAAATAGTTAGGCCGTTCATCTATTGGCTTGCTTACTCTATAAATAAAGAATTAGAATTTGCAAAACAGTATGTGCAATGTTCTAGAGATTCTAACTTGAATAACATTGTTGAGATTTTCTATATTTATATAGCATATGTTAAAAGCTATCAGATTTTTTGCGTACGTAACATTGCCATAAATGCATAAAATCCGCTGTTTATTCATAACATTTTGTATGAAAGCGAGTAACGAAAGAAGAATAGAATCGTGATGTAATTACAGATGCTGGTGAAGTTGAAATGTTTGAAGAAAACAGAGTTGAAAAAATCACCCGTGACACTGTTTTCGAAACCACCAAACATCGAGCCAAGTAAGTTGAAAAGTTTCATTCTGTTAACTTTTTCCTCTATTGATGAATAATTGATTATATTTATCTTTCATTTCAATCATCCTATTTTTCCAGAGATTACAGACACTGATTTTTGTGTTGAAGAAAACATTTTCCTCGAACCAGTAGTGGGAGCAATTTTGAAATTTGGGATATTTTTGAGTACTAAGATGTATAGTACAGACTATATTACGTAATTATTGTACGGTTATTGCATTTTGTGTAAATAGTATATACAAAGTTACGTAATAAATTTTTATAGAATATCTTATTTTGTTCCGATTAAATAAGCCATAGAATAAATAAATAATCAATGTCAGTCATAAATAAGTCTCACATCAGTATTTCGAATATCATTAAAATGTGAATACTTTTTAAATACTATTTCAAGAAATTTTTCTTACAAATAAAATAATAAAAAACAATTCTCAAAAATACATGTTTCGGTCTAAAATAAAATAGATTATTTACTATTTCAAATATTTTGACTGGTCTTAAAATCGCGTGCAACAAGGATAAGGAATATCCTGCCATCAATTTTGATTTATGCCTTTCCTATTATTTTTACATCTAGTATTAGAATCGTAGCAAGAAGTTTTTCAAAATAGGCGATTTTTATCCATCACTAGATAGTGCCGAACCCCGGTTTATTTTTTACTTGCTTCAACACTAAATAAACAGCTTTTATCCCTTTTTAGTCTACACTAATATGTATTTCAAACTCTCGAATCACAATTAAATGCATATGAATAAATACATTTTCTACTTTCAAACTTCTGAAAATAAAAGAAGATATTTTAAAAGATTCATCAGATTTTGGTTGTTGCATTTAAAAAAAGGTTTTAAAAAATGGTAGGAATAATCTCCAAACATAAACGTTCTCATCGTATGGATTATTGTATATTTCAGAACAGCGTTGATAAAAAATAGAAAACTTTTATTTAAAGGATGTAACTAATAACAAGTATCTTTGACTAAAATGTTACAAATACACCATAAAAATTTCCAAAAAATACTAAAGTACTCAGAGTTAACAACTTTTTATAAATTCTTACAGTCGATGTATCGTAGAAATAGTTGGTATATTAAACTGCAAATAGCTTAAGTTAACATATATTAGGCTTTCTGACATCTTCATTACTGAACCAATAAATTAATTTAAATAAACTTGGATGGTATTTGAAGAGGTTTTATGAAACATGTAACTTTTCGTGTGAAATTTAACATGTGCATATATTAAATATTACATAAATAAGCGCTTGTTATACCCGACGGAACGAATGTGTTACAGCTAGGATGCATTATTTTACATTTACACAATATAGTAACGAATATCTAATAATTATACAGGGTGTTCCGCTTAAAACAGGCCTCTTACATATCATTTATAATCTCGTTAAATCCAAAAAATGTTTGCAATGTAAATCAAATGGTTCAGTAGATGATTCAACCTTAAAATTGTTATTTATAAGTGCCATTTTCAAATGTTTTTCTCTAGATCAACTGTGTTTTTATGTCTAAATATTTTTCGGTGGCCTGTTTTAAGCGAAACACCCTGTATGCGTGGACAATGAATTTAAACTTCATTCATCCATCCTTGGTGTACTAAAACACACCATTTATAGTAAACGATTTTTCATTCCACTCATTAGTTATATACATGGTTAGATTAATCATCTAAATGATTTCCTTTAACGAATGTACATACATTGAACATTTCAATCGAAATTACAGTCAAAATGTCTTTTAAAATCACTCGCGGCTCTCGGCCACAAGTGATTAATAAAAGTATATACAATCGTTCAGAATACCGCTCATTACGTCGACTTTAACTTCCTCAATATGAAAGTAAAATTAATTCGAGTTCGTGGAAGTAGCGCGGCGAATGTTGCAAATGTTAGTACCGAGCTTATGAAAAGGTGAAAAGACGAATGGATATCGGAACTAACCTTGGAAGAAAAATTCACTGAAAATGCATGGAACATGGAAGTGAACGTAACAACAAAAACGTTCGAAAGATGCGTAAAATCTGTTGATTCATTATAATGAAGATGAAAAGCCTTTCTCCATTTTAATTTGTAAAGATTACAGTAAAAATTGTTCCCACGATCAACTCTTTTCTTAAGAAGGTAACTTAAAGACGAATTCTTTTGTCTTGTATTTGTTCATAAATTTCGTTGGTTAACAATTGATATCCAGACTTTTCGCTAAGATAATACAACTTGTCTTCTACTTTTTTAGTATTGTATCCATCTTCTACGAGATCTTTTTTCTTCAATTTGAATGTACCTGAAAAAATTAATTCGTTTATCGTTAAAAATACTCATTTTTATTATTGTTATTATTATGTGAATATTATTTAAAATCGATACCTGTAAGATCAATTTTCGTTAAAATCCTAATAAATCTAGGTATTGCATAGAATGCTAGATGTTCTTTCATATCGACTGATAATTTATTGATGTCTAAAGTTCCACTTGGATCATATATTGCAGCCATTCCAGCTCTGCCTTCTAATCCTGGAATCTAAGAAAAAATCGAAAGGTTAAAAATAGTCTTAAAATTTTTATTTTATTTTACGATAAAGCTTTGATTAACCGGCTTAATATTAGAATTAGAATTTTTATATTTTTATTGTACCGTCTTTGAATCAAAGTTTAAAGTTCACTCGAAATTTTACTATAATCATTGCTAGTGCATCGAATAATTGAGGCTCAGAATAGAAACAGAAAATAATTAAGAATCGGTTAATCAAGGTTCCACTGTACTTGAATATTTAATTTACCTCAACTCCATATACAATACAATCTCTATAGTTAATGAGATTACTAATAATTGCTTCAACTTCAGATGTAGAAACATTTTCTCCCTTCCATCTGAACGTATCGCCTGTTCTATCCTTAAAATATAAGTAACCAAATTCGTCTGCTATTAAAATATCACCTATGAAATAAATGAGAATAAAAACTATGTATAGAAAAAGAGTTTTACAAAGAATACTGTTGATTATTATGTGAAGAATTTATACCGCTTATAAATGCTGAATCGCCCTTTTTAAACACGTCGCGAACTATTTTCTTCTCTGACGCCTTTTGATCTACGTATCCTAAAAATGCTCTGGATGGATTACTGGGTATAATTTTCCCAACAAACACACCTGGCTCGTCTAAAAATAATCGAAGGAAAGAATTAATTCATCGTTCATAATATGCAAAATTTAATTAAATATCTTAACTAAAACATACTCACTTGGCTCACAAACTTGACATAAACCTTTTGCATTTCTTATAGGTTCTCCATCGTTATTTGCTTTCAGAATAGATATAGGGTAAACTGATGGAATAATTCGCGACACGAATCCGATAGCTCCAACTTTGTTATCAATATTTACTGAAAAGCAATGCAATCATTTATATTAAAAAATAATACAATGCTAATTAATCCGGTAAATGTTTAATGCATTCTAGAACGGTTCTAAATAATAATAGAAAATCTAATAGCAATAGAAATAATCGAAATTCATTGAAAACGATTAGTTCAACGTCAGGAAAGAGAAGATAGTAATAAGAATACAAATAGCGATAAAATTATAAAGCTGTTGCATAAAAGAGCAAGAATACCGGTTAGATAAGAAGATCTATTTGAGGCAGCGAAGAGGATATTTGCAAATAAAAGGACAATTCTTTCAACGTTTCGTGGATTTCAAAAGTAATGAAAAGAAGCAGCGAAATTCATTCTAAAACAAGAAATTGTTTTACCAATGTTAGCATTTCCTTCTGTTGCTCCATAAAACTCAGCGATTTGCGGGATATTAAATCGTTCTACGAATTCGGGCCATATTTGTGGCCTCAAGCCATTTCCAAACATTTGTCTAATATTATGTTTCTTGTCCTCGGGTTTTGGAGGTACAGCCAAAATATATCTGCACATTTCTCCAATATACTGACCCACCTAAAAATAAATTATGTCAATTTGTTTTTACATTCTGTTCATTCTTTCCAAATACTTTTAATCTGTACATGTTTAACAGTGTTACAGCGGCACCCGCACAACTGACCGACGAGCGAATTTGGTCCAAGTCAGAATGATCGAAAAACTAATTTGACATCTCCGGCATCACGTTTCACTGAGTTTTATGGGCTCTACGTTCAAGAACGAAGGAGACTGCCAATACGAGAACAGTGAAAATGTGAAGTCATGCATTTTTCATTGGTTTTTCGTGAAAATAACTGCAAACATTTTCTTGTATTCTCACGATGAAAAGGAACAGCGAATAAACGCTACATAATTAACGGAAAAATACTACCAAATTTCCCGCAATTTCTTCTGTGAAACGAATATTTTAAAAAATGGAACACTTGCTACTGTTGATGATAATAACGCTCGCGTTGTCCGAGTGCTATGAATTATTCAATACAAAACGTGCGATGGGTTTTTGTCAGGTCGATGAAAAAAGCGACTTGGACGGTAGGAACATAATTCTAGATCCGCATATTTGTTTTACTTTTCTTCTACTTCAAACCATTAAAATTAATGAGTTAAATTAAGCGTAGCACCTCACGAATTTCGTGTAGAATATTAGAAAAAAGTTAAATTTTATTAATAGCACTTATTATTATTACTAGATTCTGAAAAAAATTGAAAGATCACCTCCATGAATCCGAAAAATAGGGTCAAGTTTGAATAGCTATAACTTCGACAAAAATAATCGTATTACTTTTATACCTTTCAAAATTTTCGTTAAACTTTTTAATGCTTTAGGAGTGCTAAAAATTTGTTCTAAGATAAAATAAGTGTTTGTTGAATGTTATACGATTTTTTTTGGTAATGTTATTCAACTTTGAATCGAAAACCGTCCTTCTGATTTTAATTGCTTCGGGAAAGTGCTAAAATCATTGGAGAACTTAGATAAAAAAAAAAAAAAAAAGTAATACAAAGTTTGTACTTTCCTCTTAAAGATATATTCCTTACTTTTGCAATCAGGAAAAAATATTTGAAAGCAGAGATTCCGCGCTTTCAAACCATTTTTCAATTATATCAATACGACTATTTTTGCCAGAATCATAATTATTCAAATTTGTCCCTATTTTTCGGGTCCATTGAATTAATGCTGTAATTTTAGATGAAATACATGATTATGAAAATCTAATCGCTCCACGCTTCAAATACAAATTACACGCTGGTCTTTAGGTCGATTCTTTCGTCAATCCGACTTCAGTTTTCTTCGCACCTCAAGCAGTTGCAATACTTTGAACTTCGTCACTGTACAGAACCTCATTAACCTCTTGAATAGTGTATAAAAAGTAAAAAGAGAAAATTACGTTCCATTCAAGGGGTTAAAGGTCGAGTTCGTGGCAAGCTTAAAACGTTTCGTAATCGAAAAATAAATGTAAATCACTCACAGTACAATTGTATTTAATACAGTCAGTAAAGTATGCGCTCGCTGAGAACTTCTTTCTAATTACTGTCGTTGCACCATGAAGAAGCGTTGCCCCTACAATCAATGCGCCAGCTGCGGTGTGATACAACGGCAGCGGCGTATAAAATCTATCCGAGCTTCTGAATTTCGCTACCATGAACATGCCAGTTGCCATAAATATATATCTAAAACAAACGTAAACTTTCAGTCGGTTTGCGCTTTTCTAACGATTTTCTGTACAAAAATCTGAACAATGAAATATCATTTACCTATTATTAGTAATAACTGCTGCTTTGGGAAGACCCGTTGTGCCACTGGTAAAAATGTATAACAATTTATCGCTATGGGAGCCTTTCTCCTTTTCGGAAAGCTTCAGGGGAGCAGGAGAAACGTCAGCCATGATGGCGATTAAGTCTTTTTCGTCGAGCTTGGAGATCTTTGCATTTGACGAATTGCCGAGTTTGTAGAGCGTAAACTTTTGATCTAGCGAGTCTGCGACATCCGACACGGCTGAAACAAAGATTCAGTTGTATTACGAATGGAATTCATGGGCGCGCATAAAACGAAGAGAGGGGAAGAGAGGTAGGAAACATGGTAAGAAAATAAATATCTTTTTACCATCGGTAAATTCTGTTCCATATATGAGAGCCTGGCATTTGGACACGTTGATACTGTGCAACAGAGCGGTTTTGCGCAGGTTGGTATTAATCAGAGGCACTATTATTCCCAACTTGCTCAGACCGAGCCAAATCGCAATGTATTCCACTCGATTCTCCAGAAGTATGCCCACCACGTCTCCTTTCCGATATCCGTGACTTTTAAAGACATTCGCAATTTTGTTACTATAGTCCTCCACCTGCAAACGTTTCAATTAGATTCTAAACACTGTCTAATCTAACAAGAAAACATTCCGAGGAGAGGGCCGTGATATCAAGTCGATATTGATACTGTTAGAAACCTTAAACACTTTCAAAATGGTCTGTAAAATATTAGCAGCTAATGATTTGTGCAATGCAAAAAAATAGGCTAAAAGGATTCTAGCTAATCGACGAGATCAGAACCTCTGCGACATCCAATGATCAGTTTTTTCATTATAGCATTTATTACAGAATCTTTTTAGGCTGAAAAGTAGGAGATTCAAAGATTTGAAGTAGATTTAGAGTTTTTAGAGTTGAAATTGAAGATTTTAAGATTTCATGTAAATTCATTTTGTAAATTTCAAGATATCAAGTTGCAGTTTTGAAGATTTTCACTGTTAAAATTGAAAATTTATAGGTTTAAAATTTGAGATTTTGGCTTGTGGATCAAAATTGATTCCAAGCCCGAATAGTAAATAAATTAAAAAAAAATTTTTTTTTGAGATTTGAATATGTCAAGGATTTATAAAGTTGGAAATTTGAAGATTTAAAAAGACTGGAAAATGTGGAGATTTCAAGATTCTTCGGAGTTAAATTCATTGAAGATTTGAAGGTCTCAAAGTTTGAGATTTGAAAGTTTTAAGAACTTTTTAAAGTTAAAATTAGAAGTTTAAGGATTAATAATTGGAAATTTGAAGGTTTGAAGCTTCAAGTTGGAAAGTTAATTTTAAGGATTTAAAGTCTAGTTAGTTTTTAAATTTCTTGTTTCAGATCTATGCTTTTTCAAACGATCAAATTTGCTTAGATTACATTGTATTTCAATTTTCCAACAATTTCTAAAAACTTAAAATTCCAGATTTAAAGATTTTTTAAAGGTATCATAGTATTTAACGTAGAATATTTTTAAGCTTGTTTAGTGTTGAATGAATCAATAGCAGCTAATATTCTACAGGCCATTTTGACAGTGTTTAAAGGTTTCTAACAGTATTCAAATCTACTTGATATCGCGATTCTCTACTCGGAATGTTTCTCTCTAAGAATCAAATAATCGAAGGAAACTTATACTAACAAGGGACATCGCCTAAGTGTAACACACCGATTTTGATGAAACTTTGCAGATTCGTAGAATAGCCGAAAATATTCACGCATTTTTTTATCAGCAATCGTCCACATCTAGGGGATGAAAAAAAAGCCTCAAAGTTGGGGCTCGAAAAAGTATTTTTCTTTATATCTCGGAAACTACTGAATGCAATAAGTTGAAGTTGCAAAATTCTTTTAATACTTTTTAATAGCAAATTTGACTACGTTAGCGTGTGATTTTTTAATTAGTTTTCCTTGAAAAGCAAGCAAATTTGTTAACACAAACTAAAAATATAAAATTCGATTGCCTTTATCATTTCTTTCGCTCACGGCAAAAAACCAAAGCAAGCTGAATAATCTACTGGATTCGATAAGTGCGCACTAATGATTTCGAGTCGCAAGCATATTTTGAAGCAAACTGTAATTGGCATAAATTTTTTGTGCAACTAATTGAGTTTAGAAATTAAGCGTAGCTAAAATTAGAGATAATTAGATGTAAATCGTTCTCAGGCCAATATGAACTACTCTAATTTTTTAGTTTTATTCAAATTTACTATTATTTGATTCGGTGTTTCAGTAATAAAATTTGTAAAAGTTTAGAAAGCGGAGTTAATCACTTTCGCTTCTAAACAATTCATATAATGCAGCACCTGTTGAAACGTCCATTCTTGATCCTCGTAGATGAAACAGATCTTGTTGGGATGTCGCTTAACATTTTGTTGAAATACATCGGCGACGCTATGATTACTTCTTTGATGCCAGCGAATAGCCCAGAGGAGTCGTATGTATCGTGTGACGGCTCTGGAAATAAGGAAAACACGCTTCTATTAGTTTTATTTATTACGAGAAAGCAATTGTAATAAACGAGAGTCTGTCTTTCTAGTTTTCACCGCCTTTTATGGTGGTGATTTTTCCCCGTACAGAAACTCTTAACGATCGCTTGGTGAAATGTGGCGTTAAACGTGTTGACACGGTTTATTTCACGTATTTTATTTAACGAAAATCAAGCGACAGGAAAATCTTTGCCTTGTGAATTATACGGTGTTCAAAGAAGAAAGTGTTAAGGAAATTATATTACATTTACGTTTTTGGAAAAATAGAGTAAAATGTAGTGAATCACAAAAAATATTCAAAAAATTAGAGATAGAATCTTGAAGAGTTTTAAAGATTTGAATTTAGAGATTAAAAAGACTTCAAGTCGCAGATTTAATGATTTATAGAATTAAAATTGGAAATTTGAGGGTTTCAAGATTTTAAGACTTGAAGTTAGAAATTTTAAAGAGTTGAAGTTACAAGTTACAAGGTTTAAGATTTAAAATTAAAAAGTGAAAGACTTTAAACTAATGATTTGAAGATTTTTAAGATATCAGTTTGGATATTTTTAGAGTTATAATTGAAGATTTGGAGATTTCAAGTTGAAGATACTAAAATTTCAGACTGGAGATTTTAATACATTTTTTAATCTATAGATTTCCAGGATTTTAAAGATTTGCGGGTTTCAAGTTGGAAGTATGGAAAGAATTGATGTTGGAGGTTTAAAAATATGAAATTGAATATTTAAAGACTTGAAATTTGAGACTTTAAGAATTCAAGATAATGATTCAAAAATTTGAAGAGGAAATTAGAACTTTTAAAATTAAAAATTCGAAACTTTCATGTTGTAAATTAAAGAATGTAAAGTTACACATTCGGAGATTTTTAGAGTTAAAATTCGAAATTCAAGGGTCTGAAAATTTAAAGATTCTAATTTCGAGATTTTAAAAGTTAAAGTCGGAAATTTAAAGATTTCAAGTTAAAAATTTAAGGGTTTGAAATTGAAAGTTTAAAGTTGATGACGACTTGAAAGTTTTTAAAATGACTGCTTAGTGATTTTTGACAGTTGTATATTTTTAAAGTTACAATTACAGATTTGAAAACTTAAAATTTACAAAATAGATTCACAGATTTTTAGAATTAAAGTTGAAGATGGAGAATCGAATCGAAAATTCTATTTGAAATGGAGAATTAATTTTTAACAACTTCTAATGTATATAATAATGAATTTAATACTTAATAATGAGTATTTTAATTTCTTTTATTTATGTGAAATAAAGCTTTAAGTTGTGGCTCCATAAAAAATGCGGCCCTGCTCTATATTTAAAACAAATAAATAATGCAACAAAAGTTATTTTTAGCACGTTCAAGTTTAATACAAATATGCAAAAAAACCTGAAACAAACCTGAAATAAAAATTTGGAAATTGAGGTATCGTATAAATTTACGAAGTGTTCGAATATTCACGTGACTCACTGTACTCATATAAAATTACATGTATCAACAGTGTATTCTCAAGTTACTACTACGGTAGTAGTATTTTTTGATAACTAATGTTTTGACGGTGTCCTACATTTGTTTTCACGTGTTCGTCACAAAACGCTTTCGCAGCAATCGTAACATTACACACACAACACATGTATGTACTTAAAAATATACATCAAGTAAACAGAAACATAATTGGATCTTATAGATAAATAGCGATGCGAAAAACACACATATGACGTACGCATTAATCTTCCATTATCCAGGAAAGAAATTGTAATTGTACACGCGTTTCAATATCACCGGTCGGCTTTGACCTTGACAGTGAATAATCCATAGTAAAGAAATAAAGGAAAGACTACGTAACGACGCATTCCCAGACTATACTGAGAGAAATAAAGCTCATTTTTTATGAACAAATTTTTTTTTCTATTGCATTTTGTAACCGACTAAAAACCAATTATTGTATTCGAAACATTTTTTGTCTGGCTACTAGAAGTGCCCGAAAAATCGTGGCGACAGTTACGTGGGACACCCTGTATGTAGTAGTAAAATCTTGTGCAAAAATTCTAGACAAATTGTTTTGGTAATTTTCCGAAGAAACAAGTTTAGGATAAAAGATCAAGTATTTAATACAAAGGCAAGTAAATAAAAAAGGGAAATAGAAAATAAGAGCGAATTCAATTGAATTTGTGATAGAAATACAGCATTGCCATTATTGACTAAAAATTCTTATTAATATCTTGGAAATTGCTTAACTGGGCTAAGATTGTTATTGAAATTTCTTTACATATCCGTTCCAATTTTAATCAAAGATACAAGAAACTAAATGTTATTATCTACAGTTTGTTGTGCCTTGATATTTGAATAAAAACTTCATTGTCCACATATTTATATATATGTAGTATACTATAATAATGTGTATAAAATGATATGATTAAAATATCGTCTTAACTAATTTTTCGACATAGATACCTCAATAGTTTTTTATTGGAAATAAAAAGCTGCATTGAATAGTGTATTAAAAATTATATGATTCCATTAAAGAAAACGTTTGTCACCTTCATATGACTTTTACGCGTCCATAAAAGAATTAATAAATAATAATAATTATGCTAAATCACATCCTCCTCGAAACCATTTAAATTCTTTTTGAACTATTTCTTTACGTAATGCGAGGTTTACGAGTAATTCGCATTTCCGGATTATAACTGGACACTCTGTATAGATAAAATTTCACCTTGGTAATTAACAGCTAAAATAGCATAATTTACAGAAAGAGAATTTATAATTTAGTAGTATCGTCCATGATTATATTTTTGAACGAATCACGTTGTTTATTGTATTATTGTAACCTACTGCATAAATTTCAAAGCTCTAAAGTCTAGAGTTTAAAATATCTTTGAATAAAGATAAGTGTCACGTTATTAATATCACGCTATACCACAAGCGATTTTTAAACAGAAATATGTAAACAACTAAACCGGTTGCATCTCAGAACGGGCTGATATATGTGCATGTAACTTATTGCATAAGCGCGATTTCATTTCTGATCCCCATGAGTAGTTAAGCCATTATATCAATTTAGATTTATTATCCCTTTTAGGTTATTGTAATACATATGTACAGTATTCTCTCGCTATAAGCTCGCCGTTTTCGTCGCTTCATCGAGCCACTCTTCAATTTCACTGTAACAATTGACGACGTACAAAAAACTATTGATTCCATTATTCCATTACCTTCACGAACATGTGCCTTGCACATACTATTGCTCGATGAAGCGACAAAAACGGCGAGCTTATAGCGAGAGAATATTGTATGTTGAAAACAATATAACATCAGCACGATATTGCACAAGTTCGTTTTATCGTTCTTCCTACAAAAAAATTATTTCAATAATTCATCATTGTGTCACCGTATATTTCATTAACTCCAACAAAAAAAAAAAAAAAAAAAAAACGCATTTCTATATTTCCTTTTCATTTATATTTCTGTTCTTGGAATTTATTAACAAGTTCATGCGCTCATTACTATTTGGCATTATGCGACACGAACGCGTATTGAAATGCGCAATAACTACCTACGCATAGCAATAATGAATCGTATTGTAAAGACGTCTTACGTCGATCCGGTATCGCATATGGAATACTTACGAGAAACTAAAAAAAAAAAAACGGGCAAGAAACTCGACGGTTGCCTTCACATTTTCCGAGGATGTAGAGATTTTTTAAAAATTTGAAATTTATAAAAAAAAATCGTTCTCGAAAGAAGATGCTTTATACGAATTTCAGTCTTTGGAAATTCGACTTTTTAAAATTCTTTTTTAAGTCTACAATACAAATGCGAAAAAATCTGTGGTTATAAGACAAAATGCCCCATGTCACAGATTTTCATTTTCGAGATGCATACAGTAGAACCTCGATTAACCGGCTCTGAACTACTTTCTATTGTTATTATTCTGGGCTAAAACTATTCGACGCATCAGCGATAAAAGTACAGTAGCTTCGCCAGTAAAACTTGGACTTCCAATTAATGATGCTATACTAGAAATTAAGAAAAAGTTAAGGTTTGATTCCAGTGTTAAGCCGGTTAATCGAAATACTACTGTATTCGTGTATAAAGTTCTCATCACTAATACTGTACTACGACCTTGAATTTGATTGAAACCTCGTTTTCGAAGAAAAAATTAATTTCACACACTTCTTCTGTGATAATGATTAAATCTACTTTTTAGACTGGAGTTAAGGTACAAACTCAAGTTTTTTTTTGAAGATGTGACTTGTATCGTTTTTCCTTACAGCCACAGAAATATCTTGTGCTCGAACACAGATGCACTTGCGATTAGATCAGGAAAACACGCAACGAGTCGTGGATTAAGTTACTAGTAAATTACTGTTAATGTAAAGTCACAAGTCACCTCGTTAGAAACGTGCCGACTTGCCTTCGACGATTGACTAATCAATAGGTACAGCAAAAAGGAAACCAGAAATTGTAAAATCTTAATTAGTTTGATTAATCCTGCTGTCTTCTTTGGGTCTATTTGACTCAATCCTGCATTATATTTTGTTCAGGAGGTATTTTACTGTAGGGCTCGTTTTTTAAAGCATTCTTTCGAAATTTTTTATGAAGAATTCATAAAAGTTTTTGCTATCTGTTTTTTCGTACATATTAATATTTAGAGTGTATTACGAAAATTTTTGGTATAAAAAAAAATGAAAATTATTCGAAATGGTCCGCTTTGAAATCATTAATGTAAAAAAGAAGGTTCATGATTCCGTTAGTTCTGGTGATCCAAAACAAAAAACTGAAATTAAATCTTAATTAAGGTACTTGTAACCATAGCAGGTATCAGAATAAAAAGAAAATATTGAAAATTAAAAAAATGGCGATGCTTTGAAAAAAGTTTCGATTTCTTTCAATTTTTTACAGCTTTAAAAGACTAAAAATTTAGAAAAAATATATTCTGACACGATCGTGGTAGGGGAAATATTTTGGTCGCTAATTCGAAAAACATTGATGATTTTAAAGCAGAATTGGGCACAATGTAATTTGATTACAAATAAAAAATTATGATTAATTCAAGTACATTAATTCAATTATTATCTTCTGTGACGGTTCATCTTTATTGACTATACAGTCAAATTGTCGTCAGTAACAATTAACGATTACAGAAAATAACTCTGGTTCAAAGCGAATCACTTCGGATAATTTTCATCTTTTTCATACCAAAAAAATGTTTTAATATTCTCTAAATGTTGATAAATATATAGAAAAAACTAAATATCAATAACTTTTATGGGTTCTTCATAAAAAAATTTCGAAAAATCACTTTAGAAAGACATTATATTAGAATATCCCCTTAAATCTGTGACTATAAGGCAAAACGACGTATGTATGACTTGTATGACAAATATTTGATTTTATACCATAACTTATAATTGAAATCTGGAAAGTAGAGTTCATATCTTTATCAGAGAAAAAATGCATTTAAAGAATGTTTCCCATTGAAAATAATAATATAAAAAAATTTGAGTACATAAGATACAGTACTGATATTTAAAACTCTCGAAAATCAAAGCATATATGACATGTGTAACATTTACAATAACAGTAAATAAATCAAATTTTTAACAGAACAATAAGGTTAATTACATGGACCTATCGACACGAATTCTTTATAAAAAATTATTTATCTGCGCGCTTCACAATCGTCAACATACTGACGAAACATTATATCGAACTGTTTATCTATAATAAATTATAACGCAGATTAGAAACGTACTACGATCATTTAAGCGTCATTACTATAATAGTGATCTGAATAGCTATTCCTCCCAATTTCAAAATCAATTCGCCCATAATAGAAGGTAATATTAAACTTTGACCGATGATTTGCTAAACCGTAAACATAGATTATGCTTAACATGTCCTTTTTGATTAGGCACTACATAGTTTCTGATCAGTTCATGAAAAAAATCGTTCTTTTAAGTTTATGTCAACAAGTGATTATTTAAAATAATTTCTGAAGTAAAGATTGACTATTCAAAAATATAAGTATGACATGTCAAAGCAAGTAGTATTGTGCGTTTTCGTAAAAATAAATGTGAAAGGTAGCACACTTCCATAAAGACCTTATTGAACGCCATGTCTTACTGATCGGTGTAAGAGAGTACCGAGAGTACCGTTAATAATACTGTCGATCTGTTTATGCTGTTGCTACTATTGAAAGTTATTCTCATATTTTGCTTATTAAATAATTTATTTACAATGTAGAGCAAGAATTTTAATAATATTTATTTAAAAATTATTAAATTATTTAAAAATTAGTGATCAATTATTTAGTTCCAATGTTTCCTCGTGTAACTACTTTTTTTATCACCTAAATAACATAGGCTAGGACAAAAAATTACAAAAAGAAGTATTAAATTTACATTAATATACTAAAAATAAGTTTGTTTTTATTACCACAAGCTTCTTTTGCTTATTTTTGTTTCTTTTTAAATGGTATTTGCGTTTTGCAGTTCATTTTAGATGATCAAAAACTAGTTCTCAATCACCTTATTATTCTATAGCTTGTAAATAATTCAATTATACTTATTTTCAACTTTTTAAAATCTTTTCTTGAAAACAAAACATAAATTTATCTTTTAATAATAAAAAACTATGGTTTAGGATTTTATCAGGTTAAAAAAAAATATTACGTCGGAAAGGTTCCTAAAATGATCAAAAACTAGTTCCTTTAACGGTAACAATTCGAAATGTATTATCAACCGACTAAATTGCAACTAAAATCACGATTTGTTAGATTAGGTGTTATTTATGAATAATAATTTATATGAAAATATATAAGAAATGTGTTTACTTCAAGTGCAAGATAAGTTAACGCTATTTTTATTCAAGGCATTATTTTATCTGTAGACACAGTTATTTTTTCGATCTAAATCGATCCGTGTCAGAAAACTATATAGGCTTTAGTCTTATCAAAAAGAGGAAGTGTCTTATAGACTTCGTCATGACCTTTATAACCCGACTATGTTTGTTTTATTAAGTTTTGTATCCTTATTTAAATAGCGCTCCATCTGCTTCGAGAAGAGTTCATTACCCCGGGACACATGCGTCTTCCAAGGTCAATCAAGGTCATTCACGAACCTCTCATACCTAGATTTGCTAAACGACGAAAAAATTTTTCAAGTCGTAAACATATATCACACAACTACACGCCGAACTCTGATAAATGATACGACTTATCAGTAATAAATCACGAAATAGCGGATTAGTAAATTCGAAACATGTTTTTGATGACGAATTTAACAAAAAAAATCGCGTGTAAAAATTCGAATAGAACACCCTGTATATTATCTCACACAGTGATTCACTTTTTCATATGAAGAGCTACATAAATATGTACATATTTTCATTCCGAGTTCCACTCACAGACTTCTATATAGAAGTCTGTGGTTCCACTGCAAGGTTAACCTCAATATACCTTTGACAATGAAATTTTTAGATACGTAGATACCAACACTAACTTCCTTATACTTTCCTTAAAATGGAAACAGCTATTTAAAGAAATAAAATCTGTTGTTGTAAGACAAAACGTTGCATGTCACATATTCTTATTTTCGAAATATTCGCGTTTAAAGTTCTGATCATTAGACAGCAAAATAAAATTTTTATAAGCGCAACTAAAGAATTGGAACTTAAAAAACAGTAGGTTTAATGTTTTAAACATTTGAACTTGAATAATATTGTTAATATTTTGTATATTTTAGCATATAACAGTCTCGTAAATTTTTTACTTACATACTTCACATTGTCATAAACCATAAATGCATAAAATCCACTGTTTACTGATCATCAATATTGTAATGTAATACTGAATTTATTACATCCTAGTTTCTACACGAAAACATTCGTTCAGTAAATTTTTTCTCTGATAATATAAATTCTCCTTCCCAGACTTGAGTCAAGCTACAAATTCATCCTTTTTGAAAATGTGATTTGCGTCGTTTGTCTCCACAGCCACAGATATAAATTTAAATTCTCATTTCGAACCGCCAGGAAAAACACTTGACCTCTCCCAAACATGTTCGTTAAAAATCCAAAAGCAAAAATTTCTGTCATCTTCGTTCCACGATTACTTTCAAGGTACACGTGACTCCACAACTTTCCGCGTTCTGCGTCATTCAAATTCGGAAATTCCGTGCGTGGGTACATTCGAAATATCCTCGTCGATTTGTAATTCCTATTCGGGGCCCCAGGCCGCGCGTCGCGCAGCGGGAACAACGGGGGGGGAAAAAAGAAAAATAAACGCGTACGCGCGATTCTACTTACATGAAGTCTCTGGGCAGAGTTTTGTAGGCGACGTAAAACCACCGGAATCTTCCGCCGGATACTAAATACGCGACGAGAACAACGACGAGCAGCTGCGCGAGGAAAATAGGGCCCGCGTACATGGTGACTAACGCCAAACAGGCCACCAGGCACGCCAGCAACATCATGATGAACGCTAAGCGGCGAAGCAAGAGGCCGACTGCTTTCCACCGGTCGGGCTGCCCGCTCGTTTCCGTTCCTGTTCCCGTTCTCGTCCTCGTCTTCACCGTTGCCGTCGTCGTCGCCGCTGTCCCCGCTACTGAACACACACACGCACTAACACTCAAGCGTTTGTACGTTTCATTCGGTTCGGTTCGAAGCAGTTCGAAGAACCGCGGACGCATCTACCGTTCGTCCGGCTGCACGCAGGACGTCGTGGAGGTGATTCAGAATCTGAGCATCCTGGCTGAAACTATTGGGACTTCGGTCTTCTACAGAGGCGGAGTTAGAGGGTTGGCGCCCCTAGGCTAACAAGCGTTTGCCGCCCTTTCCTATTTTACTCACACGTTAAGTAAATCTAAATGGTATTCATCCGAGACACTTTATTTTAGAACGAAAATCTATGCAATTATTGTTGACGAAACAATGCAATGTTAGAGACAAAAACACTTCACTATCTTTTTCAATTTCTATCACCTAAAATTTACCGCCCTAGGCTGTAGCCTACTTACATTCGCCTATATGTAAATTCGCCTCTGACCTTCTGGCAAAATCATTCAAAAAGTTTTAGTTATAAGTTATAAGAGACGTCACTGCAATTCGTGCTGCAGATTTCAGGGTTTTTTACTATTCATTTCTCTGCACCAGTGTTTTTAAACTTATTTTTTACCATGCGGACCAACATATTTATTTGTAATTTTATCGTGACCTAAATGTTTATGATAGAAAATTTTTAAGAACTCGGTGAATTGGAGTCACATTATACATATACGGGGTAATGGTCCCTATTAACATTAACCCCTTGTCCTACAATTTCCTTAGGCTATAAACTTATGAATTATTTTAAACAGTAGATAAAAACATGAAATACCTAATTATTCATTGCATGAGATGAAAAAATAATGTAAATTTGTAGTTATCTAGAACTTTCTCAACTTCTCTTTTTCTTCTGTTGCATTACTTTAACAACCTTTATTCCAATACTTGAGGCATAATTCGTACCACGAATGTCATATTATTATAGGAAAAGGGTTCTCGATTTTGATGATTTTATTTATTTATTTAAACCAGACGGGCGAAGCTCTTTACATGTAATAATAAGTATAATAATAGTTAAGACGTGGTATTTTTCAAATTCTTAAACTAAATTGAGAAGTTTACTCTTAAACAACGAGATATCACCTGATAAAAAATCAACATTGTTAATAATTGTAAATTTTGAGATATGTTGTAGAAATCAACATTTTAAACAACTTTTTCCTACACATGCAACCGGCAACCGCTGCGCCGGATTCTCTTCAGGATCCCATTAAAAAAAGGCGAGGCGCGCGCGGTCCTGCTAACCGCCTGAAAAAGTCGATTTTTAGGAGGAAACTCATCCTGAAGTACCAAGCGCGCCTTGACAAAGCACTTCAGGACGAGTCTGCTTGTAAAAGTCGACTTTTACAGGTGCGCCGCACCTTTTTCTAATGGGACCCCGGCTTTAGTTTTCGAGATATTTGCTAAAAACTAAAAAGTTTTTAAATTCTAACCTTAAAGTTCTTAAGCGAAGTGTGGGGGCGAAGCCCGAACTCCCGACTCCTAACCGGGGTAGGTTGAGGAGAATACAAAGGTTACATGTGTAGGAAGAAGTTGTTCGAAATGTTGATTTCTACAACATATTTCAAAATCATCAAAATCGAGAACGCGTTCGCTTTTTAAATAATTACCGTGATTTTTAATAACAAAAAACACTGACCAATTAGCGAGTACAGTGGACAAATTTCGGCGCTATATTGATATATTTACTTATTGCCGCTATACGATCTAGTGGCGAAAAGTAGAACAATTATCGGGTTATTTCGAACGTTTGATGTTGAATTTTTTAATTCTGACACATTATTTAACGACAGAAACATTGTTGCATTTTTTTTTAAACCGTTTGAACCAGTATGCGGTGCTGGGTAAATTTCAAATAGAAAGTACTGAAAATAGTAATTGAAATATTATTATTTAAGTAAGATAATATTTCAAACAGTATTTTACTTCTCAGTTTTACGTAGAAGGATATTTGAAAGTATTTATTTATTTATATATATATGGATTGGAATTATTAATTGAAATAATATTTTTTGAGGTACATTAGCAATACTTATTTGAACATTTCAAAAATTCAAGCTTGTAAGTTTTAATCTTTGAAGCATAAAATTCTAAAATCTTGAAGACATGAAAATTAGAAGCCTGAAATTTTAGATATTTGAAAACTTGAAAATTTGAAGCTTGATATTCCGAAAATTTGCAGATTGAAAGCTCGATATTCAGGAAATTTGCAAATATTAAGCTTGAAATTCTGAAAATTTGCCATTTTGAAGCTCCGAATTCCGAAAATTTGTAAATATTAAGCTTAAATCCAAAAAATTCGAAAACTTGAAGCTTGAAATCTAAAAAATTTGAAAACTTGCAAATTTGAAGCCTGTTTAATCTCAAAATTTGCAGATTTTAAGCTTGATATTCAGAAAACTTGAAAATTTTAAGCTTAGTATTGTGAAAATTTAAAAATTTAAAGCAGGAAATTCTGAAATTTTGAAGTTTGAAGCTTGCAACTTAGTCTTATGTTAGTCTAGCTTGTTCTAACCCAATTACAGAGCTCTCAGATTTCAGGTAGCAGTCTCACAGAATTTACCATTAGTTACAAATACGCGTAGTATTGGTCTGCTGTATTTGCTCTCTGATTTTTCGGTGTTTTTTGTTAATAATTCGTTAACAAAGTGCTATTCAACATTTTTACTAAGGAAAAAGTTCTTTGAAATCACCTTAGGAATCACTCCTTTCAAAGACTTGCAATATTTTCGACACATCCTGTATAGTTATTTTTATTCTTCAACTATTTAATTCTATGTAGAATGCATAAAAATTCATGACAAAACCTGTCATATTTGAAGATTCTGAACAGGTTTCTCAGATTGTGAACCACTCTACGCCGTGCTATTTGCAAACCGCTCGCCAAAAAGCTCATCGACGTTATACACACCGTCATTTTTCAGTGTACATAGACGCGTCTACACATCGACGTTTTCAGTTGTGTCGGTGAGGTTTTGAAGGCGAACAGCTCGCCAAGCGACTCATTAGCGCATAACACTATGTAACAGTCGTTTACCTATGGTTTCATTGTTCGGGAAGATTTCAACTTCCACCTCTACGCTCTCCGCGTTCGGTTTGCTCCTTCGTTTGTCTTCGGGATCGACCTTGCTCTCGGCCGACGTCGACGTCCACGACGAAGACGTCGGCCGCGAACAGATCGACGACGAGAGGCTGACGGAGGGGTCGAGTGCACCCTTTTCTAAATCCTGGAACAAAACAATTCGACTGACTTAAAAAAAAAAAAAAAAAAAAACGTGACTCTGCAGGGTTCGCCAATAATCATCTCGTCATCTGAAGTATCCTTAATGAGGCCATATTGTAATGTCAGTGAATTGCGAGAAATGAAATTCAACAATACAGATAAAAAACTACAATATTGCGAACCTCGGAATTGAAAATTATCGTGCACGTCTGTATCTTTAAAACCGCGCAACGTAAATAGTGATTAATTGGTAGATACTAAATACCAACGTGAAATGTTTCATAACGTGCATCAGTGACTTGCGATGGACTTGAATATTGAAACGTGTAAACAAAGATAGGTATACATCGAATCGAGTTCTATTGTACCGCGCGAGTTCCTCATTTGTCGTAATAATTCGCACAACCGAATGAATGATTAATACAAATATTTTGCCTTTCCTCGGGTGTTGCTTTACAAGCCTGCTAGAATTTCTGTACTTTCTACTTTCTCCTCAGGTTTCTCTCGTAAGATATCTGATACGCGAAAGCGATCTAATTTAGCTTTTAATTACGATCTCGTTTATATTTGTTTTTTTTGTTTTTTTTTGTTTTGTTTGTTTTGTATGTTCTCTTTACGCTTTTCGTAATACGAAGATTCCGATTCAATTACTTTTTTGCGTAGAATGCACGCGCGTTCTTTTTCCGTTTCAGAATTATTCTTGTCGGTAGGTCACACATCCTCTAGCAACGAAAAATGCACGCGAACTTTCGCAAACATTTGCGATCGTTCGTGGTAAAACATTTACCGAGAGTCGCTACATGCACGCTTGGAAGCACATCTCTGTTCGCAAACATCTCGCTTCTTTGTCAAAGTGAATTCATATTTGCGAAAAATATTTGCTGGCAGTTTGCGTGCTCAATGAATAGACGATTTTACGCATATAGTTTTCTTTTCACATTTCTTACAAATAGGATTCTTAATAGTGCGAATTATAAAACATGACAAAATCCTCTGCAGTGGTAATTTACTACATGTTTACGAATTTCATTATCGATTAATGTAAATATCACAAAATAGTACAATATGATTTTTCCACCGATCTAACCTTATTTATCGGTTCTCCTAAATTAACCTACATTTAACCTGTTCCATTAATCACTTTGACATTACTTGTCGGAAATTACAAACTCCCGCTATCAAATGAAACATTTACTTACCCCTAAAAGATATTTATGACTTCGATTAACAGTCTGATACGAGGCTAGAACACATTTTTGTAGAACTCTTTTTAGTCTCGTTTTGAATGAGTAGATTGACCACGCTGGGAATACAGTTCTGTGTTTCTCAAATGTTACATTTTTTTATCAAACCGTACGAAAATAATACGTACTTATTTTGTAAATTATGATAGTAAAACGTACACAAATCGCAATACACTGTAACACTCTCGGTACCGGGACGAAATCAATAATTCGCCTATGGCGCTACCGTGCGGTGAAATGCTGCAGTTTATTTAAATGTTGCTAGTGGATGTAAAGTAGGATAATAAATATTGCAGTTTAATTAAGTACCAATAAACAATCTTCCTTTCATCCTCAGATCTAAAGAAAAGTAATTTAACTAATCATTTAATCGACTGTTATTTATGTTTATTTGAATAATGATCCGGAATTCTTATCAGTCTTATTATTTAGAGATACATTTTTTTACCCTATTATTATCCAGTGTAAAAATATAAAGAATATATATGGCATTACGCAGTAGAAGTACTACGTAAACAAGAAAAAAAGTATCATTAAACCCAATCGACAGGCGGTTTTATATATATAACTCTACGGTCTATTATGTAAGAATTCCTGACACAAGTATTATACGAGGTGTTTCAATTATTAACAGACAAACTTTGATGTACTTAATCAATTTTCCTATGAATAATGGTATCGTCTACTGCTTTATGGAAATGGTATTATCAATGGCTTTTTACAAATATCCATATACATATCTCTATAATGTCATATAATTTCCTTGATGACGGAAACACCTTCCACGAAAGAATAGGAATGGGAAATAAGTTCTTAAATAAGGTGCTCTTAAGCCGGCTTCTCACAGCTACTTTGGGAGCCTACATATGCCACGCCCCAAAAATGAAGGAGCATCACACTGAATTGTGATTGGCTCTGCAACACGAATAGAAGCAGAAGCTAGTGATTTTAAATGCGCGAAAATATAGGAAATCTGGGAAATAAAATACACTTTATAATACTTGGAATGTAAAACACACTTTTATTCAAAAAACTGTCCAGCAGGCAACTCAGAATAATAGGAAGAGGAAATTAGCCGTATCTCTTAAGGCGGCTTCCCACGGTTAGAAATTCGATGGGCTTGCGTTTGCCACACCCCATTCCTTCGGTTAAATTAAAGACAATTTTTTCACTTTAATGCAACTTTGTTTATTGAAGTATTTTACTTTGTTTTATGACTTTTAGCCATTTTTCATGTGACATCATTATTCTACTCCTGTAGAATTTCTCAAGTTTCAGGTCCAAAAATTGCACAAACAGCACGAATTTTCTACTCAATCCAATATTATGCGTTGCTGAGAAGATGTTCCGCGGGCAACTCAGAATCCACTGACAATAAATCCACTGACACTCTGACAATAAATTTGCATTTTCCTATTTTGTTTTCTATACTTTCGTAGATCTTTTTTGAAAAATAAAATCATTTTAAGCCACGTTCCCATGGATCCGATAAAGCTCCACGAATATAAATAAAACTGAGCATAGATTCAACAAGATTATATTTCCATGTCTGTAACGTGTCAAATTTTGAACCATGGAAACGCGGCTTTACGCTGACTGTAACCCAGCGTGAAAATTCCGTAGGAGTCCGACTTTACATTGAACAGCACTGATTTGTTAATTAAATTCGTTGATTATCATACCATGAAAGCAGCTACACATTTCTTAATTTATGATACAATACTTTAAGTTCTAGATTTATTTTTGTTATTACTCATGCTATTAGAAATTGGGAGATTATGCCAGATATAATAGTTTCTAAAGAGAAGTTCTAATTTCAAAAACAATATTCCTACCGAGTGAACGATAAAAATCTTTCATTTCTTTAATTCCAGTGAAAGATAATTAAAAACAAAACAAAGTCGAACCGAAAATGTGAGAAGCGGCTTAATACATTTCGCAGAACTTAGGAGGAAACAATTAACTTTCTCAAGACGTGCTTATATAATATTTGAGTGACGGAAAGGCCCAGAATCCCGGCCGCCATTTATTCAGTGACGCGCGTCTTCCACAATATCCAATGAGATTTGCATAACTATCAGTCATGATGGGAGCAACGTGGTTGTCCTCTGGAAAAGGATAGCATACTAAACGAAGACAAAAAATAGGTGAGAATTCGCGACGACGCACAGTGTGACGAGCAATAGACAAAAGTCGAAAAACTGAAGTTTAAAATTCATAGTTTTTTATATCTTAAAATATTAATAATGGATCGTAGATTCTAATAATACTCAGAATTTTCACTAAATTTTTTAATTATTTGACAAAATTTATGCTTAACACTACTCATATTTTTAGTGCATTTTTTCAAACATGTGCCATTTGTAGAATATTTATCCGATTAATATAATTTTTATAAGTTATGTTTAGTATTATAAGACCTCTTAAATTGCACAATAAATTTTTCATAATATTAACAATGTATTCCAATTTTTTACCTTGAATGTTTATCAACTTTGACTTGGGTTTTAAAAAAAGTACCCAAAAGTACCTCCGTGAGTTTTGGTAAATTCATTGGGGGCACACTAAAGTTCATATTTACGTTACATTTAGCTGCTCAAATTTGCTCGAAATGAAGAAAATAGTAAAAATCAGTATTAAGATGTTCAGCGTCAAGGTTGAATAATAATAGATGAATCACTTGAATCGTCAGTTACGAATACCGATTCAACTTTTAATTCGGATACAGATATTACTTAATATTCAATATTTATAATTTATTTAGAATATATATTTAAAAAAAGTTTTAAATGAGTATTTACTTTTTATCCATAAATCTGTACGTTCTAATCGATCACTTCGATTTTTCTCGCATTTTCGATAAATAAACAAAAAAAATTTTCAAACAAAAGTTAATTGGTAATCAAGCAATAATATATTGCAATTGAAAAAAGGAGAAAAAACTTTTAATTAAAAAAAAAATTAAGGCTATAAATTGTTTCTTAATGAAATTTTATTTTTTTATTTTTATTAATCATTGCATCTTTACGTCCTATTTAAAAAAGTATTAAAGGTCTTCGGTCGAAAATCCATTAGTTTACAAGTTATGAATTTTGTCCCTAACGCCTATGTAACTATTCACACTGTGCGACGAAGCCGAAAGATGTTGGTCAAGACGCAGGAGTAGGGCGAACACCACGTGGAAGAAACGCTGTTCCCGAATCAAAGCGGTAACTTCGCGAGGTGAACGCAAGGCGTTACAGAACTCAAAATTATTTTGATATCGTAAATGTTTAGAACTCTTTATAACAAAAGTTTGACACAATAGTAATTAAATTCATCAACTTCGTTTAACACTGTCGCCGAATCTCCACACGAAAGGTAACCGATTCAGTTTGGCGGCGTTATAAATTGACCTTTAATCGGACAAAGGGAAAAAGCCAACATTCTGTTACTACGTTGCTACTGACGGAATCATAATTTAAAACTAAATAACGGAAATGACGCAGATTCACGGAATCGACTCATTATTGGTTCGAAACTTTGACCTGTCGGATAAAAGTATGCAAACGGAATTGATGAAAACCATTATCTGTGAACTGAATAAAAGTATCACGTCTATTACAGTTTATATTGTATACAATTTTTATTGTACTGTAATGTAATGATTAACTTTTAATGTAATGTTTATTATAGTTATATGGTTCTTACGTAATGGATCACGGTTGACGAAATGCGATAATTGCTTTTTTATTAAGTACTATTAAATGGTTGATTTTTAACTACGATTCGTAAAAAAGATTATATGTATATGACTAGACTACGGATGTTAATCCATTTAGAGCGATTTTACATGTGCTAATATGCATCATCATCAAAAATGAAATATCGAAAATAAAATATATTTTATAATATTTAGAAGGTAAATCATATTTTTATTTGTTAATTTTCTTTTTCTATGTCCTTAAAAATAATAATAATAATTTATTGCTCAATCTACACATAGATTTATGTCTTTGGATACAGTGTCATTGCTCACAAAATATTTTAACTTCGTTGTGTTTGGTTTGCCGTCGCGTTATAATTAGACTGCGGATGTTTATACAAAATCATATTTTTTATAGACATGCAACAGTAAACAAATTAGTAATAAATGTATATTATTTTCTAAATATTATAAAATGTATTTCATTTTTTATATTTTATATATTTCTATATTCTTGGGTATCTTTACAGGTTATTATAAATTTTAAAATTGCCAGAAATGTATAAAAATCCGCAGTTGTCTCACTTTTTGAAATTATATTCTCTAAATTCTTATTTTGAATTAAAAATTTGTACTTTGTCGTTAAAATTGATCTAATATTGCTGCCTTAACTTAAAAAATAATTTAATTATGCTTGTATTAGCAAATTAATACTAGGTAACTTAATTTTCTTAAAAATATAAATTTGCATATGCATCCGTAATCCATATTTTGGACTAATTAAGACTATAAGTCTTAAACACATGATTATTAAAATATTAAATGTATCACAAATAAGAAATAATTTACAGTAACTCACAGACTTGTTCACAAAGAGTACATGTTAAATTTCTTTAAATTTTGAAAATGGGATTTGCCTTTGCACAATAAAATTTATGGCAACTGAAAAATAATGAAATGTGAAAGTTACTAAGACATAAATTGACAGAAAAAATATAATATTGGGAATTTTATGATTAATTAACCTTTGAAATTCATGTGAACGAATCTGTGAGTCATTGTATATTGAATATTATACCGAAACCTTAAATGTATCTGGCTAGTAATAAATTATATCATGATTACGATGTTCTCTTTATTCATGTTCTTAATAAACCTGTCAAGTCTTTTTAAAATTCATTTGTTTCCAACTGTAAAAAGTTTACTTCTCGGTTTTTATGGTACACACACTTCCCTCTCTATACGTATTAAAACTCAAAACACGCATCAAATTTCTATTTCAAGAGTAAATAGTTAAAAAAGATTCGTTACAATGAATGAGACTCTTTAAGACCCATTAAATATTTACCTTTAATATAAAAAAAATGCGTGATACCATAATTAGCTTCAATATTCGATTTATAAAATAACTTTGATGGAGTTTAATGTTATATAGATATAACACGAACAGAACGTGATTTGTTATTAAACGATTTCCTGCACCGAAATAACTAGAGCGTCACTTTTATAATACATAATACTTACACGTTCTTTATCACAAATTGTGCTCGTCCCATTTCTCATATTACCACTGGATTCGTTCGAAATGATTGGTGACATGTTCACAGGATCGGATCATGAACTATTTCAATATTAACAATTAATTTCAATGTACACGTAACAACGAGATATTAAAAAATACAGCATCGAATACGGAGTTTCGAATTTCCACTCACCACAAAGAATTTCACTTGTTACGTACGAACACGGATACACTTCGTTAAAAAAAAAAAAGAAGAGAAACTCGAATCACGAATACTTTTTTATCGAGTATTGTAGTATCGTAAAAAATCGTAATACTTATTTTGCGGCGAGGAAATAAAACTGTCACGCGCGAATCGTGCTCGGGCAGTCGTGTTCTCTTGAGACGGAAAAAAGTGATTGAAAGGAGGAAAATTCAAAATGAATATGGAATTTTAGAGAGGAGAAAAAAAAATGACAAGCAAGTTCACGTGCGCTCGCGCTGGCTATAAAGTGACGGTAGTACTTAGCCAACTTACTAAAGCGGAATAAATATCCGTACCCAGTTTACTGGGCTGACCATGCAAGTGGATCTCCCTCCATCGTTGTACTACCTGTCCCAGGAATACCGCTATCGGGAGGCACTTTCCACTCATCTCGAGCTCAATCTGTCGAGACCCAAGAAGAAAATTGGTCTTGAGCAACAACAATGCTCAAATGTCTCCTTGGAATTGTCGTAAACCTGTATTAGCACCGTACTTTTAAAAATTACGTAACAAAATATTGTTTCTTTTATACAAATGTAATATTTTAACGCTTAAATAAATAATTAATTATTTTAGGAAAGGGAAGTAAAATAATCCATAGCAAAGTTAAAAGCTGGTTTCTCTAGTATTATTTTTAGTTGGCATTTTGTTGGGCCAACTCAGAATTGCACAATTCCAAGGTTAAAAACTGGTTTTCTTAGTAGTAGTTTTGGTTGGTATTTTGTTGGGCCAACCCAGAATTGCACAATTCCAACAAAATGTCAACCAAAAATACTACTAGGGAAACCAGTTTGTACCCTTGCTATGGATTATCTTACTTCCTTTTCCTAAAACGATTAATTATTTATTAAAACGTTAAAACATTACATTTGTATCAAAATACAATATTTTGTTACGTATATTTTATTTGAATAAGATAACAAATAGTTTCTTGAAATAGTGAGTTATTTTAAATATATTATTTTTATTTTAGAAATAACATAAGAAAATCAATCTTCTTTTATCAATTATTTTTGAAAAAAATTACAAAAATATCGATCACTGATATAATTTAAACTTCTGCATTTTGTATGCACACTTATAAATGCAAATAATGCAATACGAACAATTTTCGGTATATAGGGTGTAACAAAATTGTTGCAGTTTCTTGAAAAGGGTGATTCGTGAAGTGATTTTAAACAACTTTTTCCTTAGCGAACATGTTATATAAAGCTTTGTTAACGAGATATTAACAAAAAACCCCCGACCAATCAGAGCACGATGGACGAATTTCAGCGCGGGCTATGGTTATGGTTGAAAGTAGTATTGGCCCGTCATGGTCCGCGCCATCATTAATCTGCTGTACTCGGCCTCCTATTGATCAATGTTTGTCATCAATAACTCTTTAACACAGCTACGCCTAACATTTTCGCTAAGAAAAAAGTTGTTTCAAATCTACTCAGAAATCACCACTTTGAAGGAACTGCAATGTTTTTATTACATCCTGTATTAAAGTGTGGTATAAAAATGTCGAAAAAAAATAAAATTAAATGTCACAAAAATATTTGAATAATTTAATAAGTTTAAGTTAAAATAACATACATAATTATAAAAGTTTAGTAATTACACAGTTTACCTCTTTATAGTATTCAGCAACATGTTTCAAGGAGCTTAATACAGTAAAAATTAGATTTAATATTAATAGATTATAATTTTTGACATTTTTTAAATATTTAATGCAATGTTAATATACTGAAAAAAATTATTACTGCCTTGTATATATTTCAGAAACCAAACGTAAAATTTTTAATTATATCCATATCTGAATATTTTTGTGAGTCCACTGTATCTTCGAAATTATTGCTTCACTTATTTCTTCTCGACAAAGAAAATTCATTAATATTTCATCTCGAGCATACGCTGTAAATTATGTAGATTGTAGATACTGACAGGACCGTTCCTAAGTTGTTAGTCGCCCAAGTGCAAAAGCTACTCTTCTCAATTTACTCCTCCAATTTCAACTAAAGGTCCAATTTAAAATCTTTGAACCTATAACTTCCAACCTTCAAAATTCCAATTTCAACTTTTAAAATCTCTAAAACATGAAATTTCCTAATATCCAGATTTAAACCTTCAAATCTACCATTTCAAACTTTAGTATATCTTCAATTACAACTGTAAAAATCTCCAATTTATACAGTTCGAATGTTCAATTTAAAATGTTTGAATTTCCAACTTCCACTTTGAATCTCCAAATCAATATGTGCGATGCAAGGTCGGCTTTAAGCTAAGGCACAAAAGGCACCTAGTGATCCTCAAAGGAGTGATCGGAAAATGTGTAATTCTCTCCTATTGGTCGACGTCATGTTGATTTAAACCGGATGTAGAGAGAGCAAGTAGATAAAAAGTAGAAAAAGAGAGAGATACGGTTTGCACCATAGACATACTAACTTTTGTCTATGGTTTGCATGTGCAGACAGGGAAATGCGGATCTGATTGATATCTCTATACTCTTTTTGAATGTGCCCACCAATTTGTGATTTCCGTTTTAGATCAAGGCGCTGAAAACCAATTTGACCTAAAGGCACCGCATACCCTTGAGACGGTCCTGATGCGATGGACATATTCCTGTATAGTAATTTCAGTAATTCATCAGTTATTTATCTAGAAAAAATTTCCTCCAAAACAACATTTCAGACGAAAAAATACGACATTTTTTCCTTCATTTATTTTCACGTCGATTCACATACTGGTTGAACTACGACTTTCACTCCACGCTATGCATTTATGTTTGTTTTATTTAATTCAATAAGTACGGTTAAATATCATATGCCATATGCTATTTGGTGCAAAGACAGTTTATTCTTATACATGTATAAATAGGATTACAAAGCTTACTCAAAATTAATTCATTGCAATTCTACTTCTTTAAAAGGTTAATAATTATTTTAAAAAATAGTTGCTTATCGTTTATCATTGTTACTGTTCCAAATTTTGTATATAGTAAACAATTTGCAGCCGCCCGGGTGCAAAGGCACCTTTTGATGCCCCACCAGAAACGGCCCTGTATATATTGACACACTTCGATCGCAGTAAATTATGTAAATACATGAAATAGCTCTTAAATTGGGATATAGTTACGCACTATACATTTATATATGTATTAAAATAGACACTTGGGATAAAATTAAACGAAAACGTCTCAAACACCGAAGAACTAAATGATTTTACAAATTCAAAAATTCAAGAGAAAATCGTACTTAATTATGAGAAGATTTATTTTTAATACATAGATTTAAGGCTTCGGTATAAATACTCAATAAAAAACCACTGAATTATCATTTCTTGGTTTTCTTTACTCCATTATTATTCACAAAGAGATTGGAAATCTGCTTATTTGCATGTGCTCCAGTGATCGAATGGCAGAGTAGGTATAATAAGAAGTGACATTGAAATTGGTTGTGTAGCACAGCGCCCGCGTAGGGACACACCTATAGGAGTCAAAGATATGTGTGCTGAGTACGTGACGTCAAGCCGACGCTAGGCGAATCGAATTGACGCTACGTCAACGTAGGGTCCACTTCTCCCCCACACGTAGGTCCATTGCGGGCACTCCTCTGACAACCCTACTAGGCACGCGAAAAATTTAAATTAACTTTTTTTAATAAATTTATTTTATTACACACATGCGCAAGTACATACACATTAACGACACAAAATTATACTAAATGCACTTGCATTTTATCACAGTTTAACGATCATTCTGAAATTTGGCGATCTAAACCGAGCGGCCTTTTAAATTCGTCTCTTTCTAAAAAAGGGTTTTCCCAATGGAGTGTCCCCTCTTATTATATCTACTCTTTGCTATATAATGGAATGCAGACAGCGAATCAAGCGAATTCTGTTTCGAACTGTAATAAAGACATGGATCATTGATTCCCCCTTCTTTCGAGTCTATTTGTCTTAACCGTTAAGATTCCCTGAAGATTCTTCTAAAGCAAACAATTAATTCACAGCGCGCTCCACATTTAAGGCAATCGTTAATAAGCAAATTAGCTGGAAGCTATCCATATAAAATCATAATTATAAAAATAACTGTAACTCGAAAACTCGTTCGAATAAATTCAATTCAACCCCAATTCCACTCGCATAAAGTAAAAGCACACGAAAGCAAAGATCCTCTCGAAATGGCATCGTTATTCAGCCCACGATAATAACTCGCCGTCATCCGGTATTCGAGGCTCGCGATCGCGTGCAGAAAACTCGCGTGCGTCGTCAATGACAGAAGAAAGAAATTAAGAAATAAAGAGTGAATGAGAACGAAGGTCGACGAAAGAAGAATTGATCGTAGTTTGCACGATATCACACGATATTCGCGGTAAAAGACGGTTGGGGACGGTTGAGGCGCGATTCTATCTCGCTTTATCTTCGGTTATGCCCACGCACTATCTCTTTCAGGGAACTTGTTTACGTCACAGCTACTCTACTGTTTTACCGCGACTTCGCTCGATCCTTCGATCGCTGGATCAACAGTGATCAAGAATAAAAAAGCGATTAACGCAGATTAACATAACGCGCGTTGATTCATATCCTAACACGATCGATCCGCACCTTGAAATTTCTTTTACCGATATTGTTAGCTTCTGCTTCCCTCAGCGACGCAAACCACAATCGGCCACGATGATTGCACACGTGCACTGTCAAAAAATGTCAGACTGTCTAACCAGATGTATCGCGATTTTGACCAATCGTAAGCTCGGAAGAGTCCATTAGGTTATGTGCATCGGTGATACTCTTATGCCAGAAGCCAGAACGCAGGAGATTATTTTTCGACCGGGTATACATTATGGTATAAAAGTTTGTCAAATGTTGTGAAAAGAGGAGGGTTATATGATTCGGCAATTTTATAATAACCAAATGTCAGAAGAGACGCAGAGGTTGGAGTACGGGAAAAATATACTTAGGTTTCGGACTGGTACGATGTTTGATAAACGTGAATTTGGAAGACGAATACATCGGTTGATGGATATTAAATACACGTCTGGCAAGACTCTCGTACTTATTATCCTCTGTGGCGGAATATTCCTTTATTTTGGTGTTTTCGCAGTGTTGTTTTGGTTGGTCCCTGGAGCGCCAATACCAGGTAAAAAATTCAGTTTAAATATCACAACTTTGTTTCTTTCGCTTCGTATTTTATAATATAAACGTCCTGCGAGCTTCATTTTGTTAGAGTAAAAAACTGTTTATGCATTACTAAATCTACGAAAAATATAGAAGTATCATAATATGTTTCAAAAATGGCATTAGGAACATTCAGTTACAATCAAAACATTTCAAATAATTTAACGTTATAAACAACAAATAGTTTCATAAACTTGATCTTTTATCAAGAACAGTTTAATGGAACTATGGTTATTTTAAAAGATAATTAAACAGGCCAACGGAACTCTTTAATAGACACAGCACTGTTTTTGTACCTCGTCTGAGATAGCATTCTTGTTTACATTTGATACATAATATTGTAATTATAACTACTAACTGCATTTCCTTTTAATATTACTTTATTGCGAATAAAGTAATGCACACACACACAGACTGTTTTGAAGTAAATGTTAGGTAGAATAGTGGTAGAGTCGATGACGCTACAGAATCGTAAGAGAAGCATCTAAAGTTTTAAACATTGTCTCTGACGATGTAAAAGTGATCTTTTTATTATTGTTCCAATATTGCGTGCTTAAGTATGAACCTGATTTAATTTTCTTAATGGAATGCTATATTTTTAGTAGATAAAAATACAAACACAGCAGTATGTTATAATGTAACCTTGAGGCGTCTTACAATTAGACTAGAGTTATACTGTCCAAAAATGGAATTCATTACATCCCTTTGACCTCCTCTACAAGCTGTATTATGTTTATATATGGTGTGTGCATCTGTAAACCAAAGTCTGTTGGTTTCTGTGTGCACTGTAAAAATGAGAGAGCGGTAGAGGATCGTTTGAACTAAAGAGAACTTGGACAGCGTTATAACAAGTCGTAGTTCCAATGCATATTATATTACAAATATCTTAATAAGTAATTGTTCATTTAATATTTCCATGACTGATTGATATAATTCTTTTATCTATATTATCTTTATACATGGTGTGAGCAATGACTTGTGAAAACTGCTGTTTCATGCACTGCCTAATTTAGATTGCTTTAGATTTAGATGAATAAAAGATTACAGGATATTTCGAAAGTTACATTATAATATGCTATTGTGTTTTTTGTCTAATAAAATATCAGTGTGAAAGTATAATATTTCATTATCAATAAAGAAATAAACCTTAAAGTTTATTGAACTATTTTTTATCTTTACCTCATAAGAGAACATTTTTAAACCATGAAACATTTTTTCTATTAGTTTATATCATCTACAAAAATAAAAGTTCTTGTGAAACTTATGGGTTGTAAATTTCGGAACGAAATAAATCTTATTTGCAATTGAAATGCTTGTTTTAATAATATAAATTCTTTCTGTAGAAGTAATTATTTTTTAATGGTATTTAAGAAAATAATTAAAGGCTTCCTAAACATTTTTTTTCGATAAGTTTTTGCGAAATTAGTTGTTGCTTTTATTAATAAGATAAAAAGGGGTAAGGCACGCGGTTTTTCGCGGTAATCCAAATTGGTTAAATAATATGAATGAAAAAATCTATATGAGATGTGTATGTGCATTGTAATGCACTGTAATATATACTTTTTTCAGTTTATTATATTAATATATAACATAACCTTTGCCGCTGTTTTTTATTTAATTAATTTATTTAATACTCGCTAAAACACAGAAAAATACTTTGAATGAGATTCAGAATTTTTAACCTTTTTTAACACAAGAAATAGAAAAATAAATGGTCACATCAATTCACAGAAAAATTATTTCACACGCCTTATCACGCCGTTATTTAAATCGGAAATATAACGCATACTTTCGTGCTGAATAAAACTGTTACTTTTCATACAGAAATAAATGCTAATTACTCTCATTGCTCTTAATTATTCGAAATAAAATTTTCCCAACTGGGACTATAATTTAATATTCGCATTTAATCTGATATCTGTCTCTCAGTGTCAATATAATATTTATTTAAAGCACGTCACGGATTATTATCATACCTCTATATATTTCGTATTAATTTCAATAATTTAGATATTCTACTATCATTATTAATTGAATAAATAAGTTGCTATATTAATTGAGTAGACTAAAATCAATGATTTCAATAGAACTAAAGGGCTCATAAATATTTTATAACGCATGTGAAATTGTATGCTTTGTAGCATTCGAAGATATGTGTCTGTATGAAAGACTGGCGCCATTTCGCTTAGACAGCGAAGAGTATAATTTAAATGTTCTTCACGATCCACCGAGGAAAAAGGAGAATAAGTACTTACCGTATATTGGTAATGGAGTGTTTGGGATTCCTATTTTACCAGACGCTTGGATATACATAAAACGAGGACGGGCGTTATCGTTGCCAATACAGTGGCAGCCATTAATTTCACATTCTTTATACAAAAGTAGCCCTTATAGAGAAGCGACGGTCACTCATTTCACGAATGGGATCGTTTATCACTATCAGTGTTTCAGAGACCAATATTACACAGAGTTTCAGTATTATGCCCATAGAGTATTCGATACAATATTGGTCCAAGACATAAAGATAGTTAATTTGTTTTCGCTCCCGCAAAACGTACCAGTGAAACCGCAAATGTCTTCACGTTGGAGCGATTCTCGTATAGAATCAATCAAGTAATTAACAGAATTCATACGTTCTGGAATACATTCTCAATTTAACAGATTATATTACAAGATTATGATGATACGTAATCGCCTTCCGAAATTGTCGGATAAACTGGCGTTGAATGTGGAATTCTCATAGAAATTATCTTGAAGATGCTTGTTGACAATTCTGTTAAATTGATTACGTGGGTGTTAGGCAATAATAATAACTTCTAAATTATATTTTATTATATAGTATCTCTGAAAAAAAATGGTTTCTTTAAGGGAATAATAAATTCCTTGGCAATATACTGACGAAAAATTAATTATAGATAAATGTTACGAATCATGACAAATTTTTTATATTACAGTCAATACGAAATTAGTTTAGAAAAAAATATATAAAAGTAAAGAAAATTTTCTTTAGGAAATTACTTCCTTGTATCAGAGCAATCTAAATGCATTTTGATGAGATATTTAGAGTTCCCTTAGGGAAAAAATCTTTTTCAAGGACGCTCATTCTAAATCGCGTAAACATTGCCGCAAATACAAAGTTATTTTATTTATATGTTTAGAATTAAAGTAGATAATTCTGTACACGAGTATAATCTCATTTCGGGATTTATTCCACAACCTCATTCAGACAAGATCATCACAGTTTCGATACTTTATAAAAAGCCACCGAGAACGATACAAATCAAAGCCAGAAGCACAGTGAAATTAAAATTCTTAACAAGTATACAGTATAGTGAACCAATTCCCATGAAAGAGCATCATACTCACTATGAAATAACAAAGAAAAAAGCCATAGAGGTACGTTTCGATTATAAACCGAAGAACATTGCCGTGTTTTAATAAAAAAAAAAAAAAAAACTTGTAGGCAATGAACAAAGCAATCAAAGCGCAAGAAAAGCTGAGGGAAGATCACGTTAACTTATGGCAAAGTTATTGGTACTCGAGTCTTAGGATAAGCGATTCTAAAGCGGATGGTGCCATTAATGGTCACAAAATCAATTCCACGATTTATTATGTGCTTTCTCAAATTTCGAAGGGTGTTTCGAACGTGGAGAAAAATACAGCCATGAACGAAGGCTGTTATCGTGGCCATCATACTTTGTAAGTACATATTGTCCCGATATAAGGACAATCTTACAGTGTTGACTCACAAAGAACGACGCTTGAGTTTGATTCGAAAAAGGGATTTCTCTATCCTCACCACTTCTTCGCCGGTGCGAGTCTCCTCGTTCCGTCGTGACCGAGATTGAACCTGACTCGAAAAAGAGCTGCGCTCGGTTCTGAAACCCAGCTGTTCTTCGAGTCAACGCTGTAGTTTCAGTTTCACTGAGGTAGTCGCACGAAAAGATGTCCCTTGGCACCGATTGGTTGCCGTGACTTCCGAGGGACATCTTCTGGTGCGACCTCCGTACAAAAAAAAAAAAGTAATTAAAATAGCATTCATTTCTATGGATCAAAGATAAGTTATTCTCAAAATTGTTATTGAAAAAATTAGTAATAGGAACTGATTCATTATTTAAGTTGAGGATATTAATTATAAAATATGAAGAAAATTTTCAAGAAATCACATGATTTAAAAATTTCAGTTTTTAAGTGCTTCGGTTAACAATAACGATTATAAGTGATCAGAAAATTTTTTTTGTTTTGTTTTGTTAATTTTGTTAATTTTTGTTAAATAAAATATTTATTTGCTAAACTATGATACTTGATTCGCCTGTTTTAGGGACGCGCCACGATTATGGCAAGACACGTCCTGCGTCGAGAACGTGAATAACGTAGTTGAAGCATGGTTAGTCACCCTCGAAAAACAGGGATGCCATCATTTAATGACCGGCGATCCTTCGGCTGTGCAACAGGCAATTATTCTGAGCCTCGGCGGTTTGCGCTTCAGCAACCAACATCTCGAATTTAATATTGATCCGCAATATCTTCATAGAGATTATTTATTCAGGTATCGAGCGGTCGTCGCTGCCACAGGACGTCGCGTTCATCGTTTTAATTGTCGCTTTGCTTCCCAGGAGGATCAGTTACGGTAACGTAACTCATTTGAATATATCAGTGACGGTCAGGGAAGACAACCGAGCCGTTTTAGGAGTAGCTTTGGACAAAAGCGACAGCGTTTACTTCGGCTGTGATGCAGGATGCTTGGATGCTCCTGTTCCTTTGAGTCAATCGTATACGAATTTCCCGGTGAAACTAACGAAACCGTTAACGGCTATTTTGTATGTCACGTCTGATTATCAACATATGCAGGACTTGCGAAACGCGCTGCATGTTCACGCTGTGAACGATGGTTAGTATATAAAATTTGTAGTTTGATTAATACTTATGATTAATGAATTAATTGTCGACAAATTGGCGATTACTTTAATCGATTAACAAAGTTAATCGTCAATCGTTGATTAAAGAAAATTAATCGTTGAAAAATCGGCAATTGATTTCCTCTGTTCATGAAATTAATCGTCAGTTCAATCGTTGGTTTTTAAAGGAAATGCGATTAAAATTGAATTAATTTAGATATTCTGTTTAATATTATTATCATAGTTTGTTAAATTGCTTACTTTTTGTTGAATAATGTAATCAACACTAATTTCACCACAAAAAGAATTTCAGTAGTTAATCATTAATCAATTACTCAATTAACAGTCAAAATTGAAATATATTTAATCGTTAATGGCAATTAATAACGACAATAGGAATGTAATTGTCGGTTACGACTAACGATTAAAATAGGAATCTAACTGTTAATTGGAATTAACGATTGAAGGAGGAATTTAATTGTTAATCGTTGATTAATTTTTGCCCAAATCTAATTTGCCTGAAAAAATTGAAGGGATGAATAACACGAATTCTTTCGCAGCACCGGCACACGATCACTTCGTGATGGCTTTGCACAAACATGGACATCAACTTGGGGGATTGCCAATGCTGTTTTGGATTAGCCTGTGCTTTCTTATCACAGTCTTTCATTTGTTTCTTTGTAAAATGATTATTAATGAATTTTACGAAAAACATCACAATTGTTACGTCAAATACACTAAGTAACTATTTTTTAACGTCTAATAATCATTACATTGTGCATATGTATATATACACCTACTACTTTTAATATATGTGTATTATAGACTTTCATTGTTCTAAATTATACATTCATTTAAAAAATATTTCAAATGGAACTTGATCTGTCTTAAATATGTCTTATGACGATCACCAAATTTCAAATGGAGGCGTTTTCGAGATTTCAGAATGACTTTTGCTTTGTTGTATCGAACTATATTTTCCTTTGGCCACGAGTTTGTGTAGCCTTCACCTCAGAATCAGAACAAATCTGATTTCGAATAATTTTTCAATTGATGTACAGTTTAGGAGATAATTAGCCTCTCCTACTTCTCAATTTCCTGATCTACCGCGATAGAAAAAGAGGGAACTGAAAAGGCGATACTCGAAGTTGAATCGTCATCTTAGATCAACACAAATCTGTAAGCTTCCATAACTCTTAAAAATCATCATCCAAGATTTGGATTACAATAGCCCTATAATTCCGCAATTAAGCTACCATTTTGCAAACGGGACCTGTATTAGCAGATCGGCGTCAGAAACCGGGCAGATCATGTCAGCAATATCTGTTCGAATTCTGCTACCAACTTGCCGCCAGAACGACAGCAGATCTACCAACAGGTCCTGTACGGTTTCTATCGCCAGTTTATTAACAGTTTTACATGTAACAAATCAAGCAACAAACCTGCAATCGGTCTGACAGCAAATTCTGTAAAAATCTTGATCTGATTTGGCTGACAGGGAACCAAGGACTTGAAATTTCTACAACAATCTTTATTCGTAAAGAATTCTTACAGCCACATGTACAATATTAATTTTGTTAAATAGTAATAAATAGTAATAATAACTGTAAATTTTACACTTGTCCATGTGGATATTTTACAGAAACGATCATTTTACAAAGATCATACACAATAATTTTCTATTGCATATAATTACGTATATATACAATACAATATATGCTGAAATGTAAAACTATACGTGATTGTTTGAAGCTATGTTAATCTAGGTTTCGTGAATACAAATTTAAACGAATTATAAACTGCGCGCTAGATAATCAAATTATACGTGTTAATTAAATTTATTGCACGTAAGTCCTATACGCTAATTACGGAGCACCCTAAAAGTTTCTCACTGTGTAATATACTATAACGTCCTAAAATAAGACAACGCTGTATCTAACAAACGATAATAGTAAAATCCAGAGTATTATTTATCTATAACTAGTAACATATCGAATCACTAACTGGCTGATTCATTAAAAATGCATCGAACAGAGTATGCCAAAGCTTGAAGACTTAATCTCTATGCTCGTTTTAGATACGATACATGTAAGTTGTACTAAGGTATGTCTATGTAAATGTTTTTATTAGTAGGGCATGTTCAGTGTCATGTCACATCATACTTTTACGAACTACAGCTTGCTTTTATGTTTAATAACGTACGATACATTAAACCTTGCGATTTCTAAGTGACTACGAAGAGAAAAGAAAACAACGAGTGGGGGGAATCATTAAATAAGTAAAAGTGGTAATAATAAACTTATCTAAGTGTCGGTGAATATATTTTTCTTCATGAGTAGGCGAAAGTGTATACAAAAGAGAACGAAATTAAATCTACTCTTACAGCTATTCATTTACAAGGAATGTGTCGCGATAGTAAAATCATTCAGGGTAGTTAAAAAATCATTCTAATTCACGCGCCAAGATACGAGGCGTTTTTTGGGAAGAGGTATAGGTGAAAAGTAGTAGTAAAGGTGAAAACTTTTTTCTTTCAATTAAGTTACATTTCTACAGTAATTAGAAAATATAAAAGTATTAAAGTTATTTCTAAAATGATTTATCGAAGCGATCTTTAGAAAGTGTTTAAAAACCCTGATTCGCTGGTACAGGCGATTCCAGCTGTTCAACTTATCTCAAATAAAAATTTCAAACAGATTCTTCATCAGTATGATTACTGCTATCGCCTGAACTAGAACCAAGTTTCTTTACTGAGTTTAAACTACTTTTAACATTAAATAATAGCAAGAAAAAAAAATCGAAACATATGCTTCTTACATTTTGTCTGTTATTTTGATAGCTATACAGTTCGAACGGTAGCAACACTCATACTGATAAAGAATCCATTTGAATTTTTTAAATCGCTTTCTAAAGATCGCTTTGAAAATCATTTTAAAATCCTTAGCTTCAATACTTTTACATTTTTTTAATTACTGTAGATCTATAACTTAATTAAGAGAAAAAAGTTTTACACCTTTACTGCACCTCGTTTCTTCACAATAAATTCGCGAAAAACGCTTTATTTCTTGGGACGCAAACTATTAGATGTAGAAATGAATTTTTTCAGACATTCGAGTAAAATAAAACTTTTATTAAGAAAAACAAAAAATTGTTCAAGCATTGAAATACTTGTAATTACTATTAATGAATGAAACAATTTTCAATTTTATCTAGGATTAAATTACTATTCTAATTATGTGGCGAAATAAATCAGAAAGAACTTATTTCTACACCTAATGGAATGACTTCTTAAATGTCGATGAAACTAAGAAAAGTGTGTGATAGCTTCTCTCCTGGAGGAGGTGAAGATTTCATATCTTAATCATAGGCGTACAAAGTGTATGAAGTATTCGATTCGCTCGACGCGTTATACACGTTTAAAATTTTTCATTGCGTAGAAATCAGGGTTTAGAGTTGTTTCAGTGCTACACGAATTGCGGTTACACGAGGGAAGAGGGCAAGCAAGCACGAATCGCGAAGTGAAGCGTCTCGACTTATAAAAATTCTGAGAGTACTCTTTAAATGACGGCCGTAAAACAATGATTTATGCTCGTATAAATTTGTCGTGTCGCGATAGTGAGTCGAGTCGAGAAATGCTACGAATGGCGACGACAAGCTATTGGACTTAGCACTGTTTATTTAATAGTAAAGCGTAGTGATTTGATCCGACGATGCCTGATCGCTTGCTCCCTAGTGTTTGCTGTGCTGAGCTGAGAAGATTACACCCTGGGCGGCTCAAGGACTTCGCATCCGTCGTTTGACTATCACGATACACTTGAAGCCTCCACTTTTTGCATTACATTAAACAATAAAGTTAACACGTCGCCTTTATCTTTACGATAGTATCAAAGAAGGCAGATTCATAGAAATATAACCAATCCCAAAGGGGAATCTCAGCTCACATCAGCGCAATGCTTCAATCACGGTTATTTTGTCGCGTGGAGTTCTGTATTCTGCACTGACTGAGAGTCCCCTGGATTTGATTGGTTACATCTTCGCAGAGCCACCTTTTGCAGCACACATGTCCGAGACGCAACATGCAATGCAACACGATTTACGATGGACGAACGGTCATTGGCGATTGATTGTCGGCTTTTGCTGCGAACAGAAAGTAGTTCGCTGTTTGTGGACACGTTTGCATCCACGTTGCACGTTACATTAAACGGTGGAAACCAAAAGGTGAAAGCTTCGGAAGTATCGCGGAAACTTCTGTTCTCGTGGATTTCCCAGGGACTTCTTCCGGTAGGACCACAGAAGCTTTCCGTGACGTTATCTCTTCTGATAAGTATACAATTGGCCAACAATATCGTATCGTTCCACTGCTACAAATCTATCGCGATTAGAACCAAAGATACGGCCCTCGAAAGAGCGTGAAATCAATCGTACGGACTGTTTAATAGGGCACGATTACCTTCGATTACTTTTACTTTCTCAAGCGTACACTTTTCTAATAATGCGTTGTTGGTGTTCGCGTCCGACGACGCTGGATTTCTCGACCACCTCTCATCTTCGTCCGCTATACTTTTATATGTGACGTATTAGTACAATATTACTTATACATACATATACGTGGTAGGCTTAGACATTACAGTTCTTTATATTAATATCGTGTTCTTAAAAATCATAATTATATTAGAGCGTTGTTCTCCTTTTTATTTATATCTTTTCATTTAAGGTGTAGCAAGTTCTGTGCATTATGAAATCGACATAAATATTACCGAATGGAATATGAGTTTGTTTTCCCGTTTTTTTTCCCTGCGTTTTTACATTCTTCTCATTCTTGAGAACATCTTTCACTTTCCATGATTCTCCGGTTGGAATGCGCATAAATCGTACACAGTACAATTACTTATAAACCCATTGTGCATGGAGGTACTTTTGGCAATTTCGAGGTGAATCGTTAGTATAATATTCACATTAAGCAGTGGAACGACCTTTCTTCCCCGGTGATCTAAATGCTTAGCGACTCCATCAAAATATTTACGATGCTATTAAAGTCGAGCGCTGCATAAAGCTGGTCGATTATCATATTAAATTGTTTGGGAACAAAGAATTCTTCGATTCGGTGATCTCCTGACTTATTTCGGAGTAATGTTCCCACCGCTAGCACCAAGCTGAAGGGTTCAGAGGCTCGAGAATTATTTAGTGCCATGTTAAAATAAATAAAGATACTATCTCCTTGGGAAGCATCGATATTGGTCAGTGTTTCTCAGAGTAGGCGCACGAACGACATCATAACTTTCGTTACGATATTAGGTTGCAGGAAGCTCTTGGGTACACGAAGACCACGGGCAATTATGCTCAAATGTACCAACGACACCTCCAGTCACAATGTAAATACGCGAAAGAAGCGAGCGACCAAGTGAGCTTCCACATTTTTCTTCACAGAAGGAAATCTTGCGGTCCGACTGTTCGATACTATGTTTAAGGTGCTGCTTTCAATTACTGCTACTGCTACTGTATTATTGACTAATCGAAACGAACCTAGAAGTCTAACGGTTGATCGGCGGAACCTTCGAGGTCTTGAGCAGAATTCGCGCCACTGTCCTCGTCGTCGTCCAAGTCCACGTTCTTCATCTTCAAACCTCCGCTGCTGATTTTGTTCACGATCGCATCTGAAACCCGACGTTGACCGCGTTTATTTATTTGTGCCGTGAACGTGTTAGGACCGATTCACACTAATTGTTTCGACGACGGCAGACTGGTGTCCGTCAAAATCTTTTTCCATAGGTTTTAAATGGGGACTGTCTGTCGGTCGACGGACAGTGCAGTGTGAATGGTTCCATAAGAAACCCATTGGAGAAAGTTTTGACGCCGGCAAGCTGACGGATAGTGTGGACTGACCCTTAGGCGGAAATCCCATGGAGCGTGGTATCACCAAAGAGAAGATATAACTATTGTTTATGTAACGTAGCAAGTGTATACAGGGTGTTTGGGATAGTATAGGCAAGCTTTTGAGGGGTGATAGATCACGTAAAAACAAACAAAAAACTTCTATATGACTTGGGTCCAAAACTCACCATTTTTGAAAAAAACTCATAAACATTTAAGCTATAAACCGCTATAATTAAAAATAGGAACGTTTTTCGTAAGCAATTTCTTCGCTAAAATAAAGATTACGATCTTGTTAATCCAATAAGTACAGTATTAGATTATGGTAGTTCTTTTTATATTAACGATAGATAAATATTCGATTAAGAAGCAACACAAATACGTCTTTATACGTTCTTTGATCTTTATTGAATGAATGAGACTGAAAGTTGCATATAACAAAAACATCAGGATAAACAAGACGGTTGTTATCCTCTGTATTCAGTCACTTAGTACAAGCTGATTCATTTTTGTATTTAGAATTTATTCCAACACGCCCCCTCAAAAATGAATATCTCATTCTCCAAAGATACTCTAACCTTTTTTATTTTTTTTTATTTTTTTTTTTTATACTCCACAATGACACTTTTGGCAACTCTTTCAGCTTTATTCCAGTCATTAGTCACCCTTTCAGGAATCCTTTCATCGATGACTTTCAATACATCGAGTTCATTTAATAAAGCTCGTACTCTTTATTTCCATACGCTGTACCGCTCTCCATCAAAAGGTTTGATATTCCTTTTTACTTTTGAATTCTCCATTGTCCTTTGACTTCGTAAGTATTGAGTTGAGATTTTATTTAATTCACAATTTATAATTCACACAATTGAATTTAAATTTAATAAATAGTCAGCACGCGTCGTAAACTGGGCCCATAACCTATTAGATTATGGTAGTTCTTTTTATATTAACGATAGATAAATATTCGATTAAGAAGCAACACAAATACGTCTTTATACGTTCTTTGATCTTTATTGAATGAATGAGACTGAAAGTTGCATATAACAAAAACATCAGGATAAACAAGACGGTTGTTATCCTCTGTATTCAGTCACTTAGTACAAGCTGATTCATTTTTGTATTTAGAATTTATTCCAACATACAGTAACTGTGATATTGTTACCTCGTATCGCAAAAAAAATAGTATTTTTCTAACCCCCTAAATTACCCTTTAAAATCGCGATAATTTAAGGGGTTAGAAAAATATTATTTTTTCGCGGTACAAGATAACAATATCACAGTTACTGTACTTATTGGATTAACAAGATCGTAATCTTTATTTTAGCGAAGAAATTGCTTACGAAAAATGTTCCTATTTTGAATTATAGCGGTTTATAGCTTAAATGTGTATGACAGTTTTTTTCAAAAATGGTTGAGTTTTGGACCCAAGTCATATAGAAGTTTTTTGTTTGTTTTTACGTGATCTATCAGCCCTCTAAAGCTTGCCTATACTATCCCAAACACCCTGTATATGTGGCCCGAGAAAAGAAAAAGTTGAGTATGGCTCTTCTACTCTATCGCCTCTTATTACATCTACTCTTTGGTATCACGATTCACACTACACGACGCGCTTTAAAAACAATGAGTGAGTTCAACGGACTCAACAGTTGCGGAATCTTTGAGTGATTTTACTAAATTTTTACCATACAAGGTAAAATCGTATAGTAAATCTAGTGAAATCACTATATGATTCCGGCTCCGAAACTGTTGAGTCCGCCGTCTTTGCCGTTGTTTTTAAGACGCGGATTGTGATATTACGCTCCATGGGATATCGAATTTAAAATACTTACCACAATCCGGTTTAGTGCCTCGCGTTCTGGTCCCGGCGAACTCCACGCCATGAGGATCGACGCACCAGCAGAGCCCGAGACCGCGATGACACTGGGTGCTGCGATAGTAACCTCGAGAATCGCAAGCAGGCGCAACTTCCGGGGATAATCGCTTGCGCACAGCGGTGCAAGGTCGTTCGGCTTTCGAGAAACATCCGCACCATTCGGGACCACTCACGAAGATATCCCTGAAAGTGTTAATAGAAGATGAAGTATTGTTCGCAAATGAATTTATCATCATTATTATTAACGAGTTATGCAACCCTTTGGTAAAAAAAAAAAAACATGAGTAATGAACAGCGAAAGAGAATAAAACAAAAGAAAAAAAAAGTAAATATAAGGTGTATATACATGGGAAAAAATGAAAGGGGTGGTTCTAGATTCTAGATTGACGAAAATGAAGAATACCAAAATTGCGGTAAGGCCTTCGTTTGTTAGTTTTACGAAGACTGCGTATTTTTATGCAAAATAAAATGTTTAGAAAGGTATATAATCAATAGAAACTTGAATAATTCTTACTTTTTAAATATTGTAACTTGAACTATACTTTTGATATTTTGTATGTTTTGGAGTTTTGATATCTGTCAACAATCTCGAACATTTTTCGAATACTTAGAATTGAGATAAATGCATAAAATCCGCAGTCTAGTTAAGTAAGAGACTAAGAGATCACTCATCTAGCCCAGCTGATTCCAAGTTTGATTATACTCTGGGCATGATTACTACTGCTCGAGTTATAAAGGGCGAAGATGAGTGATTCCTTACTTCTTTCTGTATAATTAAGTCAAATTCTAATAACCAATCTATTTAATTATAACTAGACTGCGGATTTTATGCATTTATAGTAAGACTAAGTAAACAAAAAATTTGCGAGACTATTAATATGTGCCGAAATATACAAAATAATAAAAATGTAATCCTAGTTAGAATGTTTAGAAGATTAAACATACTGTTTCTTAGGTTCGAACTCTTTATTTGTTCCCGTAAATATTTTATTTTGCATAAAGATCCGCAGTCTAATTATAACAATATTGAGGAATATTATTGTCAAATTTCAACGCCACAAGTCTTAGAAATTTGTGTTGAACGCTTTCAATTTTAATTGCAATGGATTTCGTAACACGGGGACCAAACTATTGATCCATACTCGAGGCGATGCCGCACAATAGTGATGCACATATAAAACTGTTATTGATTCAACAGATAAGTAATAAGAAAAACGGCAAATAAAACCAAGTTCCATTTGCAGATTTAATTATTTCATCACAGTGCTATGAGAATGATAAAGTAGACGTAAATATTATCCCAAAGTCAGATGTACTATTGACTGTGTTACTAATTGAAGTAATTGAGTGCTATTTAAGGTATAATAATAATCTACTTTTATTATTATGGAAATTATGAAACCGTGTTTACCCATCGATGTCACAGTTGTCCAAGAACGGTTTTAGGCAGGGTTCGTTCTGATCATGCTCCAGTCCATACAATTCGGAAAGAGAAAGTCGTCCATCATTATTACTATCCAAGTGACCGAACATCCACTTAACTTCGCTCTGGCAACCAATGGGGAAATGACCTGACAGAGAGACAAACGGTGCATGAATTTGAATAATATCTGTGTTAATATTTCTTATATTTTTTATAAGGCACAACGCTGTAGCATGATTTCAGTCTTGTTAAATCTTTGTTTTTAAATGAATACTTTTGTTTAATACACTTTCTCTCCGATAATAATAAAAATTCTGTTTTATAGGATTGTGTCAAGACATAAACTCAATTTTTTCGAAAATGTGACTAGCGTCGTTTTTCCTTACAGCTTACAGCCACAGATTTATGGAAACAGATACATTTGAAATGGCACACCTTTCGACTTAGGGTGAAGGCGACGACGCTTGGAATCTGCCATCACGACGGAGAACCAATCCAAAAGACGGTTCGCCATTGCTGGTTTCGAGGACGGTGGACAGTCAACGTTCCGCGACATTTTAGAATAGAATGTCGATTTTGCGGGCGAAGAGGTCTTTTCCATAATTTCGTTGCTCATGAAATGTTTATCATTGTACTTATTTCCAGCAGCCAGCGCCTGAAGAGAGAGGAAAAGTAAGTTTAAATTAAACACAGTAATTTAATGTCACGGAACAAGTTCGACAGTATTTTTGGAACCTTTCCAAAATAACTTTCATTCCTGTTCGAGGCTATATGAAGAATCCTAACTGTGAATCGATTCTTTTTATATAACACAACTGTGCTATGCAAACTCAATGAAACTGCTGTGTCTGAGAAACTAAAATGTCTTCTCCTTTTTACTTCAAATTCCAGAGTTTTGTTCAGCAGTTTTTATGGCGATGAGCACTTACCAGGTAACAGCTTAAAACACGATCATTTATAATTCAGCGATCATTAAAAATAACTGAAACTGACCGACATCGATGACGAATGGAGCCAAAATACAACTAGCATTATTTTTGAAGTATTGAACTTACCTTCGTGCGTTTGGTATATTTCAGATACTGATAGTGGTGGTTATCATAATTAAAATCGCGGGGAGTGAGCGTGATGTCATGGTTCTGGCCCGACTTTCCAGTCATCGACTTCTGTCGTTGCATCTGCATTTTCTTATTACGTATCCACGTATCGGACCCTGGAAAATATATTTTACACGCGTCAAATCACCGGCGGAATTAAGATTGTAAGTGGTATAGTCGTCGGATCGATAAACGAGGACATAGTTACCTTTACATGGGCAGAAGCCTTTGCAGAATATTCGAATTGACGTGCGATGGATGCAGTTGTGATATTCGAGTCGACATGGCGAACTGTACGTGCGATTATCAGTTCCACACAGGAATGTTGGCTTCACTACGGGACATTCTTGGCATCTGCAATAAATATTCATTTCTTTTGTTATTAACTTTTCCTTTTTTTCTTTCATACCGAACCATTACCAAACACATTGTCAGCAAAACACTTTAAGCTTCATAAGATCCGATCATTCATCCCTTGTGACACAATTCTATCATGGAACATTATATTATTCAGACATATATGGAGACATTTACTTAAAACTTTGTAATTTTTATAAATTATCCATTTATCTGGTCATTTATTGATTTCTTACCACTGTGTCTATTTCACACCAAGGAATAAAGTTAGAAAAATGAGGAACAGATGAGGGTTAATGCCACTCTTGCGCCCGGATAATGCAGCCCAATTTAAAAAATTTTTTTGCGAATATAGTGAATGGAATATAAAATTTGCTTCATGGCTTTTATATCTGAGGCTGCAAGGAAAAAAGACGCAAGTCACATTCTCAAAAAAATTGAGTTTGTGCCTCAACTCAAGTCTAGGAAGCAAAATTTATAATATTATCACTAGACTGATGTTTATGCATTTATGACAATTCTGTACCAAAATCTACAAAGCTGTTACTAAATGTTAAAATATAGAAAATTTTGAAAATATACTTAAAGCTACAACGATTAGAAAATTAGACTCACAGTTATTCAAATTAAAATTCGTTATTTATGCTTTTAAAAATTTTATTCTGCATACAAATCCGCAGTCTAATTATCACAGAAAAAGTCTATGAAATTAATTCCTGGTAGAGTGGCATTCCCTTTAAACTTATCGTTAAGAAAATTATGAAGACACGTTTAATTTTTTATCCAAGTTCCCAGCATCTCTGCACAGGAATCGTGCGATCAAAGCTGTCACCTCCCATAAAATATTGACACTTTAATCTATTCTGAAATTAATCCCCGCTCCTCTTTCTTCAGAGCTGCTTGAGTGATCCTTACTTCGATTCGTCCTGATCCTCGTCATCGTTCTCGGAATCGAAGAACGCATCGTCGCTCTTGGAGCTGGTCAAAGCCTCCGTTTTCAGTCGACAATTCGATTGAACGGCTTCGAATTTCGGTACAATTATGTCTCTGTAAAATAGAATAGACAAATGGTAGCGCTTCGCGTTTGATTCGTTCGGACATTATGTTTCATCGGAGTTTCGAAGGAAGAGACTTGGAGTGTGTGAATTTTTCTGGCTCCCATGCATGGTGCTTCCCACCACGTGGTGTTTACCCTACTCTTTGCGTCTCGGCCAATATCATTCGACGTTTAGCTGTCCTCGTCTATTCTTTATCATTTCGTTTCCGTAGCGACTGATAGTGGTGTTGAATCCTATTGGGGATCGCGACAGACACGCGTCATGTAACATGAATGGCGGACGAGACAGACATTCTAAGCATCTTCGACAGTTACTTGTGGATTATATTAGTATCTACGCTGTGAAAAAATTAATTATATTTTCTGAAAGTTCTGAGGAATCCTCCTTTTTCATATTTTCAATTCTTAACATTTTTTTAAAATAAACAATATCTCTTATATTGGGTTGACAACTATGTAATTGCGGATTTCTCCGTCAAATGGCTTCAGTGGAATTTTTACGTATGTTTACGTATTCAAAGTGTTCTATTCATATTGGTGTTTGATTGTTGGCACTTCAATTGTCATTTAGTAAAAAAAAAAGCTGAATCAATCGTTTATGTAGAGTTTATTTAGCGCTCGCTGAAAGATGGAAGATCAAAACGAGCATTTTCGTCACATTTTGTTCATTTCACACTCGAAATAAATTATTGTAGCTTGGTTGGGATGTGTTGCCACATCCACCATATAGTCCTGATTAGATTACCTTTAGATTACCATTTATTTCCTTTTTTAAAAACTTCTTGAATGGTAAAAATTTCAATAATGATGATGATGTCAAATCGCACTTAGTTCAGTTTTTTGCCAATAAAAACTAAAAGTTTTATGAACGTGGAATTATGATGCTGCCTAAAAGATGGCTAAAGATCATTGATAAAAATGCGATAATACATTACAGAATAAAATTATTTCGTTAAATGAAACAATTGTGTTTCTTCTTCTTAAAAAAATCCGAAATTACTTAGTTACCAAACCAATAGTTTGTGTTGGGTTTTGGAGAGAATGAGTACCTAAAATATATAGGAACACGAGTGTATGTAGTCGAATATAAAAATATACATATATGTATTCAGAAAGTAACAAAATAGTTTTTACATACATGGAAGCATGGAAATCCGCGATTCTCATTGGGTCCCCTCCAAACCGCGTGTCAACCTAAGAAAACGCCCCAAGTTTCTTCTTTCGAAAATCGGATTATACGAAATATTACGGAACTCCAAATATTTGAATTATCTGATTCCTTGAAATGCTTTTTAAGGAAAAAGTCTAGCAAACACATAATTCTCTATTTTCACCTATTTTAAGGAACGTAACGACCCACTGAAGTTAAAGAAACACTTATAAACACGAAATGTTTATTAATTTCGAAATAAACATAAATGATATAATGATGTACGTGTTAAAGATTGTAGAAATGATTATAATAACAGAGATTGGGGTGGAAAACAGAGAAATCGGAAAGCATTAAGGGGGTTGAAACAGTTACGACATCGTGAAATCACTGCCTATAGTAAGCTTCGACTAACACTTCGATTCCAACACGAGTCATTTAGGAGAGAAAGTAGTTTCGTAACTTGAAATGATCAAGTGATCCAAGGAATGTAAGTACACAGTTCATCAACAGAAACCTAAAGGGAGTACACAATGGTAAAGACGCACCAGACGCTACCTAAATATGTTTTCTAAATAGCGACTAACAATTCTGCATCGCCAGAAACAATAAACATATGTAATATGTATGTTACATACATATAATCGTTGTTAAAGGTGACACAACAATCCATCGCGTGCAAGTGAAATAATCAGTTTCGATGCGTCTGAGTTTATCAATTAGATTAGAGGCATGAAATTTAGGATTGACGTAGACCGGAATGAGAGTATAGCGTGAGAATAAATAATAAACGAGAGTACAGAAGTAAGTACAGAAATAAAAAATGAGAATAAAACGTTACCTTAAGAAACTCCCACATTTTTCCTGGTGTCAAATTTCCTACACAGCGAAAAGCACCTAAACTGACATCAAAACACCTCGGTTATTTACGACTGCTTCCTAAACCATTCACAGAATATACAAAAATTCACGGTAGGTGACATTATCTTTCTTAAAAGGTATCCGTGATTCTTTAGCTTTATTTATACTGTGACGCGACGCGATGATCGAAAAGCCTCAGTGTCATTCCTCGAAACCCCGGTAAACAAACGCGTCATTGTTCTCTAGATTTTTGTGTATGTCTCCACTTTGATACAGTGAATATGTGTATCCGTCAATTCTCGCACGATTGATATAAATCGATTTGTATTTGTTTGCTTATAAAAATAACGGCATTTGTCTGAAGAGAAAAAAAAAAGTCCTAACATAGGCAAACATTTCTTGAGGTTCTAAAACTTAACGATGTAAGCAACACTAAAAAGGGTCCTAAAGCTTTAAAAGCTACAAAAGAGTTCATAAGGTTCGAGTTTTTAAAATATTTTATAAATGAATTCGTGTTCTATTTATTTATACTACATTCATACTTCTCTTGTGCTGAAAAAGAATTTTTCCTTACACATTATTTACGGTCATTAAAGGTAACAGAAATACGAAATGTAAAAATAATGAAAAAGTTTCGAAAGTTTTAAGACTGAAACTTAAAGGCTAAACCTCCAAAAATTATTAAAATATTTCAAATTTAGAGATTGAAATAATTGGTCGAGATGAGAAACAAAGTGGTATAATTGTTGAGGCTTCTACGTGTCGAGAAATAAAATAAAGTATAACGGTTTTCAGTCATAAATACGGCTACTTCAGTTTCAGGAATCTTGAAGGCTCAGCCTTTAAAGCTTCAGCCTTAAAGCTTTGAGAGCTTTAGCTTCATAGAACAGGAGCTTCAACGGTACCTTAAAGGCTGAGCCTTAAAGCTTCGAGGGCTTGGGTCTTATACAACACTACATTTACCCCGATATATAAAGATCCATTTTCGACACGCATACAGCGGTGAAGGTATCTTCAAGAAGACAGATTTCCTTCTTCTGGCAATTTAGTGGCCGACAAAGTTCACCTGAAACGAGAATCTAGCGTTACAAAGGCCTTCTGTTAAATACACCGTTGTGTTAGTGCGTAACGTAAATCCGAAGCGCGAAACCGAAGGGGTAATTAATCTTTAAATAATTATCAGCCATCTTGAAGTTTACTCAAGTTTCTTAAACCTTGCGCGTTCAAAGTTTCGCAATGCAGCGTCACGCTTTTATTTCAAGAATTACTCGTGCAAAGATTTGAGAATTCTTCGTCTCATTATTCCAATCATTTTTTATTTGAAGTAAAAATTTATTCGACGGCGAGAACTTCGAGTAAAATTCGAATAAAGATGAAAACTTTAGTTGGCGGCTTCGAATAAAAAAATTATCTTTCGCCGTCGAAATAAATTTTTACTTGAAATAAAAAAATTCTCTTTTGCCGTCGAATAAATTTTTGCTTCGAATAAAAAAATTATCTTTCGCCGTCCAATAAATTCTCTTCGCATAAAAAAATTATCTTTCGTCGTCGAATAAATTCCCTTCAAATAAATTTATTTATTTGTGGTCGAATAAAGATAAATCCATTTATGCGAAGGTTCGAAAAAGGGGATAAATGTTAATTATCTTTTATTCGATTTTATTTAGATAAAAATTTTGTCCACCTCTGAAATGTAGTTATAAAACTCCAAAAAATCGCATTTTTTTTTAATTACGAGGGTTACCTACCCTCTAAACTCTGAAGAGAGCATATTCATAAATAAATAAACAAATAAATGACCGGGTTATTGCGTAATTCGGATTAATTTAAAATGTAAGTAATTCATGTTTACATTTATCGCTATGGTAAACCTCGTCAATGATTCAACTTCAAAGTTTACCACGAAATGGCACAGATAACAGCACTAGTAGACCCTACCAAAATGGCTGGAAATACTTTCGTCTCGTGCTCCCCTCGTAGCTTCACACACCGCGTCAACGAATCTGGTTTCTAGTTTATACACCTTTCTTCGAATCTATGGTGTTCAGCTCGTCGCGAATGTCGCATACGTTTCACTTTTCCTCCGCGTTTCACCATGCAATCTTTTTTTAAAGTGAATATTTAGGATTTTCGTTTTCCTTTTTCATCAGTTATGAGTCGGCGACTCGAATACAAGAGCGCGCGTATTCTTAATTCTTTGCACCGAGTTCTCGCATTTATCGGTTTACATATGCATTTTATAGGTTTCCCGTACCTATATAGAAAACATTATTATGATTGCATATTTATAGGCACTATACAGTAGGCTCTCGACTAACCGGTTCTCAATTATTCACGATTTCTATTATCCTGGATTTCAATTGTATGATGTAATTGATGTGCTATAGGTATAGCAAGGTAGGCTGTACATACATATAGCAAGAAGAGAACGCGACTTCGAATAACATTTGAACTGTGATTTTGTGAATCATGATTCGCTTGAAATTCTCCGTCAATGATGCTTGATAAAGTTCAGTAACGTTCAAATTAAAAATAAGCGACAATCTTTGAAAATTGGGGGAATGAATCATAGTTGTAAATATTCGACTATTCTAAGTATTCGAATAATTGATATTTCGCTACGTGGTATAGTGCCGCAAACTTCTCAACGTTTAGATTCGTTAGTCGATATATGTACATACAATAATACGAAATTGGAACAGTTAGAATATTCGAACAGTCCTAATTATTCGATTAACATTTGAACGTCCGAATTGGGGCTGTTACGAATATTAAAATATTAAAATATTTAAATACCAACAAAATTCGAATTTGATATTCGAAATATTTGGATGTTCAAATGTTATTCGAATAATTAGGGCTATTCAAATATTCTTAGTGTTCCAATTTCATGTATTATTGCATCGACTAACGAATCTAAATGGCGAGAAGTTTGCAGCACTATAACACGTGGTGAAATTTCAATTATTCGAATAGACTAAGAATTTTCGAATTATCATACATAAGTATTTGAATAAATTATTTGTATTCGAAATTATTCGAATCCTTCGAATAGTCCAATATTTACAGCTCTAATCCGAATCGTTCGAATATCAATTTCGAATTTTACTGGTATTCGAAGGTTCTAAGTATTCATAATAATATAATATTTATTTATTTATTTTATCTACGAAATATACGTAATAATAATAAAAAAGAAAAAAAATCTCAAATAACTACAATACAAATAATGAGTATAATGAATAAGAAAACAAAAACAATATAGTATTCGAATATTGGTAACAGCCATAGAATGAATCTTTATACAATAATAAAACTTCCCGAAAAATTTTACAAGAATTCATTCGGTGGTTTGTAAATTATTAAAGTTTTAAGTTAGCATGTATTTTATGAAATATAACAATGAAATTAAAAGTGAAAAGCAGACCAAAGCTTTTGAAATCTTGTATACAGAAAATTGTATATACATATTTGAACACTGTTTTTCAGGTAAGTATAAAGGAAAATTATAGTTTGATTATTTCATTTTTGGCAGCTGCATTTCAGGTATATTCCAATAAGGAAATTTATGATAAAAGATCAAATATACAATACATTGATAAAATAAAATAAAACGTAAGAGCGAATTCAACTGAATTTTTAATAAAAATATATCATTGTGATTTATAATTGGTTTTTATCACAGGAAGAAGCCTTATTAATATCCTGGAAACTGATTAAATTTTGGCTTAGATTGTTACTGAAATTCATCCTTAATGAAAAATCGTTGCGTGTGAAGCAAGAACAAAGTTTTTCAAATTGAAATAAATCAATTTTTAACCACGCAGAGAAAAAAATAGCATATGCGAAAATCCTAATTCCGGTTTACATTGCTTATATATTTTGTAAGTATGGTTATTTGTCTCGTTTATGTCCCTCGCGAGACTAACTGGGTTGGGTTTTCTCATCCGTAAATAGAATACTTCATAATTCAAATAACCAACCTTCGAACTCAAAAAATTAAATTGAAAACAACGTAAAAAAGAAATAAATTAAAGAATGCTGTGCAAGAATTTTATTTGTAAATTTATTTTAGTATTAACAATGTTCATAATTCACATGTGAGATAACAAAATATAATCTAATAACTAGACAACGGATTTTATGCATTTATGGTAATACCAAGTATGCAAAAAAATCTACAAAACTGTTAAAATACGCTTAAATATATGTACAAAAAATAAAAAATATAATTCAAAATTAGAATGTTTAGAAAATTAAATATACTATTAATTAAATTTCAATTCGTTATTTGTGCTTGCAAAAATTTTATTGTCCATAAAAATTCGCAATAACATTCATGAGATGGCCACATTTTGTATAATTATGCATCAATAGCAAATTTGCAAAGCTTCGATTGAAGCCGAAAAACCCAACTTTAGGCGAATGTCTATTTGCATTATATTACCATCGCATCGGTGGAAAAATCCACCAATCGATTATCGGTATTCTGCATAAAGCGGTCGCATGCTTCTAGAACCTGTCGGTAAATCAACACGTGCGTTTACAATGGAAACTGAAAGCAGACAGTAAAACCGCGGAACTTCGTGTTTAGCACGAACGAGTTTCAGAAAAATGTTTGACAGCCTCTCTTATGCCTCGAAGAGTGTGTTAGCTAATACTACAACATAACTTCAATGTATTAACTTACTGTTTGGATCGTGTATCCATCTCTTCTTGTCTCTTACTTTCATCATGCGCGAGTCATCCTGCAATAGAGAAATTAGGGATATAAGTAAACTTTTTCGGTTTGTTGACAATTTTTTTAACGTTTCGTCTAATTTTCTTTTTCGGAACGAACGACACGCGTCAATATACGTTTGAATACAAAAGGATAGAGAATTCCAAAATTCTGCCACGCTAAACGGCCGGAAAAAGCAGTCCAATTTTGAGAATTTTTTATCGAATATAGAGAATGGAATACAAAATCTGTTTCATGGCGTCTATTATACGTACTTTGAAGTATGATTATAATTTTTGAAAAACGTTTGTTAATACAAAATTGCGGCGAACCGAGCAGATCCTGCTGACATAATCCGTTGACAGATCTGCTGCCGATCTTACGGCAGGTTCTGCTGGCGTAATCTGCTCTGTTTCTAAAGCCAATCTGCTAATACAGACCCTGTTTGCAAAATTGCAGCTTAATGCGGAAACAGATGGATTTGCAGACAGGTTTCATTTCGCAATTGTTCGTACTAATATCACACTATTGCATACTTCTAACTATTCGAATAACGTTCAAAGATTCGAATACTTCGAACTGTCCGAATAATGCTCGAACATTTGAATTAGTCGAATATTATTAACAACTCTTGGTTAATTAATTGTCTATATTTTCTATACATATATTATACTCATCAAGCTTTTAATATTTGTCGAAACAATCACGATTTACGACTTTCTAATCTATCTAGAGTTTCAAAACTTTCAAAAGTTCTAAGCTTCGAATCATGTTCGAAACGATTCAAATTTTTCGTCATGTGGTTGGATTCGAAACGGTTCGAAGTGATTGAAATCCCATCACTGAGTCATCAAATTACGAATTTGACGATAAAATTAGAAGAATTAATTAATTTCATTATCCTCTGATGCACTTACATACATAGAAAAAAAGATTTTTTTCTTAGACAGGAAATTGAAGAAATGAATATAATAAACATGAACAGTATCTAAATACTCCAATAATTTTTATAAAAATATATTACACGAAAAAATCGTTGATACGGTAAAAGTGATTTCGACGTGAGTTAAATTATTTCACTGGAACTGCTTTTTGATGGAATCTCGCGAAACAATATATCACTCTTTTTTTATTCCCGTGATCTTAGAATCTCAGATCGTGACGCCGCGTCGCGCCGCTGCGCTGGGATGTCACACGCTGCCGACTAGTCGCCGGCGATCGACAAAAGACTATATAAAAATCAGAAGGCCAAACAAAGTAAGAAAGTCTTCTGTATTGAACTATTGATATTCATTTTCGATTTGTATCAAAGTTATTCTCTTGTTTCAATTCCTTTAGAAAGGATTTTGTTCTCCGGTATGTATGAAAAGAATGCCAATGTAGCCTTTTCTTTCTATTTTATTTCCAACAAGATAAACACAAACTGTCGATACGTCAATTGAAATCAGAAACGTAGTTTTAAAAGGCCGACAGCCGTTACGATTTTTCGTCCGATTCGTCAGACAATCTGAAAAGAATCGACATCCGTCGTACTGCGATTTTATTATACGTAGACAACTTTTGTAATAAATAATACCGAAATCGCGCTGACGTGAACCCAAATCGCGTGCAATTAGTTTATGAAGCAAACTGTACAGCGATATTTTATGTAAATGACACGGGACCCTTTGCATTGCACGATAAATCGAGTGACAGTCCCATAATTCCCACATATGATTGTCGTTCTATATTCAATCGTATGACATACGAGAAATCGTAACGTGGGCTCTATTCATCCTGCTGCAATTATTTATTAATCCATAAACTTCTACTATGAATTCCTAATCCCCGTGAACTAGAATTTCGAGAGACAGGTTCCAATCACTTTGTTGATTATGCGCACCGTACAAGAATCAGTAAGAAAAAATGTGACATTTTTCGTCAGAGCGACGCCACCTGTGATATTGTACAGTTTCTGTTTACGTCATATTGTTCCCCTCAAAAAGCGTAACATTTTTCCCGTTTAACGTTTCTTTCTATCTCTACCCATTCTACTGTTATCCGATCTAATAGATTCGTAACTCTTCAAGGGGTAGTTTCACCCCCGCGGAGTCATCGCGGCGAAAAAGATACGTGTCCCTTATTTTCGCTCAGCGAGTCGCGAAGCCGAATCGTGGAATGACATTTCGCGGGTAGCGAATTTTGACAGGCGACAACAAGTAACGGGGGAAAACTGGGAGTGTGAAGGTGGGATCGCTCACCTCTTCGGCGAATTCGAAATCCCCGTCGAATTTTCTTTTACACTTGGCTACGGCAACGAAAACAAGGAGCACTACGGTCACGAGCACCCACGAAAATCGCATGATTCTCTCGGTTATTGCTACCGGACACACAGAGAGAGTGGCAGGGAACGCGCGAACCCTCTTCCCGTAGAGAAACGACCGAGCACACGCCGCGATTTAATTCGATCGCGCAGAGAGGATATCCGCGGAAAAAAATGGCGTTAAACCGACACGCATGCAACTTCGTTGCGTTCGTTTCACGTATCCGTCCGCAAAGTAGAAACACGGTTCTCCGGTCGAACGGGTTGTAACTGCGCCAGCCAGGAGTCGAGGCGACGTCGCACTACTACAGACGCGTGGTCGCCCATTGGTCGGATTCCGGCAAATGATGACGAGGGACGCCAGGGGCCGTGGGGTAGCCAGGTATATGAACCGGACTACGCTTCTCTGTCTGTTGCTTTTCCACGGGTCACGTCTGCCTCCGACTCTTTTACGACGGCGAGAACAGGCGAGAATCAGCGAGAATTCGCGCGGCGGGCCCAGTCAATACCTTTACTCGCCAGTGTTGCCAATTCCGCGAAAGTAACACCAAGAATTCAATCTCGCACTGCACTGTGAGGTATTTTCGCGCCAAACGCGGTAAGAAAGTAAAAACTATTTTCCGATTCAAACCGCGCGTTTATATCATATTTTTCTAGAATTGTGTGTTTATAGTAGAGCTGCAGAGTCGGAGTCGGAGTTTGGGAGTAATTTCTGATCACTAGAGTCGGAGACCGTTGGAGACGGAGTAAGAAAAAGCTATATCGACTCTTGGAATCGGAGTTGAAGTCAGAAAAAAATATATCGACTCCGACTCCAACTCTGACTCTTATGGTTCTTATGAAATTGATTCATTTAGTTCCAAAAAGATAAAAGACAGCCCTAAAAACGACAAGTGTCTCCATGAAATATTAGAGATTATATTAATTTTTGAAAATGGAAATTTTTTCGTTAGTATTAAAAATTTATACACTTGCAAAGGATGGAAAGAATATTTTTACAAATTGATGTGTATTGTATGATATATTGATGTGTTAATTTTAATTTAAGATAGTTAAATTTAAAGATTCTACATTTTTAAAAATTATGGGCTAGTAATCGAAATGACTACTCGAGTGCAATATACAGGATGTAACAAAAATGTTGCAAGTCCTTGAAAGGGGTGATTCGGAGGGTGATTTGAAACAACTTCTTGCTTAGCGAAAATGTTCTTGGAGAATTTGTTAACGAGATATTGATAAAAACTCCCAAACTATTAGAGCGCGATGACAGTGAATGAATTTGGATGCGGACTACAAGTGTAATTAGCATTGCCCGACATTTACTATACTACTTTCTGATTGGCCGGTTTTTCGATTTTTTTACGGGTTGTAACGTTGCGCATTGTTGGACTCTTTCGGATGAGTCGTGGTGGTGTTTGTCAACATCCGGCAGCTTCCGGTAAGATATCCGGCATCATCCGGTATCATTTGGGAGCGTCCGGCACCATCCGGCAGCTTCAGTGTTCGGCATCATCCGAACAACTTTTGCAGGAAGCTTTTTTGATAGAACTAACCATAAACAAATTGTTAAGGGAAAAGTGGAAAAAGTATCCATGTTTTGCTTTATTTTGCAATAAAAATACACTCTCGGACTTTTAGAGTTAGTCTCATTGTCAAATAACAATTCAGATAAAAATTGGCGTATTGTTTTGTTTTTCTCTGCTTTTTATATATATTTCATTTTTTCCAAGGTTACTGACGTACGATCTTTTGTTTTTATTATTTTTTTGGTTATTGAACATCTCGTCAAAATTCATTAGGGCGTCACACATCGGCAGGTTCGCATGAAATTTGTGTATAACTCAAAAACTAAAGCTGACCGCCGGTTATATGTATAGGAAAAAAGTACTCGGAATTGCTCAGAATGTTTCAAGATCGTTCAAATCAGAACACTCTAAAACTCTAAACTGAGTCCCTTTAAATTGATTGTCATTTCGTCTTTTTCTAAAAGTGAAATTACCGATCAACACCCGAATGGACATTTAAATTGGTTGTCATTTTGTCTCTCTCTCTAAAAGTGGTTTCTTCGTCGACGTGTCGCCTCTTTTGGTTTCGAGGAATCAACGAAAGCGACTTTGGTAAGAATAATCCTGTTACCGGACTTTAATTGTAATTCCTAACACTCGCAGCGTTACGATCTGTTTCAATGTTTTACCGATAATGATGCATGTGACACTAAAACCACCAACGAGATCTAAAACGATTATTTAATCTTAAAAATTATGAGGAGAAAAATATAGATACTGAATGATAGTATTAATTTATACTACTACAAACTATTTAGTACTTCGATCTTCGATCTAAATTATTTTCTTCATTCTTTTTCCTTGCTTGAATAAAATTTATGCTATAAGGAAATATATTATTTATTTGAAAATAGTATTACAAGAAGAAAATATTCAATCACGTTTTACATACAAATTATGTAAAAAGTTATACAAAATCGCAGCACGTTTTTCAATACTTCAGAACCGCTCTCAAACTGTAACATAAGATAAAACAGATTTTAGTAACAAGAGGTCTGACCTTGGGCCCCCACCAATCCTCATTTCTTATCAACAATTGCTGCTAGTACTTCAGTTAAATTGAAACCAAATTTACTGAAGAATAATGAGGATACTTTGGGACTTGATAAAGTTGAATTCCAAGTTAAAAGCTTACCAGTTTCCTGTATGCAGTAAATCGAATCCTTCGTTAATTTTTTCGAATGACATATTGTGCGTAATAAATTCATCAAGCATCAAATTCTTTGACAAATATTCCTGTACCAATTTAGGTACGCTTTCCTTGGATTTCCAACCGCCGAATGCGGTTCCTTTCCATGTTCGTCCTGTTACAAGTTGGAACGGACGAGTACTGATTTCTTGTCCTGCTGCAGCTACGCCTACTATGACAGAGGTGCCCCAGCCTTTATGACAGGATTCCAAAGCAGCTCTCTAAATACGAAAAAACATATTTTTCATAAAACTCTTCCTACGATTCTCAGTAATTAACATGCTATTTCTTTTAAACAATTTAAACATACCATGGTGTTTACATTGCCAACACATTCAAAAGTATAATCTAATCCTCCATCAGTTAAATCTATCAAAACTTCTTGGATTGGTTTCTTGTATTCCTTTGGATTGACAAATTCAGTGCATCCAAAAACTTTAGCTGAAAGAAAATTTAATTCCTCAGGGTTTAGAAGCTTTTAATTGATTTAAAAAACCACTGATTTTACCTTGTTCGAATTTACTTGGATTTATGTCTATTCCAATAATACGTTTAGCGCCAGCTTTTTTACAACCATATGCAACTGCTAATCCAACTGCACCCAAACCCCATATGGCGCACGTGCTTCCTGGTTCCACCTTAGCAGTATTTAGAGCAGCACCATAACCGGTGGGTACTCCACATCCCAATAAGCAGACTTTATCCAATGGTGCTTTAGGATCAACCTGAAATTAAAATACAAATTACTGTCGTGCTCAGCTATATTTTACTAAAATTTACTCTGTTAAATAGCCCATCTCCGCCACGATATTTTATGTGATCGTGAATATTGTAAATGATAGACTAGTTAAGTGACAAGGTATAACGGGAATGAGCGAAATAGACATCATACGTATTTATTCCATATAAAGAAAAAAAAATGATATTTGATATTTTTTCATCCTAAAATATATTAATTTTTCAGTGAAATTTTAGAACTTTTCGTTTTAAAGTCTACCGTTTCTCAAAATATTACCGTAATTTAATTTCCGTATGTTTAACTGAAACAGCATTAATATAGATTACAAAAATGCTTTTCTTTTTTCTTTTGCGACAAACTAAACGTGAATATACATAATGTGAAATCTACACATCTATAATGTGCTTAAATACATATATTTTTCATTGCAAAAATTCTCAAATACTATCCAATGTATGCCAGATTTCAATCCCTACTCAACAATATTTCTGCGAAATATGTCTTAAAAATAATTCATTTTTTTTTTTATTATTAAAGCTAAATCGATTTGAAGTGACAAAACTCAGTGGCGGTTGCTAGTTATTTTGTCTATTTCACTGATCGCTGTTATACCTCATCATTTATTTTGTCGTTCCTTTAAAAGTTCAATTTCTGGAATGAAAATGCTACCCTGCTCGCGAGGGTCAATTAATTTCTATAATATCAAATAGAAATACCTTAGCAAGAGAAATATCTGCCACCACAGTGTATTCAGAGAATGTAGAGCAGCCCATGAAATGAGCAATTGTTTTTCCCTTGCAAGTGAACCGGGAGGTACCGTCAGGCATTAAACCTTTTCCCTGCGTTGTCCTTATTTTACTACATAAATTTGTCTTCGGGGATTTGCAAAACTTGCAATCTCCACATTGAGGAATATACAGTGGAACCACGTGATCACCTAGAATCAATGAACCAGAAATTTTAAGGTCTGTTTTTTTATTCCTGTAAATGGTTCATTCTGCACTGTGCAGGACTAGAAAACAGGCCTTCAGTGATGTATAAAATTTTATTTTTATCTTTTTTAAGGAAGAAGAATTAATTTATACGAACATAATGGAATAAAACCATTTTTAAGGAGATAACAAAAGGAAAATACCTGGAGCAAAGTCTGTGACTCCATCTCCAATGCTTTCAACAATTCCGCTGCCCTCATGACCAAGAATACAAGGAAAGATTCCTTCCGGATCCAATCCATCTAAAGTATAGGCGTCAGTATGGCACAAAGCTACGGCAATAACTTTAATTCTTACTTCGTGAGCCTCTGGCGGGGCTACCTCAACCTCCTCGATTGACAAAGGTTCCTTTTCCTTCCATGCTACTGCGGCTTTACATTTAATAACCTGAAACGCGAGAAAATTGAAATTTCAAATAGTTCGTGAAATTCGAAAGGTATCGATCAATTTCAATTGCGATCGATGAAGTAATCGAAAAGTTACGTTGACGTAACCGGTGTATTTCAGTAATAAAGTTTCATTATTTTAATGAAATCTAATTATAACGAAGCGAATGACTTATCGTAAATAATTCTAGATTAAATAGAGAAAAGAAGGTACCTTTCCAGCGGTGTCCGACATGATTAAATGTTGCGAATATTGCGAATCTCGAGAATAGCAAAAAGCCGGTTGGATCGCACGATTATATCAACTTTTTGTAGTTCACAGGTCACGTCACGAGTCACGATATTTAGAAATGTATAACGATAAACTTGATGGAATTCAAGGTTGCGATCGTTGCGAATCTGATTCAATTGCGATACCATGCGATACGTGGAGAAATTCACGTGGTGAATTTTTAAATGAAACTTCTCAATATGCTAGCGCGGCAATTTTGAATTGAACAGTGGGATCGAATAGATCGGGAGATTTGAAGATGTGAAATGGATTACCACCGCAGGTAGTTGTGTAGATCATGCTGGATCATGCTTCAGTGTCGATTTTCTCGAAAACAGAGACTCAGAAAACAAAGAAAAGTTGTACCAAATTTTTTTCTTATTTTTTCACGTAGAAAAACTTTTTCACTCCAATTGTATACTTGAAAACCATTTTCTGTAGTTGATTTTCATATTTAGTTACCGGAAATATGCATTCATGCAAAATATATTACGAAATGTTGTACATTGTATATAATTTCGAGATTTAAGTATCTCACGAAATTTAATCAAAATTCAGTGAAGGTCAAATTACAAAAAAAAAAAGAAAGGTAATTATAGTTTAATAATACGAGAATTTTAATAAAAAAATTGACACTGAGGCTAACAAAATGGATTTTATTATATCTTAATTTATATCAGTTACGGTATTTAATACTATTTTTTCATGCAAAATGGAAGAAATTCATTAGATATTTACATATAAATAGTAAAATCATGTATATAATATTTGATTCTGTTACAAAATTAATGCTGCTCAATCAAACAATAATGTTCACATGAATTCTACAATTAAATAATCACAATTACAAAGTTATAAATCTAAATTCGTAATATTAAATTGTCCTTATAATTAAATAATTATAGGCATTTATCTATGCACTTTTTTACCTAATCTCAGCATAGACAATGTTTTTATACAAGTAAAAAAATGTGCACCAGTATAGCCAAGAAAAGCACCTATTATGCAAGGCACTGGCCAAGCTTGCCAAGGACGGTCCCAATCCAATGGAAATGCAACGGCACCTAGCCACGCGCCTAAGAGCGTTGCTTGAGTGTTAAGTTTCATAGCGTCCACTAAAATGTTGCCCCTCTGCGAATAAGTTCCAGTAATGATGCTTAATGCACCGTCTACTCCCAAATGCAGACTAATAGGCACAAACGTAAGAATAGTTAACGTAATACTAAGCATGGTGGTTTCTTCGTGATGTGCAAACAAAGGTGCACCGAACAGTATAATTACAATGTAATATATTACAGATAAAAGAGAAGTCGCTAGGAAGAACTTGAAAATGTCTTTGAAATATCTTGACAAAGGTTTTTTGACTTTCCCTGACGTTCGCGGCTCCGTTTTCGGTATAATCGCTGATTTCATATGAAACATAGGAAATAATAATTTGATCACTTCCGCGAAGAGTAAAATCAATAGCACTGGAATAAATTTGTATTTTCCCACGCTGTATAATTTGTCATTCAACTTCAGCAGTATCAAAATACCGGGAAAATAAATGCATGTAAACGAACAATACGATAATAACAATCGCTGACCAAGTTTGTTGCCGACATTCATGTTTATTGTTCACTTAACCTGCAACGATAACTTGATGAAACACAAAACTATATATATATATTTTATTATCTCTTACTTGATGTACTTACAATTTCTTAATTTATTATCCGATAGCTTATATAGGTTTTAGATTTTAGTTCGTGTATGATTCTGTTTTTTATAATAAATAGTTTTGTTTGTGTCTATGAAACTTTCGTACATATTTTTAACATCGAGTTTCGTAGAGACAGAGAAATAAAATTTGATTCTTCACAGGTCAATTGAAATTTTTCATTCAACTTCGGAAAATACATCGTGATTAACGAATACATTCTCATCGATACCTACGTGTCACCATGTATGCATACACACACACACACGAAGAATCAGCTGTACGAACGCGAATATGGTGTAACTGTAGTGTTGCACATTTATCTATGTAGTGACACAAAAAACTTCACAAGCAAAATTGATGTGTGGTTCCAATCATTTTCTGTCACTATTCGTGTATTAATTATCATGGGAAAGAATAAACAAGCACAACGAACAAAAAACAATGCCAGAGTAAGTAAAAGCGAAACAGTGCGATTTTTTTATAAATAAACAATAGAAAATATAGGTTATATGTTGTTATAAGAAAACGTAATATAACTTTTATACTGTTATATGAGATTATTTATACTCTTACAATAATAAAACGGATAATGGCAATTTCTTTGTGTGTGCATTTTCGTGAAATGAAACAGAATGTTGCAAATTGTGTTGTAATTGTACCACAATCAGTTTTCCATTAAAAACAATTAAAATTACTTAAATTATAATTGCGCAGTTAAAAAGTTCATTATAACACATGTTTATGTATAATTTTCAGCCATCAAACAGCGGTAAAAGCGCAGAGCTTCTGGGCACCACAGTACCAACATTCGTTGGTTTCTCAGCTGTCAAAGATGGTGGCTACGTACCTGTTTTACCAGGTTTATCATTGTGCAGTCCTAACGAGATTGAAATGAATAATGTCGACGACAGTTTTCAAATAGTATTGAAGAAAATGCATAAAAAAGACTCGATTACAAAGTGCAAGGTAACATTTACCTTTTATTCTAAATACACTGTTAAATCGACATCTCTTGTATTTACCTAATTAAAATATCCTTCCAGGCGCTGCAAGAATTTTCTATCATGTGTAAAGATTCAGAACTATCAGCTGTAGAAGGAATGTTGCCATTCTGGCCAAGGTTATACTGCGCTCTTGCTATTGACGTGGAACACAAAGTCAGAGAAGGTGCACAGTTAGCGCACGCAGCTGTCGTTAAACGTGTTGGAAGAGGCATAGCGATGTACTTAAAGCAACTCGCTGGTGTTTGGTTCACTTCACAGTACGACACTTATCCTCCTGCTGCATCAGTTGCTAGTAACTCGTTCAACGTAAATTATCAATAATAATGTTTTCTAAAATTCTATGCAATACATATTTTCATAATACGAAATTTTTCATACGTTTGCAGGAAACCTTTTCACAAAAAAAAGTTATTGATGCTATTATATTTTGTCAACGCGAAATTTTATCATACATCTGTGATAACATTACTGTACATACAGCACAGACTTTGTCTTTACAAAAGTACGTTTTATGTTACCTATAAAATACGTAATTATATGTTGATGGGATTTTAAATCGCTTCGAATCGATTCTTCGATCGCGTTCGAAATTATTCGAATTTCATAATTCTTCAAAAACTTTGAATGGTTTCGATGTTTAGATTTGAATGCGCATCACTATAATACAACTATTTGAAATAATTCTACAGTCATCTGTTACATTGTTAGGAATCTTACAGCGGAAGAGATGGAGGCAAAGTATTACAGGGTGTTGATCGCCAGTTTACAAGGCTATAGCTCGTATTTAAAAAAAATTCCTATTCAAAAGGTTGAAGAAGTGGCCGACATCCACAATAAAATTATAAGCAGTAGTAAATTCTGGAAATTAGTTAAATGCGATGTTCTTCCAGTAAAAGTAGCGTTTTTTAATGTATTAACGTCGATCATTGAAAACGCGGAGAAATTGCTACCGGAAAATGAAAAGAAGAGGACTGTGACTACTATTATGAATAGTCTTGATGAAATGGAACCTATACTTTTATCTGCTGTCTGGGAGACTGTACTTGTAACTATAAACAAGATAAAGGTAAATAAGGAACTACTTCGAAGATATAATAACAAAAAATACGAGTACATTTGAATTACATAAATGATTCTTTTTTAGGACTGGTTTAGCGTAGTAAACATAGAGAAGTTAGTATTGCCAAAATTGTGGCGTGTTTTACAGAATGGAGGACAATGTTGCGCTAGTGTTGTTTATCCAAATTTATTGCCTTTCATCAGTCAGTTTCCGAAATTCAATGTTAATACCTCTAATTTATACATAAATTTCTTCAACAACATGCGAAAAGGGTATTTATAATTTTTCTAAATTACGTTTTAAATAATATTTTAATGTATAATCATACGTTTTTCAGATTTTCTGTAAAAAATGTACAAATAAGCCGTTCAGAAATGTTTGCAGTAATAACATCGTTTGTTGAATGTTTACGATATTCTATTCTCTTGAATATTAATGATCAAGATCTGTGCTATATGCTATTGAAAGAACAGGTTTTGTATTAAATACGAAGAATAGATATAAGACATTATAAACATTTATTTCATATTGATAATTATTTGTTTCAGCTTATACCAATCTTAGAAACATGCTTAAAAGAAAAAACTCCTATGAAGCAAATTTTCTTCTATGAAATTACGCATTTAGTACGATACTGGAGTAAAAATCGTCATAATGAAGATTATAAATCATATTCCATGTTAATAGATCAATTTTGGCAAGAACTCAATAGATTGTTTAATTCGTCCGTAAATGACTCACAAGATTCTGTATCATTCGACACTACAGACAGAGATAATACTCAAATTGAATTCTTAGTTACATTAAAAACAGCACCTGCACATAATCGTAAGAATCTAAAAGTAACATTTTGTTCTTCAGAAAAAGACGTAATAGTTCAACCTGTGGTGCAGAACATCGATAATAATATTGATACGGAATTTCTTGCTGAACTTAATAGCCTCGTCAGGTTTCTTTGCACACAGTATTTCGATAAAATTACGGACGATTGTACAGAAAAATATATTATATATCTGAATAAACTTTTAACTTGTTTCGAAAGCGATAAACTCTTTTCAAATCTATCGAAATCTCAAGAAATGCAAATAAACTTCTTCAGCTTCTACGATCAAATTTTACGAAAACAGTTATTAGAACAGTCAAAGGAAATAAAATCTATTGTGGAATTAATATTCAATCTTTTAAAATATATGACAAATTCTGAGAAAAATGAAGTTCTTAAGTCATTAACACAGGTAAAAGGAAATGTTCTATGAGCTTTTACTGGATATCATACGACTAATATTTATTCTAAAACCTATTTTTAGTTCAAGGATACTGTGATAGCGAAGAATGTCATACAATGTGCTTTGTCTAAAAAATACAAAAATGATATGATCTTGGAAGAATGGTATTCAGAGTCTCAAATAACTAAATTGTTAATAGATGTAACGAAAGAGATCGCTTCGGACAATTGTTCCGATTTAGAGAAAAATCAAGACCTTATTTTGTTAGCTTTCGAACCTCTTAATGATGGTGGTAAGTATCTAATACTTAATCGTATTCTGTGCTATTAAAACACTCTAAACAAATTTTGTACAATTTTTAGGTTTGCTAATAAGCGAAGAAGGAGTCAATGAAATCGTGTCCATACTTTGTAATTCAATTCACGAAGTAGATGAAACGTGTTTATTACATTTCGCAAAATTAATTTCATGCATTGTTCCACTGACTTGGACTTACTTCCAACAATCGATGTCAGGAGCCGTGCGAGCATTAGAAATGCTTTTTGAGTTATGTTCCGAAGACAGTTTGAAAGATAATTCTGATTTTCTTGAAACAATACGCGACGTGTGGAAGATAGGTCTTCTGGAAACTTTTAAAAAAATACCTCAGTTGGAATTTGTTGAACTAACAAACAAATTTTCATCTATCATGTGGAAAAAGATATACGATTCGTAAGACTATCTTTAATAATTACGAAATAATTTGTCGTTGACGTCGTAATACGTGAATTTTTTTTTAGGGATGAAAAACATTCCAAAGAAATGTTGGTAAACTTAGCAGCCGATTTTCTCGAAATTTTACTCAATAGTACAGTGAATGTAAAAGAAGAATGCGTGGAGGAAATCATCTTAACATTTTTAACTAATTCTGACATGATTACATGGATGGCCGAAGTAACTGGATTAGTATTATACGGTGAAGTAATAACTGGTAGATTATATGTATCTACTCTTGATCAAAAGATACAAATTTATAACAAATCGATGTCCATTGATTTAACTAAACATACGGTTCCGGATAATACTGAGAATTGTTTAAAATGGGCGTTGTTCATCACGAATCTACTCAATAGTCTATGCTCAAGATCAGCTAACAAAGATGAAGAAGAATCTGATATTGAGGAAGCATTGATACGCAATATGAATTTACCAGGAATGATGAACATATTAGTTAATGTTATATACTTTATTACATTAGGACAAATTTACAAAGATCATTACAAATCTGTGAGTAAAATAATCTTTAATGCAAACGAATATTGATTTTTCACGATATGTAAGTTAATATCTTTTTAATCAATTATTCGCAGGCTAAGTGTTATAGTAATGTAAATGAAATCGTAATAACTGCTCAAAAGAGTTTCAAAGAATTGCAGACCCATATTAACGAGGATATTTATAGCAAAATTCTTAACCACTTCAAAATGTAAATATTATATTCTTCATAAATAAGTTTCATTGCTTTAATTATTGAATACAATGATTCATTGTGTATGTTTACAGAAACTATTCAAACTTTGGCAGTATGCTATCGAATATAATTTCCTTTTGTTGCGCCGATTTATGTGCAAACAAAAAGTTTGAAGAATTGTTCGATATTTACAACAATAACGACGTAGCAGATAACGAGGAAATGATTCTTCAAGGATTACAGATAGTACGTTGATATTATAATTATTTCTAACAAGAAGATGGCAAGAACTGCGAAATCTCGAATGACTTGACTGTATATGCATTCAATACTTGAAGTTTATGAGAAAAGAGCGCCAAAAGGATTTGAGTTCATGGCCGTTTGTTTTTGAGAAATTAATAAAAAAAAGTGTCAAGTATTGATAAATATAACCATAAATACAATTCAATGGAATATTTCTTCTTTATCGTGTGAAAACAATGGATTATCTATCTTTCTACTTTACATACGAGGTGGAACTGAAAGGAGGATATGTGGAGGATGGTCTGTAACTAGGAAAAGAAGAAATGAAAAGATAATCCATTACTTTTACGACACTTTTTTTTATTAATTTCTCGAAAACAAAAGGCTATGCACACAAATTATTTCGGGTTTTTTTTTTCTCACAAACAAGTGTGGAATACACATGCAGCTAAGTCATTTGAGATTTCACAGTTTTTGCCATCTCCTTTTAAGTTTTATTTCATATTTTTATCGTATAATATTCACTGAATATCATATTTAAAAACGACGCGTTTGTTTTTTTAGATTCTTCCGGAATTCGAAAACTCGATGAACATCTCAACAGCAACAGATAACGATATTTATCCATTGATAGTAGCAAAAAGCACACTGAATAATCAATTAGACAGCGTAGACTGTTCCAAAATTTTGGAAAGAATACTGTTTTATGACAAGACAAACCCTGCATTATTACTTCTCGATGGGTATCTCGATATATTTTTATCAAATTAGTTAAATTAAATTTAGAATGTATTAAACTAACATTTACGTTCATTTCATAGTAATATTAATGAAACTTCGTGGATCCAAATGACTTTACCTCTGACAGTCATTAGACTACTCATAGATCTTATAGTAAAAAATCCTTCTAAATTAACATACGAGCACTGGAACTTTATCTTAGTATCTCTGGCTTTGTGGCAACTTTCTGTTACTAAATCCAAGCAAAACGCAAATGACTTCAAGGTTTGTATAGAAGAAACAGTGAGATAAATACAAACATCAATTTGTATTATTTCCTCGTTTGCAGGTAGCTGCATTAACAGTAGCCGTTTGCCAACTTTATTGCGCGGTTCAGAACTCTGTTAATAAACACGAACAACAACAATCAGCGGTTTTTCCTCCAGAATTATTAAATGAGTGGAACAATGTTTTTGCTAGCGATATACAGGATGGGATTGTTCAAACTTGGCTGTTTTACGCTGGTACATCTTTAATAGAAAAATAATATACCAAACTATGATACGCTGTTTCTGCTACTTCTTTTATAGTTACCGTCTATTATTTATTTTAGTTACAGTATTTAATGTATTTCCTATTTATTTTACAGACTTATACAATGAAAAAACCACAGATTTAAAAGTCATGACAGTATTAGATTACCTGGGGAAATCAGTGAAAATGTTAAACGGACGTTTGTTGTTCAAAAATCAGTCGAATATATTTTCCACAGCATCGATCGATTTAGATAGTACTGTGAAGTTATCACTGAAATTGTTACAGTCGTCAGTAACTAGTATACAGTTGGGTGCATATCATTTGCTTAAGCACGCAGTTTTAGAACTCGTGCAGAGAGACAAAGCGACCGTAGAAGTGGAAAATTATGACTTGAGTACTTTGAATATTCGGAAACTGGAGGACGTGCTACAGAATACGCAGAACATCGTAAACACCATTCTAATGGATTTCAAGTAAGGTTTCGTGCAATACACTGTCGTAGAAAACACGATACTAAATATGTAATATTGTTGTAGATTATGCGATACAGGCAGCTGCACCATTCAACCATACACGGACTCTTATACTTACACTTTAGGATATTTGTTATCATGGGCTATCATACTGGATATGTGCGCGATTGCGGAAGGAGATTTACTTCATCAGTACGCGGAAATACTTAAGTAAATATTCCGCTAATTTTCTGTTCTGTCTCTCTTCTTTTCGTTAACATTTTCATTCAGAATATTTAACAATCTATTTTACCTTTCAGAGACAACTTCTTCCCTAATCTTTTGAACAACATATTCCGACTAATGCCGATGGAGGTGCTTCAAGACAATAAGAACAAAAGTCCAAAGTTAATGGAAATCTTTTCTAGCAAACCGTGCCTCGATTTTGGAGGTGCTAATTTTTGTTACTTTTTCGTTAACAAGAGTTTCGTAATCGTTTAAGAATCAATTTTTTTTTTTACCATTCACAGAGAGTTGGACAGAGGAAAGATTGGATCACATAGTATGCTGGTTATACACAAACAGTTTGAGGCATTTCCCGGTGTTGGTGAGACAATGGTGGAGCAGCGCGGATAGTAAAGTGAATGCCGTGGTGGATAAAATCACGACGCATTATGTCAGTCCTATGCTCTGTCAAGAAGAGTTCGTTAACAACAAATTCCAGAATGTGGACAATATGCAAGTGAAAGTTCACCCAACGTTCCGCGAAGTTACAGCGTTGTACCAGATGGACGACACAAAGTTGGAACTGAATATCTTATTACCGCCGAATTATCCTTTGGGACCGGTTACCGTCGAACCTGGACAACACGTCAGCGGAAATGCGAACTGGCGGAATTGCCACATGCAGTTGTCAATATTTCTTACACACCAAGTAAGAGATTTTATTAACATTGAATTATTGGACTGTGGATGTTTCATATAAAATTCATACTTTCAGAGGCATAGAAAAAAAAATGGCAACTTAAATAAAAATGTCTTTACCTTCTAAATATTATAAACTGTATTTTATTTTCAATATTTTATGTATTCTTGCATTTATACACATCTTTATATATTTTGGCACATTTAAAATCGCCATAAGTGCATAAACATTCGCAGTTTAGTTATTATATATTTTCTTATCGAAGAATTCGACTTCCTTTTCACAGAATGGATCCGTGTGGGACGGCCTCGCGTTATGGAAAAGAAATTTGGATAAGAAGTTCGCTGGTTTTGAAGAATGCTGCATATGTTTCAGTATTTTCCATGTTGCAACGTATCAAATACCAAAATTATCGTGTCACACGTGTCGCAAAAAGTTTCATACTACTTGTTTGGTATGTATTACAGTTCTTATTATCTGAGTATTCGAGTATTTGAAATACTCTTTATAACCGGAACTCCGTTTTCAAAACCGATTATGAGAAAAGTTCATAATCAGTGTTTCGAGTAGATATCTTGATAGAAATAATTCAGCGATTATTCGGATGCTCGTATCTAAATTGTATGATTAAGTGTACGAGTGGTTGAAAATATTCGGATATTTGGATCTAAATTGAGCGGGTATCCAAATACTCAAATTCGGGAACTCATGAATCTGAGTAACAATAAGAGTTCTAGACTCTAAACTATATATCGCTTTTGCCTTGCTTGCACTCTCCACAGACCAACACGATTTTGTCACAACAGCAGCGATGAAAAGTTTGCAGTACTAAAATACATGGCAAAATTTTTTTACATTGGTGTAAATGAACGTGTGTATTTAGGTTGGCTAATAAATTCGTTCGATATTTGCCATTTATTCCACTACATAAACCCGAAGGAACTTATTTGCCAACCAAATAAATATGATAAAATTGTTTAATAATATCTGAATTTTGGTAATACATTCTTTTGGGTTGGTAAATGCGTCCGATTTTTTAATGTGAAGTGAAGGACAACAACGGAACGAAATTATTTGCCAACTCAATATTTATACTGTTGCGAACTTTCCGCCGAAAATTTGCTGCCGTTGCGGGAAAATTGCAGTAGTGTGTAGGGAACTTTAAACCATCACGTCTGTGATTTTTCCGCCGCAAAATATTGGCTGTCGCTACAAATAAATCACGTTGGTTTTGTGATGAGCTTTATTCGTTATTTGTATTAGAATATTCTTTAAACTTTATATTATTTTTCAGTATAAATGGTTCACTTTAAGCCAGAAATCCACGTGCCCAATATGCAGAAACGTATTTTAACTTTAGCACATTTCCGAATAAAATCGATACTTCCACGTAAGTGTCTAAACTGATATTTGTACAGAAAGAAGCTATTAGTTGAGAGATATAAATAAATTTTGTATTGTGTTATGCATGTCTAATGTAAGTTACGTAAAAAAAATAATGAATAATAAAATTTATAATAAAAGGGTTGTATCTTTTCTTACAACTTATGATTAACTAAACCATTCATTTCTAGTTAATCTTCCTTTTAGTATAAGGTTCCTTATGAAATACTTTGTGAAAGATAGCGATCAATTTATCCATCTTTCCAAGAAAACATGATGTCACGTGGTTTAAACAGAACGCAAATATAACATAGGTGCATGATAAGATTATCAGCACCTTTTTATTCACCGTTGACCGAAGATAAGCATCATTCGTTATTAAACTTTTAGTCAAATCAGACCGCAAGATGCCAGGTAAACGTTATTTGCACGTAATATTTTATTGTTTTAATATTTTTCTTTGCCTTCTGTTATAATACAATATAATAAATAGACGGCGAATTCTTATGCAAATTAATATTTTTTTAAACATACAACAGAAACTGAATTTCAAATAAATGTATGTTTTATATTCTAAATATTATAAAATGTATTTTATTTTTGAAATACATATTTGTATATCTCTGATCCTTATAGGTTTTTGTAATTTTAAAATTGCCATAAATGCATAAGCATCCGCAGTCTAATGATAAATTATACATTCATTTTGTTAAAAATTCAGGGTTGTATAAAAAGTGATTATTCTAATATTTATATTAGATTATTGGTTGTAAATCGAGAAAAGTCTACAGAGCAAAAATTGTACGATTTGAAGAAAAATATTCGTTAAAATATTTTTTCTAAAGAAAATCGTTTCAATTTTTGTTCAGATTGATTAATAATTAAATTTCTAATGACACATGATTTTTCCAAAGCTGTCAGGTGGGTACATCGAAGCGCAGAGCAAAGTCTGCCGCCAAGTGCAGTTCAGGGAGGTCGCGATACTGATGGATCTGTAATTTATGTCGGCCGCGCATATCACGCAGGTGATACACTGCCAGCGAAAGTAATTCCTGATAAAAATGTAGCCTACGTGTGCCACAACGGCGAGGAACATCCGAAAGACAGTTTCGAAGTGAGTGATTTTTTACTTATTATTACGAAATTAATGAAATCGTGAAAAAAGCAATTTAGAATAAAACTGTTGTGAGATTTAAATATATAGCAGAAAGTCGAAGCGTGAGATTTTCTAAGACGATGTCTGTAAAATCAAAAATTTCGTCTTCAGAAATGATTTTCCAAATGATTACCTCTTCAAATCGTAATCTAATCTTACTGCAAGATTTTCGATATCGATGTTATCTTTATAGTTCCACTTTGGATCGATGGAAAAGGCTTATATAGTTTAAATTCAAGATAAACTTTTAAAGAAATTAACGCTGAAAAATATTTTGATGCATCTTAAGTCCTTTTAGTGATAAATTTCATTTCTTGTGTAATAAAGAGTAGATATCGATTATATAAACTAAATGTATAACTATTACTACTTATCAATAACTTCTCAGATAGCCAAATCTGATAGAGAATTTTTTTACAGAATCTGCCATTGTAACATTTGTTGTTAGATTGGCTGCAAATTTGATGCAGGATCTGTAATGCAGGACTGTTGGCAGATTGGCGACAGAAACAGATCAGGTCCTGCTGACATAATATGTTGGCAGATCTGCTGCCGGCCTGGCGGCAGATTGGCAGCAGAATTCAAGCAGATACTGCTGATGGGCCTGACGGCAGGTCCTGCTGACATGATCGGCACAGTTTCTGACGCCAATCTGCTTCCTGATGTGCGAATACGGGCCGCGTTTACAGAATGACAGCCTAATGTGAAAACAGATGGCTATGGATTTGTAAACACATTTGCTGCCAATCTGCACACTGTACTCAGATAGTTTTTACGTTTATACATATATGGGGTTCTTCTGTTTGGAATGTAAAAATAGTTCTGTTGAAACAAAAGCACCAAATGCGACAGAAATAAATTCTTACACCGCTTCTCTTTCGTTCGAATAATCGATAGTTTATTTAAATATGACAACAATATTAGAATGCCATAAATATTGAACTGAATTCATTTGTTTATTAGGTTCTGTGTCAAGGTGAATTCGCGTGGGAGTTTTACAGCAATGGTGCAGTTCCAAGCAACGCAATAGAAGCAGGACAAACTTCCGACGGAGAACCTTTGTACGTCGGTCGAGTTCTTCACAATGGATCTCAAACAGTTGGCAAGGTTGGAATTTATTGTTCTAATATTATAAATATTCGACTGATTCACGTGTAAAGCACACAGTATTGATTTCCGGGGATGATATTACGAAATTAGATTAAACAATGATTCTCTCGCTGTGACAGTTATAACAGAACCTCATCTTTCTCATCTATATTTTCTACCAAAGAAGACTAGGAAAATGTGCTACCGATACGATTTTTTTTTCAGATTCAGCCCAGCCATAATTGTCTATACATTCCTTTCGATGGAGAGGAATTGTCTTTCAGAGATTACGAGGTGCTCGTACTTGTTTAATTAATACTGAACTGAAGTAACCGTAATTTTAACGTACTTATACATTTACTACAGGCCTGAATATATAATCATTTTGTATAATCACCGAACATTTATCAAATAAATATTTTTAATCGTCGATTTATTGTTTATTATTTTTATTTTGAATATTATTTATTATAATTGTGTACTTTTCAGATTTTTCTTGTAACATAACACAACATATCTTGTGTAAAAAATCAACCGTTTTATTATTACCGATTCCCTATGCCCTACACTGTATATAGTACTCTAACATAATGCAATACATTTTCTTAACTAATTGTATACATTCGTTTAAAATACAAAGTTTAGAAGACAAAGTTTAGTGTTCCAATATTTGCGTGATCGACTATATTTTTAATATTTTGTATATTTGAGCATTTGCTAATAGTCTCGTAGATTTTTTGCATACCTAACATTGCCATAAATACATAAAATCTGCAGTTTACTTACTAGTAGATTTTTGTAAAAACCGCCGCTTGAAAAACGAATACAGCGCTCGGAAGTACAATGTATTAAAGAGGTCCGTATGTTAGTGCGCGATACAGAAAAGTCGATGAAGTAGCAAATCTACTGTGCACTTTATCCGTGATCACGTCACACGCAGTAACGCAGCACCGCTGAAATGAGGTGGCATGATACGAGAGAATGTGGATCGCGCGAACTTTGTACAAATAGTCACGGAGTGGACGTGGAGTACGTTGTATGTGGATCTCGCGAAGAGATAAACGTGAGTCACTTATTTGTGATTGTACATATCTACGAAATTGAGTGAATCGATCGACATTCGCATAAAATAATCGAAAATTTAACTCGACGTCGGTTTGTTGAAAAGTTACAAGAGAGGCGCGAGCAACCTTCGTGCCATCACCTCTTTTACTCCCTGCTTGTGCAATCGGTATACAATCGAAGGTATTCGTTGAAATAAAAAATAAAAAAAAAAAACAAAAAAAATTGAAGCGCGAACCTCAAGCAAAGTGACGCTCGACTAGTAAAGGTGAGCAAGATTGAACAATTACATTTCTTTCTTACCATGAATGGAATCTGTCTTTATTTTAATTAAGTAATGTCTGCATTGAAAATCATAAGAAATTTTAAGAAAAACTGTCAGAGATTTAAATTGCTTCAGTTATATTCGTGACTATATTTTAATTAAGTCATATTTTATAAAAGTATTCGTAAAAAGAAACAACAAATAATACCTTGTTTAAAATTGTAATGATAACAAGTAACAACAGCAACCCTATAGAAACAGAACTAATAATGATCCATAGTTATATCTTCTCTGTTTTGTTTCTCTGAGTAGTGTAATGTATTGTTACAATTTCCATCGTAGATCTGTAATAAACTTATTGCTTAGAAAATGTAGAACTGTACATAGTTAGCATTTTTTAATATGCATATAGAAAACTGTACCGAGTACCGAGTGCTGTTGATACAGCCTTACAGCAAGTTTTACTATGTCCATGTTAGCTTTTGTGTCGAATATTAGCGCAATGGTATTATTTGCAAAAATATCTTGATGTGTGTAAAAAGGAGAGATGGAATCAGCTAAGTATAATTGTGGATTATAAGCAAATTTATGATATAAATAATTACCTTTGAGTTTATCAACATACAAAAGGATTTTAATTGCTATTTTCCTAATATGCATCTTGTAATGTTTTCAATGCAGTTAAATTGCACGTAATTTTACAATTTACACCAACAGTGAACAATTCATATAAACGACATTGTTTATTAAACTGTAATTTATACTTTGTAACGTTGTAACATTTTCTACGTCATATAATTCCATATTTAATTCGATCACGCTTCTTTTCCGCATCAGACAATTTTCATTATAATTATCGCCCGTTCGGGCGACCGTAACCTTCGTGCGTGTTGATCGTGTATGTACCTGAAATTCTGCGCTCTACTACCTGTAACTGCTAATTGCGGAGATAATTTTTCGAGTTCCACTTTCGAAAATAGCTCATTTTGTAGGTGAGATTTCAAGGAATATGGTCATATATATTTTTTAATTTTTTACCCTCGACTCTCTAAGGAAATTTGCAAAAAAAGAGTGTGTTTATAATTTTCGATATGAGAAAAACAAGTTTCCAGTTAGGAAATATATTAGTAAAATAGGTCAAAGCCTCCCAAATAAAATGGCTCAAGAATGGACCGAATACGACGAACAGTTCCCAAGATAAAAACTCGTAATTACACCCTGCTTTCACGAAAAAAGGCGAAAATTGAAAACTGGCCACCTGTAATTTTTAAACAAATTCGAAAAAAAAACAAAATGATGACTTAACCCCCACCTAATTTCATGTGGACTACATCATATTCAATTTTGAACAAAATCCCGGATATCGATGTCAAAACGTGATCGATTTGCCGTGGATTGAACCATATTTAAAAATTAAAACTATTTATAATTGAAAACGTGTTTCGCAAATAACACATTACGAAAATTAAAATATTGGACTGTTAACTTATTGATGATAATTCCTATGATATTCTGTATGGTGTTTAGGTAAAAGAGATTAAAAACTACAATTTTTTCTTGTAAAATTTTGTATTAATATAGCCTCTTTTTATAAAAATGAATGTACATGGGAGCAAAATACAGAGATATATATCATTTTTTTGAATCCATGCAGTTTATATAAAAAAAAGACACTCACTTTTTATTGTTACAAGTATAAAAAATATCTCGTTACGAGTGTTCTACGATAAAAATTTTATAGACACTATATACTAAATTCATGTCAGTCATATTTAGGACGGACTTTGATAAATGGACAGATTTATAAGCAGCATCGCTTTGCTTTTCGAATTTTTTACAATGCATTGATCACATAATTTTTATCTTGGACTCAATGCAAAATATAAAAACATTCTCTCAAAATGTCTGCAGTTAATTAGCTGGCATTGTTGATACTGTGCTATGAGGAGTTGTTGGTCGAGAACCAGCAATAGAATGTGTGGTAGATGCATTTAGCGATTGCATGGTACCAATCTGAAATCAAAGTGAGTCCGACACATTGATAAACAAGTTTACAAAACATAGGCTTCATAATAAAACATTCCACATATTTTATATAAAACTTACTCTCAAGTGTGCCAAGTCTTCTAATCTTGTAAGATCGGACAATTCTATGTATAGGGAATAGACAATTAACCATCCATAAATAGAAAACAAAACTAATAATATCCACAGAAGGCACATCATAATATTATAAGCAAATATCATGTCGTTGACTATACTGAAGAATACAAATGCGAACAATCTAAAAACAGTGAAGGCGGCGAAAGTGTAAAGCCAAGGGACAATCTTTTTTTCGTATTCCTTTCGCAAGGCAGCTATCAGCATGAAAGACGTTGCAAAAACTGCTATTCCGCCGAGCATCGAGAACAATGCAAAGACCACGAGAGCATTGCGAACTAAAATGAAACATTCAAATTTTTTTCCTTCCTTCTGCGTTTGTTACGCAAAATTATACAAATTTCGTGCATTAATCTCACCGTGTCGATTGCCAACGTAAACAAATTCGTACGATATAACGTAATAGCCATAGTGTGTGGTACCAGGTACAGCTTGGGAAAGACAATATAGGTCAAATATCGAGCTACCGATAGTAAACAATGCCAAACTCTGCAACAAACACGTTCGTTGAAATAATTCTAGCGAAGCCTTCGGTTGTCAAGTTATGCACATACTGACCAACGAAAATATTGCAGCAAGCATAGCGCCTCTTTGAATATTGAGTACGTATGCGTGAGTTAAAATTCGTTTCTGATACCATGGTGTTTTCACGCTACGTACTGACCGCGAAGACTTTAAATTCGCACTGCTACGCGTAGTAACGTGCGAGTACACCGAAGGTGTGCCCATGCTAGGAGATTTCTTTTCGTAATTCATCTTCCTTCGTAATTATTCGTAATGACGGCGATATTTTATTTGATCTTATTATACTTTATAAAGAGTCATAAAGAGACGAAACTCCGCCCTTTTTCAGTTCCAACATTCCTATGTGCATGCGCCAGCCGTAGACATAGGCGCCAGCTTAGAAGTGTTGCATGAACATAGCTGCACACTCCAATGCGCATGCGTCCACTAAGCGTGTTGTTCAGTGTTGCCAATGTCGATTTTCATTTTAGTAGTGATTGCACAGAGTGGTACAATTTCCACAGAATACTCTTTTTCAAATGTGTATATTCTATTCTAATATATGTATGTATATCTCTTATCTTACGTATGTATACTTCTATTCTAATATATGTATGTATATCTCTTTCACAAAATTTGTAAAGCTTACAAATTTGAAATAAAACAAAGATAAGGCACTGAAAGCCAACTTGGCCTAAGGGCGCCACATACTCTTGAGTCGGCCCTGCATACAGTGAAGTTGTAAACAACGAACTATAATTTGAATCTTTTTTATTCTAACTAAAGACTGTTTGTGATGACCTATCGCCTATCGCATCCGCACAACTAAATTCATAGGCTTCAGACTGTTTAGCTTGGTAGGGATTGTCTGTGATGGACAACAATCTCTTTATTATAGGTTCTTACTCGGCAATCAGCCTGCACGGTCTGGTAGAGATAGCAATTTTTTCTCAGCGGACGTATCTATAATTGTTACGTTATCTTTTTTTCTGAATTGCATCTTGGCTTAGCTTCGAGTATTTAGTCGTAAACAATGAACGTAAACAGTACGCAGATTCGGCGGGATAGGAATTTATAATGCTAAAAACATTTTCTTGTCTAACAATAAGTTATATTTATTGTGTAAAATCTTAACTGAAATTTAGCATTTCGACACGTAGGAGTATTTACTAAGTAATCACATAATGCTTGAAAATTTGGAATTTTTACTATGTTTACCACACACAGAAACATCTAAAATCTAAAGTATCAATTTCAGGAAGAATTAAAGGAAGGTTCAAATCATAACCTATATTTTTTTTTATTTGTTTCTATTACTAAATACTACATTTCCGAGTCTGTCCAAACCACTCCTTTTTGATTCAGAGTGTTATTATCAATGTAATAAACAAGATTTCAAAGAAATTACACGTGACCATGCGCGATTTTGATAGGAATCGAAACGTGACGCGTGAGGAGGCACGCCGCTCTAACGAGCCGTAATTACGATTGAGATTGCCGCGGGCATCGTTTATCAAGAGAACATAATTAACTTATGACTTATCATTGACGCGTGTCATTTCGATCTTCTGTGGTCTTCTTACTCATCGCGGCGTTCGGGAACAAAGGGGAATAGCGAATAGCGATGACCTTAGGCCTTAGACAGAGTCCAGAACCTCGTGTTTAGATCGAAGCAAAAATAAACTGTGAAACCATTTCTTGATTATTAGACTTAATATTTCTAGTATAAAATACTAATAATTAGTTGGAAATTGTTAAAATGTGGTTCAAATTTTGCACAAAATCCTACTCATTGGCGTAACTTCCATGTTTCATAAAATATAATCGTAAGGGCTGTAACTGTACGTAACAAACGGAATGTTATTCATTATTCAAATTACAACTTAAAGGTTTTTTTCCAATCTCACAAAAATTTTTAATGAAACAGACAACTCATTGTCTCTTTTGAAACTGTTAAATTCGATAGTCGATCGACAAATAATTAATGTTTTTTTCGCAATATTTTTATTTTGTATATAGATTATATATTATAACTATATTATATATTAGTAACTACGCCGATTGTGAATTGTGAGACAGATTTTTTTTTTTTTTTTTTTTTTTTACAATAAAAATATGTATGGAGCGACAATGTTAGACGATCGGTCATCATCTTTAGGATATTTAGCAATTGAATCTAAGCTGATAAAGTTTATCTGTTTTGAAGGTACAGTGCAAGATTTTGCAAAATTAAAACCAAGACAAAACATTTCGACTGATATTAGAACTTTAATATTTAAAAAATTGATTTCAAACAAGGAGGCCTTTCAAGATTTGATAGCCCCGGGCCCCCAAAAATTTTAATACGCCACTGTATTGGTTGATAATCCCATATGGATAATCTTGGGAAGCGCACGTTATTGGCTAATCTAGAAGGCTGCGCGGAACTCACCTACATTCTTACATCATGATTATGTGTGGAATCACTAAACTAAATAATTACAAAAATAACATTTTACGAACTGATGATTTTTTATTTATTTTCGATAATTTCTGGGGTGGGTCAGTCCGCATTTTGGAGTGGGCCAAACCCACCCTGGCCCCTTTCTAGTTACACCAATGATCCTACTGTGGGTGCCCAATGCATTTAATATTTGAAATCTTGACTAATAAAAAATGTTAGTGTACTTGAGAGATGGATAATCGAGGTTCTGTTGTAATCGTTTTGGGCCACGGAAGTTCATAAGCTACGAGTTCGTAACGTAATTTGTGATATTAATCAGTTGAATATCAAATGAAATACCGTATCACGGTGACATTTCTGTTCTTCACGGCACGTCATTGTATGAATAGCAAGGCATAATATATTCTAATTATAGACGCGTGAAACATCACGAAGCATCGAAGTGTTTCATTTTTACAGAAAACGATCGCCATAAAATAAATACGATATTAATTTACTATTTGTTGCCACCTCTATTATATTACACAAGGTGTAACAAAAATGTTGCAAGTCCTTGAAATGGATTCACGAGACGATTTTAAACAACTTTTTTTCTTAGAGAAAATGTTATTTGTGACAATATTTGTACTTGTATTATCGTCTTCTCTTCCTCTTTTAAAAATCATGTTTTATTTTTTTTTTTTATTGTTGTATCTATCTTGAATTTCTTCTATTTTTTCATTTAAACAAATGGTCCATCCCGTTGGAAATAAAATATTATTATTAATATAAAAATTAATTCGTAGTTCTCACAATTAATCAATTATAATTCTTTTTTAATTGAAATTTTTTTTCGTACTGTATCAGAATTTTAAAGTTCCTTCCATTAGCAAAACAAAGTACGAAAAATTTTTATTAAACTGTATTTTGGTTTTACCTAAATACTAGGTTCCACCTAAATAAATAAACCAAAAAGTATAACAAGTAACGAATTAATTTGTAAACCCAATATTATATTAATTTATTTTCAATATTCCATAAAAATATTTGATTTTCTCCCGCAAAACGTTGGCAGCTCTATACGTAATGTTCGCATATCAGAATATTCGCACGGTACTACCATATTATATCGTCGATTTAACTGATCTAATTGAATGTCCGAAACCTACGATTGGACCTATCTGTTTTTTATTGCGCACAATTGGCTGAATTGACGATGCATCTGTAATAACATCACACGGACCTTTTTGTTATAAAATAAATTGATGAACCATTTGTAGCCTGTTACGATATTTCACGCCAAGAGAAGACGCGTTATTACACTATGCTCTCGCTGTAATAAGTATCGTAGTCCAGAACTGGCATAATCTTTATCGCGATGCGAACACGGTTCTCGTGTATTGATCGTTCTTCGGCGAGTTGCTTTCGATTTTGGCGTAATCATTTCCTTGAACGTGACGCTAAGCGGCGGGAAAATGAAGAGTGAGTCGGAAGGGACCAAAAGCCGAGAAACGATCAGTTTGAAAACCTCGTCGAAGACGGATTGACGCAACAAAATAGAGAAATAACTAATTCATTTTTCGTTTTCTGCCTTTCGACTTTCGACGTTCATCAAATCGAAAGTGAGTCTCCGACGATCGCGAGTTTGAATACACAGACGGTGGGAATAGTGGCGAAAATCAGAGTTATGCATTAGTCGACTAAAATTCTTAGTTTGATTGATTGATTAATACTTACGATTAAAAAGATTGATTGTCGAAAAACCGGCGATTGATTTAATCGATTGATGAAATTAATTATCAGTTGTCAATCATTGGTTTTCAAGCTGAATACAATTAAAATTTGACATTAATTAGATATTCCGTTTAAAATAATTTTTACTATAGTTTATCAAATTCCTTACTTCAATTTGGTGAGTAGTGTAATTACAGTGTAAAGAAGTTAAAAATAACATACACAGCCGGAAACGTTTGGAGTTTAGATTAAACTCATAAAATACTAGTTAGTAGTTAATCGTTAATGAATTATTGAATTCACCACTAAAATTGAAATATATTTAATCGTCAATGGCAATGAATAACTAAAGTGAAAATTTAATCTTTAATCGAACATAAAGAAGGAATTTAATTCTTAATCGCTGATTTAATTTTTGCCCAAGATTGTAGTAACTTTAAACATATAAACACATAAACAAACATTGTGGATCAGCTGACAAAACAACTAAACTCGGTTTACATTTTCTTCAGTATTCCTGGAGTCTTGATTCCATATTTCATTTCGAAATTTCAACAGTTAATCATTAGTTATCTAATTGACGATTACAAATTAAAAGAATTTAATCGTTAATCACCATTAACGACTAAAGTAGAAATTTAACCACTAATCGCAATTAACGATTAGTGGGTATTTAATCGTTAATCGCAATTAACGACTAAAGTACGAATTTAATTGTTAATTGCGATTAACGACTGAAGTAGAAATTTAATCGCCAATCGATGATTACATTTTTGTCCAACTCTGGCGAAAATCAATAGTGTTTGTAAATATAAAGTTCTTCCGTATCGCGTTACCTTCGAATCTGCGTTATCAATTTATTCGTATGAATAACGTTATCTTTTTTCTTAGTAAATAGAAATGGTGCCGAAGTGGACTTGGATAATATTCACTCTCGTTATTTACGCGGCAGCGTCGTTGGAAAACGATAAAATCAAGGCTTTCATAGAAATGACTGAATTCGAGTACGAGGATGCTTGTTCGAACATTTCGGAGGCTGAGTGGATATTTATTAACAATCCATCAAATCAAACACTGTTAACATGGGTAAAGACAAATGAATTTGCATAAATATAAATTGTATTATAATATAAACACGTTCAAAGCTAAAAAGAAATTTATTACAGCGTGTACCGAAAATCGTGGTAAAAAAAAAGAAGGGTGAATTCTTGTACAAAAATCAAGTCCAAAATGTGGAATAGAATTTTCTTGTTCAAGATTTCGTTTTCCTGCAGAAAATCGACTTTGAAATTCCATCAAGTGCACTTGGACTTCTGAGAAAATGAGAGTCGGTTGCAGATTCTTTTTCTTTTTCTCTTATATTTATAAACAGTGTCGTGGTTGCTGAACATTTTGTACCTCAGTTTTTATCATTTGTTTACAAACAGAAACATGGCATCCAAATGCAGGAAAAACTCGTTCAACCGATTCTCTTTCCCTCAATTTGACAAAATCAATTTACTACAAAATAAAGCCATTCATAAAAAAATGTCTGTTTGACATTTTCCATTTATTTTTGCACAAGGAATTGCTGTAGTACTACGGTTTTTGGTACACCCTGTATACATTTCCAATACATTTTCTCTTCAATTACAGCAGATGGAATTAATTTCTTATGCATCTTTCAAAAGCACAGAAAAGCACGAAGTTATCACCAATGTTTCAAAAAATGGTATAAGCGATTCGGAGTTGAAATATAAGTATGATACAGTAGAAAAAGCAGGTGATGCCTTGTTGGACAGCAAAGATTTTGAGACAGTAAGAAGAATTTCCATGATTTCGAAGTTCTATTGTTTTTCTAAATTGATTGCAACAAATTATTTCTGTTACAGCTTGTTCACTTTGCTGGGGCAGCAGAGTTGCAAAGATTATCTAAATTGGATTCGGAAGTTCTGAAAAATCAGACACGCAAAGGTAGTACTTTTTTTTTTTATTATTATTATTTTGTGAATGAATAAACATGTGAGCAATAATGATAAATCTTCTTCTGTTCAGATGTAGAAAATTCACTGTCTCGCAATCAAGATGCAGAGACCAAGAACAATCTTTGGACAGCTTGGCATCGAGAATTAAATCCACTAGCTGAAAATTTGCCAGCTGTCCTCTTGCTTGTTGAGAAAGCTGCCAAAGCAAATGGTTGATATTTTAGAAAGTAATTTACATTTTTTATGCCTTATGACTTTGTGACTTGATTAAACAGGAAAACGTTATCATTTATTCTGTAGGTATGAAAGATGTTACAGAATATTGGGAATTATTAAGTGGATACGAAAACGGATATAATAACATTAAATATGAATGGATTAAAATTTCAAATCTTCATAAAAAGATAGTGAAATTTGTAGCGACGAATTTGTCTCACAAATATAAAATTACTATAGACGAAACAATACCAGCGCATTTGCTTGGTAAGTATTAATGCAAAGATTTGTGGAATAAGTTTTCTCTGAGCTACAAGTTATTTTCTGGCAGGTTCTTTACAAGGAAATGATTGGACTCCAATACTAGTCGATGCAACACCTTATCCGGAGTTAATGTACAACATAAGAAAGAATCTTTGGAAAAAGGTACAAAAATATATAATTTCCATGTTATAGAAATGAACTATTATTTCATTAGTTAAATTATTTATAGAAACTCATTGGGAAATCGTTGTATAAAGCTGCTTCTGGAATGAGCATGAAAATACTGAACCAAGTTCCACAAGCTGACTTCTGGGATAAAAGTTACTTCGATCAACAGTGTCCATCGAAGTTAATTAATTTCTGTGACGAAGGTATTATGAGGTACATATTTCGCGAGTTAATGAGCATTAAAGATTTTTAACTTAATTACTTCATACGTAATTTTGAATGCTTATATTACAGAGTATCTACTTGTTACGAACCTACTATCGGCAATTTCCTCTCCGCGCATAAAAATATAGGAAAAGTTGTGTTCAATCAAATGGCAGTGGAGACAATTCCGGTACTTAATACAGCGAATCGTTATTCCGGTGAGAATTTCAAAACGAAATTATTAATATTAATATTATTTACGGTGGTATTGAGAATAACGCTCGCATTTTTTCCAGCTTTGGAAGAAACTGTTTCAGAACTCTTCGGCATATTAGCTGCAAGTCCTGCGTGGTTGAATCATATCGGTGTTATGGATAATTCGACAGATAACGACGAACATTTAATGACTGTTTTAATGATTACTGCATTAGATACGCTACCACGTCTTGCTTATTACATTGCCGCCGATATGTGGAGGATCAACGCTATTGAAACCAATATTACAAACTCCGAGGATTTGATATCATCTTGGTGGAAATATAGGTATTAATTAATTGGGTACTCTATATGAATTTCGATTTGACATTTTTTAAACAAGGCTTTTAATACAATTCCTGACAATTTTTATTCAAGACAAGAATACGAAGGAATTGCTTCTAATGGAACTGAATTACCGAGTTTTTTAAGCGACGATTACATTACCAGCAATAAGCCGTATCTTTCGTAAGTAGTAATCAATAGACAGCGGATTTTACGCATTTATGGCACTGCTAAGTATCCAAACAATCTACGAGACTGTTAACATATCCCAAAGTATAAAAAATATCAAAAATATTATTCAAGTTAGAATGTTTAGAAGATTAAACATACTGTTTGTCATGTTCCCATTCTTTATTTGAGCTTGTAAATATTTTGATATTAATCAAGATAAAAATATAGTAAATTGCGTACTGAATTAGTGCAATATTATTGATCAGGAATTATTTTTGCAGAAAGATAACTGGAATATTTCTCGCTTTTCGAGTTTATCAGTACTTAATGGAATCCACGGAAGTAAGATACGATTCAATTGTGAAGAGACAAATAAAAGTAGATTTCATGTACGTGTTATTTGTCATTATCGCAACACCTGTTATTACGCATAAATTACAAGCTTCTGATTTCGTTTGCAGAAAAATGATTCAACAGGGCGGTGCCGATAACTGGATGAAAATAATCGACAAATATTTAAATATAGATCAAATATCATCGGACTCGATTTTGTCGTTCTTTTCGCCGTTAGAAGATTTCATCGACGATTTAGAAGAAGATTTCGAACAAAGTACAATCGCCAATGGAGAATCAGAGTTAGAAGAATTGAAGAAGAAAATCATCGAAGAAGTTAATAATCCACCAACGACGACAACAGTAGCTACTACAACCAGCACGACGAGAACGGTCGCGAAGAAGAAAGTGACTTCGAATAATCAAAATGATAAGAGCGACGTAAATACTATCGCTAATGTCAGCAAAAGTTTAGAGGCTAAATCGTCGATACACGTGCCAAAAGAGAACGCGAACAGCCAAAACGTATTGAAGACGGAATCGTCGACTAAAGCCCCCTTCGACAAATCAGTGCTGGACAGTTTAGACTCCGAGCAAGAGAATAAACCAAAGATTAATACAAATAAAGCGGTGTGGGCCGTCGGCGCAGTACTTGTGGCAGTAATAATTATTTGCACGATTGCGATTTTCGGTCGACAAAGGTGTCGCAAAACGCCAAAAAATAGACGATATATTTAACAATATCGTTCAACAGTAAACAATTGTATTTATATTACGGTTAGTCTAAGACATATTCTTTATTCAAATAGTATGTTTTGTTCGTGAAGCCTTTCATCGTGAAAGACATTTGTTAACTTGCTGTGTTCGTTGTTGTACATTCCTTCCCACTCGTTCGAAGACATTATTTTCAAAAATTTCATTTCGGCAGAATTCGAGTATTGAGTGTACACGAAAAGTACATGTCGATGAAAGGAGTTCGCGTAAAAATGGGAGAAACGAGGGGTTCGTGCACAAACTTGAATGTATTATTTATATTTTCGAAGGTGAAACTAATTTAAATTGCGGATGTGAACATATACTCGTGCATTCGTACTGAATATTATACAATAAAAATTTATATCTTTTCTATTATTGTTGTCTAAAATATGTTTTATTAACATCTACTTTTTTCTCAAATAAGCGTAATATACTTTGTATATTACGGACAGAGAACGGTTCGCAACAAAGGAATGTTTTGTTAAAAAAAAGTATCATAGTGTATGCCAACTACGATAGTTCCTTTACAAGTATACCAAAACGCACGAAATAAAAATCCTCGTGTTTTTGTTTTGTAAGAACTTAGTGTATTTTAATAATACTTTTGCGATGTTGTTTCTTTAGTACTCGAATTATAAATAATTCGTATGTATAAACCGTATAAACAAAATGTTTGTACGTACATCATAGAATAAACTAAAGATTGTACACAAAGACACAATCATCAGGGTCTGAAGTATTACAAAATCAATAAAAATGTACGATATATATATTTTTTTACGGCTATATTTCCGTGTATAATTCTTACATATACATGTACATTACTTCTATGTAGTAGACTGTGCGGAAGACTTTTATAGAGACTTTTGTACCTAATAAAATTATGTAATAAAATATATAATCTTGTTAAATCTGTATGAGCTTCTGTATTCCGCGAAAAATGGGGATATGCAAGACACGAAATAATCATTCGTTTCCGAAAGACGCTCTAAAAATTCAGTATCCAATATATAGACGCCATTTGTACGAAGTCCTGCTTGCCAATTACCATGTGCCATGTGCATTCATTTTCGGTTTCTGTTGTCCAAATCAGAATTGTCCTCAATTTTCACTTTTCCGGGATTTCAATTTAATGCACGGACTTCGACTAAAACTTGATCTATGATTTAATAATAATGTACAGTTACTATATTAGCTGCTATTAGTATTTTTATATGTTAAAGATAGTCGAGAAACAGTATGATATGCGTTTTACTAAACGCAGCATAGTGGAGGGGGTTGAATAATAAATAAAAATAACCTTTCATCGATTAATATTCCAAAATTCAAATCTCGCGGTTCCAATATGCCGACTCAAATTTTTCAATATGAATGCTTAACTATTTTTTGGAATTTGAATTAGTTGGTGGATATAAATATAATATATACGGAATTAATAAGAGCATAAGGAGTCATTTTTTGAGTAATTTAATATGTATTATCAATAGATGGAATCATTAAACAAAGTTTCTCTAATATTTATTTGATTATACAGATAGTATTTGAAATGAAAGAGTATAGTAAAATTCTTTCCCTATATCGCTTCACCTGCAATGTTATACGAAACACAAAGCAGAGGTCATGCAAAGAAGTAAGAAGCTCTTCGGTCACGAATATCAACGCGCAGATCAATATAACGTGAAGTCCGTTTGCAATTATACCTTATGCACTCCGCTCGAGGAATGACATTCCGCTCGGGTATCATTCACGTTTATCGCTGTCCGTGTCGATTACTATCACGCATATGATATGATCGCGCATATCCCGTAAACAAAAATGATTTCCGGAGATAGGTCTTGAAGTATTTAAGAAACGGGGGGGAAAGAAAATCATGGATCGGTTCTTCGATCATCGGACGCCTGGGAGAGGGTATGCAGACATGCGCAACGTAATTTCAAGACATCCGTAAGGGATGACTGGGCCGTTGATACGTAGTTCCTTATCGCTGTGCCTGCTGCATAGGTTTAAACTTTAAACAATACCGATTGTCAAGTTCGCGATTATCGTTGCGCGTACGTGAATAGAACACGAATACGGAAAAACAATATCGTATCGTTTTTCTGTCCAAGGAACGAGCAGACGATACGAGAAAGCATGCGCGCTCGTCGTTGAACAGGGGTTGTTGCAGCCAGGGAGGGGCTCTGTTCGACAGAGTGAATCAGAATATGCATTCCTGAAAGCACGTCTTCTGTGACTATTTACGAGTGACATGCCTACACCATCGGTTCGCGATCGCACAGTAATATCTTTGCAATGTCATAATTCGTGGATGTGTTGAGTGTTACGTGGATCGACTGTCATCTGTCCCTTCACCATGAATGTGAGTACTTCGCCTGTTTTCTGATATCACTGACATCCGCGGACCCTTGTGTATACGTGCTTCGATCCGTTTTCTCGCGACGACAGACGGGGGTGAAGATTTCGGATGCGTCGTTCAAGGTCTCCGCGTTCTTTTTGCTTGTTTTTCTTTCGAATACATCCCGAGGCGTAGGTGAATCTAATACGTCATTGACCTCTGTAACGTGTAAAATCGATGCGAAGGTTACGTCTAATCGGGGGACTTCGGGTTTTGTATCGCGGTACTGTCTTAATCGTGGCACTGCAAATTCACAGTTCTTTTGTCTTTTCTTTGTTCTTCCTTTACTTCGATGCACTACAATTGTTATTGATTAGTGAATCCTGTTAGAAATAATTGGAATAGAGTACTGAATGCACTGATATCAGTGATTGAATGTTATGAGTGTCATCAAGTATCATGACTATGGTTATGTATAATGGTGGGTGCAAGGCTCAACCATAACCGCATTACCGAACTATGTGTAATATTTGTACAGTATTTCTCATTGTTATTAAGTAAAAGACTTGGTAAAAATTGTGAATGTGGAATGTAGATTAAAAAATTGTTGTATATTAAAATCGAGCAATTGTATGGGATAGTTTTCATAGAAATTAATATCACAAAGTCAAAAGATTCTCATGAAGTCAAGGAATTATTTGATTCGATGATAAATATTTGAAAAATTAATTAACAAAAAATGTATGTATGGGTGATTAAATGATTAGAGATACAGTACAAAAATAAGTGATTTGGAATTGTTTATAATTCTTACTAACATTGTTTTTCTGGGTATATTTTCAATTCGCGGACATTGAAGTTTGGTAAGAAAATTATATATAATTTCGTCTCGTTAGGTCTTTACCCAATAATAAATTATCAATGTTTGCAAGATGGTTTGATTAATTTTATCATCCACTGTATACATGTTTTAATATTAAGAATCTTAAAAAATGATTGAAGGTAATAAGGCAAAATTGAAAGAAACTCAATAGTAAGATTATGACTGTTTCTTGGTTTTTTATCACTGTTTACAAATCGGTATGAGTCACTTTTATCTCCTCAAAGTGCCTCAACCCATGCTCTGTCAAAACAAGAACGAATGACCGGAATTACCTAACCACAATTGTTTCTCGACGACCATTCGCCCTCGTATCTCCAACTCTCATCATCCCCCATCATACCCACCGTAACCTAGTGCCTGCAAGTGACCGACATGCCAAGTCTTCTTTATGGAGAATTTCCCACTGTGACATTGTATAACCTCAATCGCATTTAGGTTTAATTCTCCGCAGCAATAGCGTAGGAGTCCATGATTCCTTCGGAATTTGTAATTTAAAGGGTAATGCCACTAGTGCCATGATAAAGCAACCCAATTTTGAGAATTCTTTTAGCGAATATAGTGAATGGTATATAAAATGTGTTCCATGACCTTTTTATTATACAAACTTTGAAATTTCCACGCCTGGGAAAATTTCTTTAATTTTTGACCTAAAGAAAAAAGCAACAAATTTTTTAATTTGGGAATCCTGTATTTGTTTGTTTTTAAACGTATGGCAAATAATTATGTTGAGTCTGTTCTAAATTTTATCTATTTTTATAATCATCTTATGTGTTTTGAAAATTGTTTGTGAGTCATTAGCGATGATGATTTATAGCCTCCTCAAAATATTAGATTCCTTGTTTCTAGTTATATCGTTGTGGAATCATTGCCAGAGGAATTTTGGCATTTATCCGATTGAAATGACACTGAGCATTGTATAGACTGAATTATATTTAACCTTCAGGCGGTCTTTGGGTTTTTTTCTATTCATACTTTTTGAGTTAATTACGATGAAATTTTAAAGAAATTACTTTTATTTTTATTTTTTGATATTAATTGAATAATAGTTGATTACATTTTGAATTTTTTAGAGGAACGCCGAGGTTAATAAAATTTTCTTTAATTATTAAAATCGTCGATTTTACGTAGTGTCGTTCATATTCAGAATTATACGTTAATTATAACGTATTTGGTGTTATTTTAATCGGGAAAGTGTGAAAAATCTGTTGTTACGTTGTTGAAACGTCGTAATTTTGAATGGTAATTAATCGAAACTATGCATTTTTTTCGCTATTCGAAATTTTTTATACTTGGATTGATATTCAAAACAATGGCGCGTCGATCGATTTGTTTGTAAACAAAAATAAGACTCCCCCCTTAAATTAGATTCAGAAGAAGTTAAGATATTAGTATTTTAAACAAGAATCTCTCTTAACAAATATTTTGGTATATTGTTATGCTTCTGTTTGTATTTATTCAAATTTTCCAAATTCCTATTGTTTCGAGTACATCTATAAATAATTGACTGTTTGAAATATTGGAATAATTCAAATAACTTCGAATACGAATAAATTGTAGAAGTGTTTGACTATTCAAACGTTGTTCGAACAGTTTAATACACTATGAATAAATATTTCACGATGAAACTCATAGTCGGTACAATAGTACAAAACTTGAACACTCCAAATATTCAAACGAAGTTCAAACTAAGGTTGTTAAGAATATTCGAATATTCAAACACTCCCAATTATTTGAATAATGTTTGAATATTCGAATACTCTAAATTGTTCGTCTTCGAAATTGTTCGAATTATTCGAATACTTCAAACAATCGAATATCTACAGCTCTAGTTGAAACCCACTCCTACATTCTTAATTTTGTTAATTGCTAATTCTTCCCTTGTCTTAACGTTTTCCTTTGATCACAGACGAGCCTAGAAGTCTCAGTGAAGCGTGAAAGTGGAAATGTAAAATTAGTTTGTCGACCTCTCTAATTGACTCGGTCAAGACCCGGCGATGGGTCAGTTAAGCGGGTAGCATTTATCCTTCCTATTTTCCAATTACGACAAAATTTAAAGACTTTCAGATCTTACAAAAAAAAAATCATCCCCAATATTTTCCAGCATTCAAAAATTAACTTTCATCATGACGTTCGAGCAATCACGTTACATCGCATCGCTCAGAACACGTAGAATGACAAATATCCAATTATCACCACCTTTGTACATTACACAAATGCTGATAAAGCCCTGATCGTCAAGAATCACGACGCATTCATGTGTTTTTTGCAGGCTCTGGCGGCAGGTATTGTCTGTGGCAACGGAGAACGCGTTGGTAAGTTGAATTAAAAATACAATTCCAAGATTACACACCAAACTAAAAAATATTATGCTATATTATTATTATAAATCAGATCTCACCAATTTTTTAAAGAAGGAAAACCTTAAATTAGTTTAGGACGGTAAAAATAAGTTGATTTTTTGGATTTTCTTTTTACGAAACTATTAAGTGAATCATTTCGAAATTTGCGAGGTGTGTTACTTCATATTTAAACAATAAAAGTTATTTTTTTCCGTTAAAAAATTGTTCGAGAATTTCTTTTTTCTTGATGGAAAATATCGACTTTTTGGTATTTTTGTAATAAACAAAACTGTAAATCTAATCAGTCTGAAACTTTGTATTAAATAACACAATGTTTTTCGGTTGAATTCACTCAAAAATACAGTTCGAATTAATCGCGGACTAAAACCATCGCGAAATTACGGTTGACACGATATCTGCTCTTTAGTTCAAATAAAATTAAAAATTCCAATGTGTTTTTATTTTATACACTTGCAGTTATCGTTTGATCTACAGGCAAAGCGATATAGGTTGTACATATTTGTTTTAATTAGCAAAAGTTTGGGCAATTTCGGGAGTAAAATCGAACATTTAGATTTGAACAGTTACCATTTTTTGGAAAATAATTTTATATAGTTTCATTGTAGGTGGAACGATAACTATAATTGTATAAAATAAAACCACATTGGAATTTTTAAGCTTATTCAAATTTACGTTTTTCGGTCCAGCATAGCTCTGTACAAAACTATGTACAGCAGATTTATTAAAACCCGAAATAGATTTAGACTTATACGTATTTTTAATACAAAACCGCGTACGTTGAATGAGCCGGCAGTGGAGTTGCTCTCTATTCTGGCTGAGGCAAGGCGGGTATTTATTAATAGAGATTAAACCAACTCCGCGTCGTGTCGTGCCGTGTGCAAGTGCTCTCCCGCGCGGGATGCACGCTGTTAGGACAGTCTGACTCAGATCGTGCTTCAGAAAATGATTCCGCCAAAATAAACGCGAAGAAATTGTGTGTTTAATGATCTGAACGTCTCTTAATCGTCCAGCGAATTATACCGTTCGATGCGACTTGCATCGGGAAGCAAGCCAACGTTGTGTTGAACATTGTACTAAGTGGTTGTGTGAAACAAGAGTTTCGTGTTTCGTGTGATTCTCAGTGAATACGCCGCGTTGAAAATTCACGAATGATAATCTCCCAAAACATTCAGTTCATTTTTCATATTTCTGTGGTGTTCAACTAATGGAACTTTTTTTTTTAAGAAATCGTCAGGTTTGCTGTTCTTAACTTGATAAATGTTATCACTAATTGTTTGCTCATTAACTGTTTGTCATGTGTATTTAAGTATCATTTTAATCTCGATCACGATCCTTTTTTCAGAAAGTTGTATTCATTATGTTAAATGTTGACTCACAGATTTTATCATGCGTGATAATTTAACACTCCAATAGTTTTAATACGCGGTTGAGTTTATTAATTACTGTAGCTAGCACCCTCGTTCATTTTAACCTTCTACTAATTCCAAGTACTTTGTGCGGATTCGCTAATAGCTTCTGCTATTTACTAATGATACTAGATCGACGCGTAACACATACTAAACCGATGTTAAAGGTCTGTTCATATAGGTCAGTTCCGTATCAATTTTCTGTCAATGATTTCATTACTATTCATTCTTTACATATGTCCTTCTTATTAAGATTCTCCGAATCACTATTATCTCTATTTTTAATTATCTATAGATTTCAATTAATTCCTGCATTCGGTATAATAATACAATGACACCGAGTCGAACTTTAATTAGAATTTAACAACGTTCCTCTAATTATTAGCATTTTATTTCATAAATATCAAGTCTGTTAATTGAGGTTCTACTGTACCAAATTTAATACGCATATAAATATTTTCGCAAATTTATTTTTAGTGCGATATTATTCAAAATACTTCATTATACAATTCTATCATGTTTAATATTATTTTTATCGGGACATTAATTTATAATTTATTACCGCATAAACAGAAATTGTCGTTTTTATCACCGACATTAATAATACTGAATCATCGCGGAACTGTTCCGTGTGAATAAACCTTAAAGACACTCTAATCTTCCGTGTTATTCGCTAATCTCCAACGTCCGATATCCGATTACGATTTCATTGCAATTTATGATTCATTACGATAACATTAGCTCATTAATATCACGTACTTCGCGAGTGCTATAATTTTTAACACTTAATAATTTGTTTATTAACTCACCTTTGCATATAGGAGTGATAAATATTTTTTTTTAAATGATGATAATGATGGTAATTTTTAAAAATGGGTAAAAAGAGTTCCTGAAATTCTATTCGTTGTAAGTTCGTGTAACTGTTTATACTTAGGTTGACAAAATTTCTTGACACCTCTGCTGCGCTTTCTACAGATAGACACACACTACAGTAAAAACAGAAACCTGGATTCACCGACGATTCTGTTGAAATCTTGATTATTGGGGGCGTGCATTGTGAAGTGAAGTGCGGTGTTGCAAAGACATCTTTGAAAGGTGCCATCGGTTGGAACACGGAGGAGTAACGCGAGTTGCGCGCGCGTTTCGTCAAAGTGTAAACGTCTTTGATGTATATTAAAACAAGTGTTAGAAACAGTTAAAAGCAGCGGTGTTCCACGCGTCCGTAATGCAACTTTTTCACGTTAAAGCGGTGAATACACACGCAGAATGTATTGACTGAAAAAACGAGGAACAATTATTTGAAATGATGGACGAGGAAAATTTATTGTTCTGGTGTTAGAATAATTGTTAAACTTGGCGTGTTCCCTTCCTTTTTATTTTTTATTTTGTACCGTACTTTCTTGACGAAACTGTTAAAGAATCTGTGCAGAACCCAATTAAAATGGTTTACGGTGATACCGTAATTAGTTTATTTTAAAGTGAAAAAAGGCAACAAAACGCTAAACATTTACAAATGATGATAGTGCTTTTGTTGTGTGTCATCATGAAAATAGCAGAATTCTCTGTGGGCCGTATGAGTCCAAAATGGCAGGCGCCTGCAAGATCGCCGCAGCTTTATTGCAGCACATGCAGGAAACAGCAACGAAAATATTACCGACGGTCCAATGAGAAATATAATCGGAAAGGTATAAAGCAAATTATGGTTTGTTTATGATAAGCATCTAACGCTGCGTTTGGAGTAAATTGATTTGGGAGCAAATAATTTATCTGAAATATTCGAATAAATGGGAGTATTCGAATAATTGAGTAATTTAGAGTATTCGAATAATTGAGTAATTTAGAGTATACGAATAATTGAATAATTTGGTGTATTCGAATAATTGAATAATTTGGTGTATTCGAATAATTGAATAATTTGGAGTAGTCGAATAATTGAATAATTTGAAGTATTTGAATAATTGAATAATTTGGAGTATTCTAATATTCGAATATTCAAATAATTAGGTGTATTCGGAATTCGACTATTTCGGAGCATTCAATAACTGGACAGTATTCGAACATTCGAATAATTAGTAGTATTTGAATATTCGAATAATTTGGGGTACTTGAATATTCGAATTATTAGTAGTATTAAAATATTCGACGTAATCGAATTGCACGCTTCTAATTGCTAATGCTATTGCTCTTCTAATTCTATGCTGTTATAATAATTCGAATGATATTGGAACATTCGAATTATTCGAAGTTGCAGTTAAAAAATAAATTGCACTAACAAAAGACTTTTTGCCGTTGAAATATTTAAGTATTCGAACTATTCGAATTCGACTGGACTCGACTCGACTCCAAACTTCGATTTTAGGAATCGGATTTTTCCTTGTTATTCAAACATTTTGCATCTGCTTTAAAAATTAATAACAATATTTAAAGAAAACATTAAAATTAATTTAAAAAAAAATAGGAGTCCGCATATTTCAGTACTCAAAAATCTAAATTTATTATTCAAATTCTCGGTCATCGAAATAATAAGAATTCTACTCCGAAATTTAAAAATTTGAATATTAAAATATTTAATACTTTTGTATCTATAAATTGAAGTAGCAATAAAAATTCTAATTTAAAAATATAAATGAACTTCATAAGCAATAATTTTTCACTTTTTTTCTTCCAAGAGTTTTATTTTTAATCATTTTGCATTTTTCGATTTTTTTTTCTTTCGAAAACTTGATTTAAGACCATTGACTCTTCCGTATTCAAAATTTTCTACATTGTTCAATGATTAGATAAACGATTAATCTCAAAGGTATTCTTTTCGAAACGGTCAATCATGTTACAATATTTTTACCCTCGAATACAAAATTTTCAAAATTTTCTTGGGTTATATATTTCGTTTCTTCGCGCGTAAAATTTTTCGCCGAGTTGTGAAATTTGGCTGTTTGATTTCGCCCTTACTTCCCCGGCTTCTTCGCTTTGCTAAAATTATCCAGCCCCCTCAACGCTGCGAATAAACAACCGTGAAGAATTTTTCCTCCAATACGTGCAATAAAAATGCATTAACATTAAGAACATCGGTCATTGTGTATATTCGTTTCGGAAATCGAAAGAACTGAAATTTCAGATCGACACAAATAATCCACGATTTTAAATCTTTCTATTCCCAAAGTATTTTCATGCTTCACATTTTGCGATCTAAAATTATACAACAAAAAGGAGATACATCACTGTCGCCGGCGTTAAATTTCCATCGCACGGAATAAACAATTCAATATTTTTATCGGTATAGTAAAAAGCACGATTTCTAATCGAATTGTATATTTATTTAATATCGTTTGTACATTGTTCGATTATTTTGTGATAACCAAAAATCTTATATGCTTTTTTTTTATCTTGTATAATAACTTCCAAGTTTATAGATGAAACATTAAGAATTTTGAAGCTGTATCTAAATTTTAACAGTTTGATGAATGCCTGATGAAATCTATCCAACGTGTTGTAACCTTAATTCAAGCACATTGTATCCAATTTCCTTTTGCCCACCGTTTATGCCGGATCGGTAACGCTCATGCGCCGCATAAGCATTCGCGTTCCATAGGCGCAGTTGTTAAAATGAATTCCTAAGTATGAGTGATGGGCGAGTTGTCGCCATATGGTCACGACAATGAGTGTTTTTGGTTAACATTTATTTAATGTAAATATTCTCCACAAAACAAAATCTAAACGGGTCGTGAAGTCGTGACAATGCGATGGAACAAAATTTGTCGAGGTAAATTGTTGTTTATAATAGCGCATCTGTCAAGTAATGTTTATCTCACGTAGTTCTCCGTAACACAACTAATTATAATATATATATATATATAAAGTCATCTGTTAATTAACACAGGAATCAACATGCGTAGCAGCATTAAAATTTACTGTAACTATATATAAACAACTAAAACGTAAATAAATAAAATTATGGAGATTTGGATACATTGTTGAGAGACGACTTTCACTTTTACTTTTTGTAGAATATTGCGTCGCAGTTTTTTCGTGTTCTCTGTCCGAATTTTTCTGACATCGTATTTTTAGTTTCTAACTCGAAGAATTTCTGACTTCAGGCATTATTGTCACCATTCCGCCGATTTTCGGCATTGTACATAACCCAACATTTTATAACTTCGGGGAGAATAGTGAATAGGCCTGTTTTACTGCATGTAGTAAACCGCTTTGGAAAAGTTTTGTCCCGGGCGGGCGGAAATATTGACCCTTTACCGATTATTGCGTTTGAAAACTGCCCAATCCGGAGAACGTTTTGACGATTCAGGTCAATGCCGTTATAGAACTTTCCCGGGCCTATTTTCCTCCATCAAGGGGGATTCTTACAAACCACCCCCATAAATTTTAACGGAGCTTTCCGGGGAAACGGCACGTGAAGCGTCTTCTAGACTTATCAGAACACGTTAGAGCTCGGTACCGAACATAACTCGCGTTACGTTCGACGAACCCTTCGTCTCGATAATTGAAAAATCATTCAGAAGTGTTATAAGACATAAGACCAACAGAACTGTTTTAATTACAAGTGTTGTTACTTAGTGTAAGTGTTTAGTAGTGAAGTACTTATAGTAGTGAAACATTTTAAATTGATTACTCGCGGCAAAACATACATCAAGTGTAGAGACATTTCCATCGTGTTTATAATGTTAATTATGACTGAATTGTATTAGGTAACGTTATAAAGGCCTTCGTACATAATTATAAATGTTTAAAGTTGTTTATCTCGGCGGTAGGAATGAATGGGTTTTAAATACTTTCGTATCGCGCGGTTCTTTCATAATGTCGTTAATTATTTTATTTGGAATAATCTCGTTCCGAACCAAAGAGTAGGAGGTAGTGTAACAAGAGGCGACACTCCAAGTGCCCCTTTAAATTGGCTGTGTCATTTCGTCTCTTTCTAAGAATGAAATTACCGATCAAAACACCCTACGGACATTTAAATTGGCTGTCATTTTGTCTTTCTCTAAAAGTGGTTTCTTTGTCGGAGTGTCGCCTCTTATTGTATCTACTCTTTGTCTGAACAATTAATCGTGACAATAAAATGTGACAACTACGCTCGAACACGCCTTCTTACAAGAGCTACAATGATGTGCAACCTTGATTAGCCTCGATAGGAAACACGAACGCACTTACTCGAATACGTCTGCTTAACCTTAGCATGACGTCATTGGCTGACAATTCTGTGTAATCGTGAACATTCGACGGCATACAAGGAAGAAAACATAGGCATTCTTATCAGTGCTTTGTGAATGGCGTTACGCAAATAAAATCCACGTTTTCCTGTTTGTGGTGGTCCGAAAATGTTATTCGCGGATTATCATAGCAATGTTGCCACGATGTGCGCGTTACTCCAATAAAATGGTTGTCACGTATAGAACTGTCGTCCACCGTAACCACCGTAGCAGACACAGTAATTTAATTCTGTATGATTTCTCACGTGATCTTTGTACAAATGGAATGTAAAATTACATTGTGCTTTTGTGTACTTGACGATCTGACATGAACTGTAATTGCAAAATAGAAGGGACCGATATGTTTTATCCCGATCAAATCACGTAATTTTCGAAAACAGAAACCTTTGTTTAACAGAAGGTTAATAATATGACATTAAGAAAAATGTTAAATTTCAGTAATATTTCGTGTACGTTTGATGTAACCTTTGAAAATTTTTTTTTGCATGTAATTTATTATTTAATAATTAATATTACGTAACTTTTCAGGTGCAGGCAAAGGGGCTGCAGTGATGGAAGATCCACAAACACCGGGATCCGATTGCAACTCCAATCCTGCTACAGATTCTATGCAACACGATTTAATTGGTTCTGAATTTATACAGGACAATGTGGAGTATCAGTGGTTCATCGATTACGGGTAAATTCTCAGTGAATCATGACGAACCTTTCGCTTCTAAACTTTTAACCAAATCTTCACGTTTGCCTTATGAAACTTCAGTTACAGAGACGGAGGTTTCCATGTCCACCCCAGTATTTTATCCTCGCTATCTGCGTCGTACTCCCGAGATGATTTGGGCTACTACGATGACCTCGCTCGTAACTTGGATGCTAACTTGGCAGAAATTGATATGGAAAGTTTTCGGACAGCAGACATTCACACTTTGCTTACCGCGTTGCCAGTTATGTGCACAGATCCAGTTCAGCATTCGGAGGTAAATGTCTCGCACTACGTATTGCTTGTTTTACGAGGGTTCGTTCCACTTGACGGACAATGATTTTGGCGACAATGTTTACGACGGCACTTTCACTGGACGTTCTGTTTTTATTGACATACTAATGTCACCGATATTAGTTTTCATCGACATTCTGATTTTACTGACATTTCAACGATATTCTATTCAATTTTTGTTAAAACTGTACGTACTGCATGCAGAAATACACAGTATGAAGTTTGTGCTTTCAATATAATTAATTATTAGGGCTCATTGCATAAATGAACAATTTTTACTTCCTTAGTACTGTACCTACAATTTCCATCGATTGTTTAAATTTGAAATTAAATTTGAAATTTGAAATTGTTCATGAAGTAATATTGATCAAAATGCGCTATTTTTCTTGAGTTATCTCGTTGGTTTCCATCTATAGCAATTTAACTTATTCATATAATCCAATTTTCTCTTCATAAAAATAAAATTCTATACTGGAGAAACGATAAATATTGCTCACTTCGTCATGCAGTAGATACAGTTTTAATGAAAGTTGAACAGAATGTCGTTGAAAAATGATGTCGGTAAAAACAGAATGTCGATGAAAACTGATGTCGATGATGTCAGAATGTCGATGAAAACAGAATGTTAGTGAAAACATACATCAGTGAAATAGTGTCGACGTAAACATTGTCGACGAAATCATTGTCCATCAAGTGGAACGGACCCGTTTTACGATTATAGTATCGATTATTTATCACAGTAGCATATTTGTCGTTCTAGTAAATATTCTCAATGTTACGTTCCGAAATTGAGTCGAATAACCTGGACATTGTAAAGATTACTTTGACTAAAATGTTTCATGTACAAATAATCATTAGTTCCCTGTCATTGTTCTAAACATATTCTGTATTCCGTTATCGCGACAGTTTAACTATCAAAGAGAACGATATGCCAGTATATCTGGATCCGTTATGGAAAAACTTGACATCGGTTCATCAGTTAGTCCTCATACTAGCAGCCAGGTATGATAATGGCTGAGAATGTTTGACCTTTTTCATCTCTACGTAGGAGAAACATAAAGAATCTCTACAGGCTTGAGTTTTTGCTTAATTCGAGAATCGAACGCAATCCGCTCACAGTCTATTTGCATGGCCAATGAAACGTAATGCATATGAATTAATTTTTGATTCAGTTACGCATACATACAAACACATAAACATTTGACTTAATAAAACGAATTAGATCATCTAACCGATGCATGAGAAAGGAAGTTTTGTTAGTTTTTCGAAGTGCATGTTAATAATGCTCGCGGATATGAAACGTGACGATAATTCGTTCGAATTTTGTAGGGAGAAGATTCAGCCTGTTCCACCACCGATACGATATCCATATGCAAGTCGTCGTTGCTTTTTTCTCCCTTGAAAGAGACACCTATGCTACCGCCAGGAGGTAGTTACAGCGTCGACTCTCTGGACTGCGAAGATATGTTACTCACATGCCAAGCGAACAACAAAGACAACTACACTATCGCTTTTGAGGGTAGTATTACAATGTATTCTGATGGTTCTCAAGATTTTGAAAATCAAGGTATAAACGAATTCCTGATACGTTTCAGCGACACGAAAGTATTGTTTTAACGACGCTCTCCTTTTTAGAAAAACAAAGGAACTTCGAAGCAACTGAGATGTATTATAATAGAAACAGAGATCTGAAAAGCGTATTAGATTTATCGATGGTTTGCTCCGACTCTAAAATATACACCACGTGGAGTAACTTGAAACACTCTTCCATGAACAAAATTATGACGCGCCATCCTTCCGGTAACAACAATACGATACCAGAATTTCTGAGCGTCGGAAACATCATTTCTGGAGCGAACAAGAGAAGCCAGAGTTTGCCAGATCTTACTCAGGCTAGTCAACTGCAACACATCAATATACCTCTCAACTTTTCTGTAAGTTTCGAAAATGTATATTTCAGGGTGGCTCTTATTTTTAACTTTAATATTTTTTACGCAACACCCTCTGGAATAGTTCGAATTAGTAAAAAAAAATTGTTGTAAAGTTTGGACCCGATTGGATAAAGGGAAAAAAGGGCCCTCGAAGGCTAAAATAATAATTTTAATACGCACAAAGTCGGTTTTAAAAAAATATCTGCCAAGGTTTTGATCATGTGAAAAAACATGTTAAACAAAAATTATAGACCTGAATGAGACGCATCTTTCATATTTTATCACTTTTTTTCGCGCGACGAACGGTTTTCGAAAAAAATTCAAAGAACTGGACAAAATTGAAAAAATTTTTTCTTATAGTCTAATTCAAATATCTTGAAAATGAAAAATGCTTTGGTTTTGTTGGAAATACATTGTTCAATACCTTTTTCAAAAGTTTCAGGAATTTTATTAACTTGTATTTGATAGCAAAAATGTATTTAATCGATTTTTAAATACTAATATTTTATTCATTCATTCTAAAATGAGCTACACATTTTTCGATCTTTATAAGTAATAAATGTTGAGAACACTGAAATTCATAAAATTGAAAAGAATAAAATTTTCTAAATTTTTTCCAATTTTTTGGAGTTTTTTTCTAAAAGTTTGTCGCATAAAAATAATTAATAGAACGTAAAAGATAGGTTTTGTATGGACCTACAACTTTTGTTTGACATGTTTTTTCATATAATCAAAAACTTGGCTGATGTTTAAAAAAACAACTTTTTGTGTATTAAAATAACTATTCTAATCTTCAAGGGCCCAAGGTGCACGTTTTCGTTTCATCCAATCGGGTTCAAACTTTGCACAAAATTGTAGGGAGCGCCACGAAAAAAATTTTGCATCAAGAATAAATAAGAGTCAGCCTAGTATATTGTCGTAAAATTATAAACTTCTTAAATATTCTCTTAAACGTTGAAATGTTTTTAAATAGATCGATTCTGCGGAATTAAACAATCACACGCAACAGTTACACAGTTCGGCGTCCGTAATAAGTCGATCTATAAACGAAGACAGTTCCGACAGCGGAGAACACAATCCATCAGGGAAGAAACTACAGAACTTGAGCCTCGTGAAATTATTTATGAAACAAATAGGAATGAATCAGTCAGACTCCGCCAATGATAATGGGTGGTCTAACAGCAACAGTACTAGTGACAGCGGTACCAACACAAATACTCAAATACAACGGCACAATGTAAACAATATATCGAAACAGCAACCTCCAGGAAGTGACTTTTCGATTAATTGGGTTAAAGGTGACCTTCACAATAATCAAGAGATACAAAATCAAAATGACGTTCTTCACGAAGTGCCGAAACATTCGACGAACAGTAAACAGAAGGATGAAATGATGTCGTCTGCGTCTGTCGAAGAATTATCGGAAAGCATATCCAAATCAGATTTAACGTACGATAATGATAACTGTGAAAAGGGTTTCGGTAACGTTTGCAATCAGTTCGATCATCATCGAAAAACTGCGTGGATTCAGTCGTTTGAGAAATGTCCGATTTCCAAAACGATCGGAGTTCAAGCGATAGCTGAAACGCAGGACAATGGGATTCAAACGTCTTTAGTATTCACACCGCCCGCGGAGAAAGAAAACTCCACGAAAGAAACGGCCAACGATAAAAAGCCGGTCTACGTCGTGTATCCAAATTATGCGTTGCCAGATCTATCGTTCCTCAAAGTAAAGGACGCGAAGATAGATAACGTAGCTTTGAAGCCGCAGTCTTTCGACAAGAGTCGAATGAATTGGAAGGATGTAAACGGTCGATCGAATCGGCCGTTCTCTTGCAACGATATAGACGCGTTGCGACAACGTGGCTTCTCGCATATTAAGGATTGGGAGTCGCTAACATTCCTCTTGCCCATCGAATATAAGAGGATTTTGCACGACGTACCGGAGGTCTCGAGGCATATCAACGTCAACGAGGAAGTTAAGAAGCCCTTGTTCTGTTTATCCCCGCCAATGCGCCACAAGAGTCGACCGATCAGTGACATCATGCCAAATAATTCGTCCTCCACCAGTAGCACAGCGACGCAACCGTCGTCCGGATACCGAGGCTCCTCTACGATATTAACCGATTCCTCGACGAATCAGCAAATCGCGAATAACGTAACTAATCCGTTGTATCTGTATCGTTACGATAGCATTAGTTCCGAAGCCAGTTTAGTAAGTAACGATAAAAAAGTGTACAGACAAGTTAACAAGGGGAAAACGACTACCTCGTCCCTTCCAAAACGATCGGTTTCCTTGCCGCACGGTGATCGCGAAAACGATCTCAGTAACGGAAAAGTGCCGCCAAGACCGCCGCTACCCAGAAGTATCTTGAGGAAGAACAAGGCTCTCGCGAGTAAAAGATACAGCATGTTTGAAATGGGAGACGTAGAAGAAATAGAGGATCAATCTCCGGAATCAAATAAACGCATGTCTTTACAAGAACCATATTATATGAATAATGATCTACAGTTATTGTGTCGGGGGAAAAATATCGACTCGGAAAAAGACGTCGACGAAACCGAAGAACGATATTACCACTCAGGTATTTATGATTTATCCCATTTTTTTAAGGGTACTATACAGGGTGTTTCGCAATTCGTGCTCAAATTGCGGTCACTGACCTTACAGGAGATGAGCCTTTGTTATGTGCTTTTACGAAATATAAAACCGCGTGTAATTAATAAATTAACCATTTCCGAGTATATTGCATAGAAACTTTTCTTATTATTTTCGTGTCTAGTACCTGTATCTCTGAGATTTCTCACGAATTGCGAAACACCCTGTATAAGCAGTCGTTTTTATCGAAAATGAATACTTTCTTTACCATTTAATTACAATTGAAATACATTATAATTGAAATCTGTGCTTTTCGACACGTCGTTTCTTTACGTCATAAGTTTTGAAAAAATATGCTGCTACTGCCTAGTACCCTTAATGCATCGTTTTTATACAGATTTTAATGACATTTTTTTTGTGTTTCACAGAGAGGATGAATGAAATGACCAGCACTAGAGATACAGAGACTGAAAATTCTTCGAATGGCGAGGATGACATAAAACAGTTGGAGGAATACTTGAAACGTAGTGGTTTCTCGTCTCAAAGTAGTGACGGGGACACGGAAGATCCTGATATCAAATTAAGATCATACGTACGAAAGTTTCTATCACTCAGAATGAACAAAGACGTGATGAAAGCTACCGATATGTTAGAATCGCAAAAGAAGACTGTCAGTTTCGCTGTAAACCAAAGAAAAGAATGTTTAGACAATAAGGTAAGTTTGAGAACATCGCAAATTTTATATTCGTCGTAGTATAGCGCCAACTAACAATGCATCAACGTGTTCTGGATTTTAGATTAAAAATTTAAATGTGACCACAAGTGAGCAAACCGAGGATTGTGGACTCCCAGAGGAAAGAAAAGATACGAGTTTCGAAAATAAACCGTTAGATTTAGATGAGAAGAGAAGTAAATACATAAATTTTTCTTGGTACATTTAAAATTATTAAACTAATAATCGTTTTAACGTGTGTAAATGCATTTTCAGAGATGATATTATCCGTTAATAAAGCAGTAGAATTATTGTTAAAATACTGGAATGGCGAATCTACGTACAGTAGGCATAATTACAATGACAAAAACGAGTGTGCTCAAATTTGTCTGAGTAATTTATGTCCGGCTTTGTACGCCATCATGTCGGATGGATTGAAACCACATTTAAATTCTACGTTTGGACCAATAACAAATAGCGTTTGGCAGGTAGTCGAGGCATCTTCCCAGCAAGGTCCACTTACTAAAACATTGAATGAATTAGTACAAAAAATTAATGGCGAAGATGTGATTACAGAAGGAATGTTGAAGTTCCACGCATTTGTATTTGGTTTGTTGAAGTAAGTATACGATATACAATGTGTTCGGCTACAGGTGGGAGAAAATAAAATAAGGGATTCTAAGCACTAAAATAATACAAAAATAAAGAATATCAAAATTGCGATAAGGCTTTCGTTTGTTAGTAATAAGCAGAGTTGGGCGTTATTCGAATAAAACTTTGAATTAAAATAACGAATAAACTAACGTTAGTCGAGAATAACGAATATTTATTGGTATAAATTTTTAGTCAATTTCACTTGAATAAAAATTTAGCCTTGGCTGTACTAGTGCAAAACGAATCAGTATTTTCCAATCCACCAAAATGCATTTTAAAAATTCGGAGATTGTTAAATAATTGTATATTATATTGATGAGGTTGACGAGTAAGTTCGTTCGCTGTTTTGAAGTGAAATAAAGACAACGAACGAACTTATTGCCAACCTAGTATATAAATATAGCAACATTGAAGTAACTAATCATCGGAAAATTTTTTATTGTCTGAATGTAGAATAAAACACTCAAAGTACTGCAAAGATTCGTTTTGTCTTTGCTGCGAAAAAATTCTCAAAAAGCTACTATTATTTTAGCGTTCTCAATGCGACTCTCTCCTTAAGCGCTTATAACAAATGAAGCCCCATCACAATTTTGGTATTCTTCATTTTCGTCTTATTTTATCGTCTGTCTAGAATCACCCATTTCATTTTCTCCCACCTGTATACAAACATCAGAAATCTTTGATCGTGTGATATTACGGTTATTCTCATTTCTTCTTTCAGTTTAAGAGCTTTAGACGCGTGGTTTGCATATCTGTGTACAAGGGAATCCATCCTAAGGAAACACTATAACAGTAACAGTTTATTCGTGGGAGCTTTGGCAAATACGAATGCACGGGAAGTCGTTGACGCTCTTTTATACATTTTAAATCCTCTCGCATTTTGCCCGTTTCAGCTTGATCTTCTCTATCAATATCGTCAGCTTCATAATAGTTTCGGAAATTTAAATAATCATAATATTAGCGTGAGTATTTTCTAAAAAATTTCGATTACAATATTACATTTTCTTATTTATATTACGTTTACATTATATATATATTATATTACGTTTCTTTTGCAGCCTGTAAATTTTAGAAACGTCGATATGTATCCGAAAGAGCAATATTTTGACAAAACGGACGCTTCCGCAGTAACTTCTAGTCCAAGAAAGGTACGGCCAAAGTCGTGCGTCGCTTACGGCAGTCATGATAAGCCCAGTTTCTCGCACAAGCCGGAGTTGGATCCAGCGAAGAAACGTTTCAGCAATCCGATAGGCTCAAAAGCATTCCGAGCTCTGGAGAAATTAACTTCCGAAGATTCCGAGGATTACACCGATAGTTTGGAACACTCGCCGCTGAACAAAGCGTCGAACCGACACCACGTACCTATCAAATCACAAGGTCTCGAAAATAAGGCAGACGACGAAGACAATATGTCCGCGGAGGGGAAGTTCAGGAGGCTTCAAGAGAAGTGGGAGTTGATGGCGGAGAAAGACGACGTGAAGAATCAACCGGCGATGCCGTCGCCCGTATCGCCGACGAGAACGCCCACGAGTATCGGAAAGTCCAAAATACCGAGGCTTCTTACGTCGCCGGTGAAACAGTCGAATACGATATCGGGGCCGGGGAAGAATACAAAATCCCCAGTCTCAGGAATTCCATCCTTGAAGAAACCTACTGGCATTCTTTCAACGACGAAAACTCCACCGAAAAAACCTCCGGTGGATTTGAGGAGTAAAGAAGGAACGAAACGTACTAGCAGAGTAGACCAGGAAACGGTAGGAACAGCGAGACCTCATTTAACACGACCTAGCTCGCTGCCTTACAAATCTTACGGAGTTTTGTCTAAAAATAAGAATGTGGTCTCTCCGCAAAGACGAGCAGCGTCTACGTCTTTGCCTCGGCCAACCGCCACCACCGCTACCACTACGAAAAATTCGTCAAAGAAACCGCTGAAGTAAGTACAGAAAAATTTAATGATTCTTAATTATTCGTAGTTAATTTATAAACAATATTTATTAATATGAATATACAGTGATTCACAGGTTCGTCCATATGTATATCAAATGTTAGTTAACTGTGAAATCTCCATTATTATATTTTTTCTATTGGGTTGAAACAAAAATTCGTAGCGCTTTTCAAGTGTGCCATTTGAACACATATTTGTTTTATGCATGATTGAAACAAATGACATATTCTGAAAGTTATGTGTATCTTCCAAAGTTTCTGTCTGTATGATTTGTTTACGGATTTGTAAATTTTAAGTTTGTTTAAACGAATAATTTAGATAGTAGAAAATGTAGTGCATTTTCGACATCTCATGCCTTTTCATTTTTTTTTTTTTTTTTTTTTTTTTAGAAATTTGTTATTTTTTCTTAATTTTTTACCGGATATGGCAACTTCTGATTTCCACTTATTTCAGTTCGCATAAAATTCCTTTAAGGAATTAATTCCTATGAACCTCAATAACAATCTCTGCGAAAAGTTAATCAGTTTCCAAGATATCAATAAGACTCCTTCTTGTGATGAAAACCAGTCGGATATATTGATCTTTTATTATAAACTTGTTAACTTTGTAATATATTTCTCAATATTGCTTTTTCTCATAAGAATTGAAAGTTACATCATTTAAAAATTACCGAATGAATTTATCTAAAATTTGCGTGGGGTTTTACTGTTGCATAAATATTTCTTCTTCCAAATTTTCAAAGATTTTCGTTTATTTTTAATGTTACTGAAATTCATCCATAATGCAAAAAATCTTAATTCACTGGAAGCTTGTAAAAACGACGTGGATCGAATTCATCGCCAAATAAAAATGTCAAGCTGTTAGAGAACCAGTATTTCAACATTGTCTTAGAATGTCAAAAACGCTACGTTCTTCTGTTCCAACCCAATATTAATTTATGTCGTTCCACGTTTGTTTCTCAGTTTCCACACTCTTTGTGAACAAATTTGTGAGCCACTGTATAGTACGTAGCATTTTAGAAACCATGATTTGCTGATGTAAACATCATGTTTTGTGTAATTTGTTTTATTTAATATTTTATTTTGATTCTATTTCTTTCCCAGTTATGTGATTCTATTAGTTTTCAACTTCTAACACCGTTCGAATGTTTAGGTCGCTAACAAAAAAAAAGAGCAAACAACGAATTTTATGTTTTCAGTTTGGTTTTTTAACGATTCGTTTCTTTTTTCTGTTTTTCTTCTGTAGATTTATAAAATAACAGTTGACGCGTCTCGATTACAGAGAAGTTCGCACACTTACACACAGAGTTCCGTCGAATAATGGGCATCTTGCGTTTGGAGAAGGTGAGAAGTTGAAAGTAATTTTAGAAGTAGACAGTAAATGGTTGCTGTGTGCGAAGGGCGAACGAAAGGGTTTAGTCCCGCGGATGTGCGTGTATAGTATTCAAACTTAGCCAAACACTTGAATTCGGTAACGACGGAAGTTGATCGAAGAGGAAACAAGGCTTTATAAAACTCCAACCAACTGTGAACATATTAGACGAAATGGTAAAACTGTGTACAGTGTATGAAAGGAAAAAAAGCATTATAATTGTTCTTAAAGTATGGTACAGTAACTGTTGTCGTGATTGTTTTGAAGCCTCATTTATATTGAATTCCGATAGTATTATCGCTCATAACGTTACCTGTAAGAAATAAGGAATAAGTATCACTAGTCATAGGCTTTCAAATTAGATGATATTTAATTAATTGAAGATACACTTATTTATAACCAAACTGTACATATTATAAAAAACACGATGACGATAAAGACGATAATGACATGTAATAACTTATAATATGAATGTAACTGTGATCATAGTGTATAGGCAGATAAGTTTATTAACGCGAAAAAGATGTTGCGATAACATGAAAGTTTATTTTTAACGTTTTAATTTATATTTTATTCGTGTATGTATATTTCGTACGCCACACATTTTAATTTCATTTAATTCTATCAGATGTATAAATTATTACATTGCGCGCTTACATGATTCACATAATCACATTTTTTACTTGCTTCATGTATTTTTCAGTATGTGAAGGCATACAATGTAATCGAATAAAATCTAAAACTTGAATTGTACGTAGTCCTTTGTATTTCTTCGTACGAACGATGATGTATTTTATGTAAAGTATTCCACTTATTTAGACTATTCAGAATAATTTGAATAAAAAAACCTGAACGTAATATCGCAAAATTAAATAACAATCTACCTGCTTCGTAATTTTCGATTTTATTTCAGTGGTTTCAAACACAAATCTCTTGCGAAACGAAGAAGTTTAACGAGATGGAGTATAAATGAAGCAATGTTTCATTTTGTATAAATTTCCATTAATAAAAGTTACACAAAACGTGTTCATTAATATATTTTTAACATTTATTCATTGTAAAATGTCCCATTCAACTGACACCATTATTGTTAATAGCAGCATGAATTCGATACTGTAGAGTTAATAAAAGTAGAACTTGAAATTTTGTTTCACGTGTTTTCATAGGGAAAACTTTACATAATTGAAAAGAAAATGTTATAATTATATCCAATTATTATCAGTAAAATATCCTGTTTTCACTAGAGGATTATAAAATGTCAAAAAATGTTGCCAATTATTTGCTTCCTTTTACTTATTCATCGTATAATGATATTTATAATAATTATTGCGGTGATTTTACGTTCCGAGGAAATTTTTTTGTAATAGACGCAGTAATTAATGCACGCAACCATAAAAAGAAAAGATGATGTGCTAAAATTAGTACAGTTTATTCATTACTTCATTAACATAAAGTAACGTTTTCGCATTCTTATGCTATAAAAGTTTGTCAGGCCATTGTTACAAAATGTTTGTTAGTAGTAATACGATTTTGAAAACATGTTACATCCAATGTGCGTAGGAACGATCTATTGCTACAGTCTCATCTCAGAATAATTTAAAAACTTATCGTTAAGAAATTAACGTTTTCATTTAACAGTCTTATCCCTACAAATTCTTATATCTAAATTTTATTTACAGTTTGACCTTATAATTAAATTAGATACTAATACAGCATATGCCTGACAAGTTTATACTAATATACAATGTATTCAAAAGAGCTTACACGATTAAATAAAATTTCATAAAAACTTAATACGCTCGAGCTTCTATATCGATAGTAACAATACCCAACGGAACAGTGATACTGAATGACATAACATATTTAATACAAAACTGATTGGCGTATCGGTAATATTTTGATACTAAAATATTAAGCTACAAAAAGAAACAGTCCCCACATTCACAAACAAATAATGAATTTGATATTCCTTGAGTAGAAGTTAAAGAGTTTGTTTTTCCTCGAATTTTGTATCAAGTATTTGTTGTATAATTTAAACAATATTAACTAAATTATACTAAATTATAGAAACAAACCGGTAAACATGAAGATGGCCTGAGTTATATACTTTTTTTAAAAACATTTTCACTCTTCAATTCGTAAAAATAAGAAAGAAGCAATAAATTCAAGATTCTAGTATCTTTGACTTAGGCCATTTTCATAATTACTGACAAGTATTTGTGGATTTCTTAATTTTAATTAACAATTTTATATAGAGTAATCCTTTGACTTACGTGAAATTTTATTTATACTGTTTCTATTATTAACGTGATTTTCTTTTTTTTTTCAAAGATTGTGTATACAAAGTGTTAACGCGTTTATGTTGTATCTAAAAATTAAAATTAAAATTCAAAATGATGGGCACCTTCACCCCCCCCCGTTTTCATAAAAAAAATGAATGTAGCATAATTTGATTTAATAATGTGTGTAGCCATAGTCATTTTCAGAGATCTGATTTCTTCTTTCGATTAAAAGTTACGTCAAGTACTTTGAAATTAACTAAAACGTAAGTCCGAGGCATTACCGCATCTGTATCAATAATACCGAGAATAATTAACGTATACTGAATGGCGAAATACAATGTCAATTTCCATTAATACCGAATAATGTACGCGACTGGAATGTCGTGATGTCGACATTAAAACGTAGGGTAAACATGCCAATAGATGGAATCCAGTAGACAGGCAGATTTTAGATTAATCGATGATCATAAAAAAAACTAGCTTTTTAATTTGTATTATTGCTTCTTCATTTTGTAGAGAGTTTCTTGTTTCAGAAATCTCACATTTTCAATAAAAATTTTTCTTGTATAAAAAAAAAGTATTTCATTAATTTATCAACTGGTGATATAGTGAATAAATTAATTCTATTACATATAACTCATTTTTTCCTAAAATTTAGACATTTTCTTATGCAAAGTTTTTGCATTTTCTTTATAAAACAAATATTTCTAAGTAAAACCTTATTAATAAACTGCGAATGTTCGTCCATTTATGGCAATTTTAAAATTGTGAAAACCCATAAGAATGCTTAAGGATATAAAAATACATGAAACATATAAAATAAAATGCATTTTATAATATTTAGAAAACAAAACATATATTTATTTATGATTCTGTTGCAGCTGTATATCTATAAAAGTATGAATTTGCATAAACATCCGCAGTCTATTTATTACAAATGTCGAAATCAGTTAAGCCGTCCATCTACTGATTTGTTTACCCAAACTCCTTTTTATACGTTCGTCGCATACGACTTAGTACAATACAAACAATGTAGCGCAATACACAGTATGCATGACTATTATTTATGTACCTATGTACAAAGGTGTCTGAAAATATTACCTCACCATTGCACTGTATCGAGTCCGTGTACTTGAGAACACAGAATTGAAAAAGAAAAAAGAAAAAAAAAAAAGAAAAAAAAAAAATAGATCTTTCTTTTACTGATAAACAAGTGTTTTATTCACATCTCAATTTCACCTCAATAAAACGGAAAATTCTTGTTAGACGGTGTTGACTTCTAATCTTTTATATAGATCATTTAGAATTATTTAACAATTAGCAATGATGAGATTAGAATATTCTTATATTACATGATTTTTACAAATAAAATTTTCAAGATATACAGAACATATGAGATGAAGAAATTCCATCGGCACCTCGTTAATATTAAAATGGATGGTTTCGTTAATATCGAACTTGAGCGGCTAACCAGGCTTTCGATATCAACGAGGCGATCGCCGCGCAATGGAATTATTTCAAACGAATACAGTTCTCCGCTTTCCGATATGTAAAAGTCGAAAAATCGTTTTAAATCTAAATAGCATCATAATTAACCCATAATTGATTTCAATGTTTGCAGTTGCAACGAACTGCGAGAGCAACGGAACTGCCGCGATAAGTTCTATGCTGTGTGATTCACACGTTTCCTCCACACCATTGCTTAATATTATTATATTACATCGTAAATACGAATATTACACATAAAAATCTACAGTTGTACGTAATGAACAAAATATTATATATGTATAATCAACCATGGGTTAATATATAATTTACAACGTTATATATTAAAGATTAATAGGTATGTACATATTACGGATCTGAATGTGTCTTACTTAATTAAAAATGAATATGCAAAGACGAAGAAGCCCTAATAATATGTGCATATATTATTATTCTTTTGGCACCGTTAAAGCCCGCTATTGAAGATAAAATAATCAGCCAGTCTTTTACTTGCTCTGATATAATTACGATTAGAAATTATGGATGACGCGTGGAAATACAGTTAGGCCTCATTTTTACATCGTAGCACTTAATTTTTATAATTATTATCACAGTTCGTAGTGCAACTATACTTCTCTTTTTCGTATAAAATCGGAATTTAGTCTTGCGAAGTTCAACGATTCATCGACGATGAATAATTCGTTACAATTCACGTTTGATTCGTAATAATTTATATATTGAGGAAATGTCGAAATGACATTAAACTTATCCAATTCCTTAAAGCTTGCCGCAGGGATTAGTTTAACCAATCTCTATAAAAACAGAATTACAGCATTAAAAGAACGAGTAAAGACGTGGAAGAAGTGATAAGATTCTTGATTCCCTAGTATATGCAAAAATATTATTCATTGTCACATATGAGCCTCAATACCTAAATATATTATGAACAGACACAAACAACAGAACCAACCTGCCCCTTCGGTAGTGAAATAGAAAATTTTTAATTAAATACAGATCGCATAAACAATTAAAGGGCCTATAATTTATTTCAATTTCTTTACTACTTTAGCCCAAATTTATACGAATTCAGAGCAAGTAAAAGAAATCATACATTTGAAACTGATTCCTCTGAAAATTTCAACACAATTCAAATATACCTGGATTGTACGAAACGTGCATCTTGAATGGCCGTTTTATTTTCGAAATATCAGTTTCGTCCAAAGAATATTTAATATCATCAATTATTGAGTATAATTAGTGAACGTTTGGCAAATGAGTATTCAGATTCCAATTAGTCTATTCTCAAATCCTATGTGTTAAAAAAAAAAGTCTATAAAAATTCCTTCGAGATTTGAAATACCATACAATTTCAAATTCTTTTTGCATTTTTGTAATTGTTCAGTCTCGCTGTACAGTCTCTAATATAAATAAGACGGAAAAGTATTGAAAACTGATATAAAATGTTATGTTCTTTAAAGGAGTATTTCTGACTGTGTATACAACACACAAGGTTTTACAGATTGTATTAAAAAAAAATGTTTCTTTTAGAACAATATTTATCGATATTAATCTAAAATTATTTTAATATTTTTCATACACGTATCGAGAACAAAATTTATTTGATTCTAAGAAAAAAAATCCTGTTGCATTCAAAATAATGGAAATATTTTTTAATATCTGATATCGGGACTATTTAACATTTTATGCGAAGTGTAAAAGTTTGGTTCAAGCAAGATGCTCCGCTTCTTTTAAAAAAAGAAAATTCCATATTCAAAATTTTGAATACGAAACATTTTAAAATCAGTTTGTACATGCAACAACTAAAAAAAAATTATCGTTAGGCAAAACTGTATACTTTTACAATAAAAACTATTATAGTTTAACCGTGATATACAAAAAAGACTGTTACTTCGCGTAATAAAATTTAATCCATGAGCTCTTCGCTTCCTCGATAATTTATATACCAATTTTGATTATTCAAAGTATCTTTAATATATAATATTTATATTAATGCAAAAATATATTAAAGCACTGAGATTGAATTCGAATGAAATACAAATTACTAAATTAAAAATCAGTGTTTTAGAAATTTATACAATTTTCAGTAAGTCCATAGCTTCTACTTTGTTATTATATATAGTAGAAACAAAGAAGATCATGGAGAAAATCTTATTTTGTGAAGTAATCCAGTCATTAGAAATATTGTATGTTACAAAATGCAAAGCAATTATAGCAGCTCTTTTGTTTTCATACGAAGATTAGGGAGGTATGGTTGATAACGACCAGGCACGTCCATTCTACCCCAACTTAGGTGAAGAGGCTAAATCTGACCAAACATTAACTTTTTATCAATATAGAGATCATACTATTCCGCACACCACTTTTATAAATCATGGTGAACGAGAACAGTGGACAAGCTTGTCAAATGGTGCTGTACATTTCGTTAATTTGCAAGATTTTTGACCCCACTATTGCAGTTCCCTTCCCAACGTGGTGACACAGGACCAGGACAGTATACTGGAATATTAAGGCATGTCGAGACGAATGTAATGTAACAGAGAACGCAACGTGCACAGAATATAATCGCGTATGGACGCACAACAAGCGTCTGCAGCAAATAAAACGATCAGCGAACAGCTTTGTGTTCGCAGGAAAAATTGACAATCGACAGATCATCGAGAGTCGTCCGCCGAACGTTGCGAGCATCGCCACATCAACACGTAGTAATGAGATTTCTATTATTTCGAATCGCTTCAAATCTACATGACGAAAAACTTGAATCGTCTTGAACACGATTTGAACTTCCAGTCTTAAAAAATATTGAATTCGTTTCTAAGTTCAGACTCAAACGCCTATCGCTACGTGTGGATCCTGTTCGGTTGCACGTTGCGTTGCCTGTTACATTACACTCGTCTAGATGCACCCTTACGAAGGCGGAGCCTGGCAGTCTAAGGAGCAAGCGAGTCCCTTGGCAGCAGGCGCTGTTTTAATTGTATCGTGGCGTTGACGAAGAATATCAACATCAACATAGTCTAGATTAATTGATTAATAGACATAAACAACAATTTCGTAACATAATGAGCGATATATAGTGACTCACAAATTTATTCAAGAAGAGTATGTTCAATTTAAAAAATTTTTAAAAAAGGTATTCGCCTTTGCACAGTAAATGTTATGGAAACTATTAAAGTTTCGAGAAACAATTAAACATAAAAACTGGAGCTATATGAATTATGGTAGAAGCTCAATTAACCGACTTGATGTTTATTAAATAAAATGCCAATAATTAGTGAAACGTTGTTAAATCATAGTTTATGTATGACTCAGAGTCCCACAGTATTTTCATACTTAATGCACGAATTAATTGAAGTCCTAGATAATTAGCAATAGAGATAATACTGATTCGGATAATCGAGGTTCTACTGTAATAGAAGAAGTATAATACTGGGGATTCCATGGCAGAGTTGGGCAAAATGTAATCTGATTACTAGACAGCGGATTTTATGCATTTATGGTAGTGCTAAGTATGCAAAGAATAAAAAAATATACAAAATATCAACAATATTATTCAAGTTAGAATGTTTAGAACATTAAACATACGGTTTTTCATGTATCAATTAAGAGTTATTTTCTGTAATCGTAAATTGTTACTAGCTACAATTCGACTATGTAGTCAATAAATGTTAACGATTACAGAAAATAATGTGTAATTGAATTAATAATTATTAGACCGCGGATTTTTATACATTTATGACTATTTTATATATGCACAAATCGATAAAGTTGTTGACAAATGCTAAAATATACAAAATATGAAAATTAGAATACAAGTTATAATATTTAAGAAATAAAACGTAATACAATTTAAACTATATTCATGCTTACAAAAATTTGATTTTGCATAAAGATCCGCAGTCTAGTATTTACACCTTAATCACGATTTTTAATTTGTGATCTGATTACATTTTGCCTAACTCTATTTCATAGTTAATTAACATTTGGAATACGTATGAACGAACTTGTGAGTCACTGCATAGACGACGACATTAACGAGAACATATGCAAGAATTTCGTCATTATGTACTACAAGAACGAATTGTTTTGGAACAATATCTATCCTGTTCTGAATAATTGCAACCAGATGTTGCTTTGAAAATGCATCCCCTTAGTAAAAAATACTCAAGAAAAATAGTAAATAAGAAAAGGAGTGTCTTAAATGAACTTTCGCTCTTACTGCCATGGAAATCCATAGAAATGTCTTCTGCTCCGTCGATAGACCACCTACGCGATTAAAACAGTATGCTGATCTGGCTTATATCTGTTATTACATCAAGAAAGAGCTGGCACAAGATTCCGCTTCCGCAGGCTATCGCGGGCGATCCGCGTCAATGTGTGTCAATTAACTTTACTACCCCTACCAGGTACTTTGTATAAAGTTGTGAGTCATCTTCTTTATAACAATTCACATGTGATACGATTTTATAAATAAAAGTCATCAGTTAAAATCCGCTTGGCTAGTGTTTTTCGAACTTTGTTATTCGCGAACAGTCATTGCATGGTCGTAAACATCAATGAGGAATGAAAACGGCTCACATTGCGACATAAAAATTATTTAAAACTATAGAACGGTAAATGTTCTGTCTGAATACAATAGAAATGGAAGTGAATTTAATGAAAGAAAAAGGATTGAGAAATGAAAAAACTTCATCTTTTATCGATAATACTATGAGAATGGAAAAATGTTAATTGTAATACTATAGTTTTTATAGTGTATGAAATATTTATGATGATGATTTATGATGAAATGTAAGCGTTTTGAGAGATGAAAAAGCTGATTGCTTTTCGATAGTAAAATTCACTTCGCATCATTTCATTTTTGTTTGTATAGTTAGATGCGAAGTCTTGAAATTGACTCAATTTACTCATTTATACGATCTAATAAAATCTAAATTTTATATATTCGATTAAAGAATTATAATTTATAACTAAATATTGGTCATATTATGTTAAAGATGTGAACGATATTGATTCGTATGAAAATACTCTAAATACAATCGACTTATTAAAGCATTATAACATCTAGACAATACAACGTCTAATACATAAAAACAATTAAAGAAAAGTTATTCTTGTACCGAATATCTTGTTACATACTTCGAAAAAATTATTATAAACGTTTGTATTACTTCGAAACGCAAGATCTTTACAGAAATGGAAGAAAGAAAGGAAGAGTAGCGAAACAATTATCGCAAAACGAATGCAATATTTTAACATTCCTCATTGATGTACATGTAAAAGTTGCGATGCAAAAAATAGTTGTGCAATTTAACTAAAACTATAATACATTTAAATTAACTACATACTAGATTCCTTAGTGGTGATAGTCTCGTTGGTGTTATCAACTCTTATTAACGTTGACGAATTTAAAACAGGTGTCCTACTCAACGTAGCAACTCTTTCCATTACACAAGAAGCCGAAAGACGCGCTTCGGCATCGTGATCCCAGCATTCTTCCATTGTATCACAAATTGATTGAAGTCCCTGAAACAAAGTCAGAAAAAAAGAAATCGATCAGATATTCTCTAATAGTTTTCTCGAAATGTTATCGCGAGTCCAACGAGCGACGAGTGTACGAAATCCACTTACGGGATGTTTACGCCATGTTTCTAAAATGAGTGGCCTCTCTTTTTTGTGCACGACGCTTTCCTGCATATCTTCCAAGGTCGGATGAAGACCCACTTCGTCTTCAAATGGTAATCTGTATTCACCAATTGGTCCCTAAGATAAATAAACGAAGATATAATAATTTGTAACAGTTTCGAAAACGAAGCGATGCAATAAATAAAACTTTACATCTTGCACGATACATCGTGAAGCTAATTCCCAAAGTACCAGCCCACAAGCGTACATGTCGATTCGTAGAAACGAATCTCTCGTAAAATTGATTGCTCCTTCTAAAACTTCGGGCGCCATGTACCTTCGCGTTCCAACCTGAGAAAAGAAAGAGAAGTGAATTAATTATCTTTACGACATCGTTGCACGACGAATGTACCTGTCCATGCGTATCGCCACAAGGTTTTCCAGGATGAAATATCAACGCTAGACCGAAATCAGCTATACAAGCACTCATATCGGCTTTAAGCAAAACGTTTTTCGATTTAAAATCTCTATGAGCCACAGCAGGTTTGTAACCATCCGCTTTGTTAGCTGGAATCTCTTCGTGCAAGTGCATCAAGCCTCTGGCAAAAGAACAGCGATTATTGTAATAAACTGCGACGAAATATTTACTAATTAATTAAAATGATTCACGGCACACAGTGGGACAAAATGGCATTTTTTTTCAAATCAGTCTACAGGTCGTAATTTTTTATCAAATTTGACGAAATTCAAAAATCAGGCTGGACAGATCGATAGAGAATTTAATTGCGAAGAATTTAAAAAAAAAAATGCCATTTCGTCCCACTGTGCGGCATTTACCTTGCCATGGACTCCGCTATTCTACACATCTCAGGCCATGTAACAACATTCGCTTTTAAATAATCGCATAGTGAACCTTTCTCGTGGTACGCTGTGATTAACCAGAATTCAGCTTGCAAATTGTCTCCCCTTTTCTCGACGCCTATAAACCGCAATATATCCTCGTGATCCATGTGCGCGAGTTTGAATATTTCTTGCTCAGTCTGCCACGACTGTTTGTCCTGTATAGGAAACACTTTAACAGCGACAACCTCGTTTTTCAATTGCGCTTTCCAAACGGCGCCGAAACGACCGCGAGCTTTGATCTCGAGAAGCTGAATCGGTCGCAGACCCAAATTAGGGGATGGCTGCGGTAATGGAAGAGGTTCTAACGTTGGTACCTGAAAGCAAGGGGTGCGGTGATTAAATCCTGAGCGATGTTCGTGATTTAACGTCAAAAATAAACGATTATAATGTTTAGTAGTTTAATAGATCTGTACATATGTCTTCCAAACCTCGTTGAAATATCCCAACTTTCTACGTCTGTAACACCAGTATAAAAATGGTAAAACGACGGCGAGGAGGAGCATGGGTATCGATATCGATAAAACAAGCGTTATTATTTGTTGCTCTGTGTTCGGGACAGGTTCCGATTCTGAAATACGATTTTTCATTAGTACGAAGAGTCTAGAAACATTATTTATGGCTTTAGAGAAATACGTACCATGTACAATGGAAGGTTGGATCGGTTTAGACGAAGATGTCGGATGAGGATCCCATGTAAAGTTCTGATTACACATGTTGCCATCGCAACAACAGAAAAATAATTCTTTCTTTCTCTCTGCACTGTTTTCAATGCAATGTGGCCTATCATAGCAGTCATTACTGTCCAAAAAACATCCCTAAAATTTCGCATGAGATTGTTAGTAAATACAATAATTGTTTAAGAGATCAGTACGGGTTTATTTTTTCAAAAATTCGATTTTCTAAAAACGTCGGAAAGATTGCAAGAAAATGATGCTTATGAAGAAGCTGAAGGAATAATGTATGGTGCAGGCATCGCTGATTGAGGGTACGACGCTTTTTTTTTTACGATTTTACGATAAAAACTTTAAATGCGTTTTTTACGAAACAACATTTTCGACCTCGCCGACACGATTTACAAAAAACTATTGTACCGATTGGGCTCAAATTTTCAGGGATTATTCTGAACACGCATAGTTTCAGTCCGAAGTAGAATTATAAATATCCATTTATATTTAACCATATTTTTAAACAATTTAAGTTGTAAAAAAAGGGTCGAAAAATTCAAAAGTCCACCATTTTGTTATTTTTCATCGGGAGTGAAAAATTTTACTTCCAACCATAGCGACAACTCTACTTTTTAAGAAACTACTCGATTTTTTGTTATTAAATGCTCCAAAGTCCAGATATCGTGTCGGTCAGGAACAAACAGGGTTTACTTCAAGCGGCCAGATCACCAAGATAAATCAATAAAAAAATGAAATAAAAAATTTTTTCTATTACTTTAAAACCTCTATTTTTGTGTGAAAAAATGGAAATGTAAAAATAAATTTTAGAGTGAAAAAAAAAATTCTTGAAAATATGTACGATAAACCCGTACTGATCCCTTAAATATACAAAATAGAAGAGTGTACAGTAAATTCCAGTAAATTCCGTTACGAATCCGCGTTGTAAGAAATCATGCAGTACGAGAATTTTTCTCGCGTAACGCGAATAATCTAAAGTAACATATTTGGAACGATTATTGCGATCCCAACTTTTATTTTCTATGTTTGAAAACTGGATATTTTTAAGAAATAAGTGACATACATACGCTGTTGATTTAAAAGTAGATATTATTAACAAATGTAATAAAATCGGTTTCATTTCATGAAAAGTTAGCAAAAGAAATAATTATACGAACTTATTATGAATTTATAAGGCAGATTTAATTGTTAAATACTGGAAATTTCTGTATTTAATAGTTGCAATATCTTTGGCATGTTATAAAAATTGACATTATGGAAACTAGCATTATACAGGAGTTTACTGTATTTAAATATATAATACATTTTTGTACTGTACTGCATTATAGATTGATGCATACTTGCTTTTTATTTGCTGCTTTATATTATATGCATGCTTTTAAAATGATATAGAAAGATCTTTATCGTTTCTCTTTTAAGGACTTTACTTTTCAATCCATTATAACACAGTAAATGAAAGTTGATTATAATTATAGTGAATTCATACCTTTAATTTAATTATAGATTTTTTAGTGACATTGTCAATTTGCCACAATACATAACAGTGATTACGTTTCCCAGGGTCGTGTGGACCACATTCTTCTCTCCCCGAACATTCTTGTTGGGATTCTGTACACAACGTTTCATTATAAAATTCACATACTGAAGAACCTTTGACATCGTGTCCTAACGAAGGTCCTAAAAAAATTTAATTACTTTTAAAATCAAATAAATTGGTAACAGTTTACATAGCATAAAGAAGTATTTAATTGTAGACAGTAACTTTTAAAGCTGGTACAAAGTATAATAGAATGAGAAATAGTAGATTAGCCGACTTAATATTTGCAATATAAAATTCTAATAATTAGTAGATTATTAAAGTTTTACTGGAAGTCCAACTTTATTATTCTCATGTCTAATTAATTAAATAATTGAAATTTTATATCTTAAACATCGAAAATAGTTGAGTCAGATAATCGAGATTCTACTGCATATGAATTGAACATGTTTACTGTAAACAACCAAAATAAAGGCTTGCAAGTGGCTAGATTTTCTAGAGCAGAGAATACGTGCAAACATAGATACTTTCTTTCTTTTTTCAGCATGCGTTCTTTCTCTACATACAATATTTCTGCTACCAAATATCATTGGCAACAATGAATCACACAAGTGCATATTTCATGCAACGTATAGACAAAAAGGTGATTGCTTTAGATATATTATTGAGTGAGAGAACAAATAATTTCTTGTTTAATAGGTAAATAAAAATTAAGCAACGTAAAGTGTTTCAACATGGGTTTATTGTTATTTATAGATTCAGTCCATTTCAGAAAGCGCGTTAAGAATCAGACTGAGATATCTTGATTAATATGCATTCGTAATTCTATGATCAAAGCAAAATGAATTGCCTATAAATTTCAGAACTGCTTGACTATTAATATAATACAGCGATTAGGCTATTCATGCTTAAAAGTACAATTTAGTTTTTAATATATCATTTAAATGTAACATTTCTCATTCCTAAATTCAGTCTCGAAATTAAATTACATTAAGTATATTTTTATTAGTCCATGTAACTATTTTTACGTTTGTATTATTGTCTGAATCAGTATACAGATTTGTTCTAAGTCAACATTGTTTCGACTAGCGTAAATTAAATAAGATCGTCTTATTACGTCCATGTAATGTAAATAAAGCATTCATCGTTTATATGAATATCATCTATTTCGATCCTAACAAATAGCTGCAGGAATATAAAAAGCTCTTCCATGTTTGAGGAATGTTTTTTTTTTCTCTCGATCGCATGCCGTAAGTGTATGCAACTTGAGCAAATCAATTACGTTTGTAAACAGAAAATTAAATGTCTGTCATACAACGTTCAATCGGTATAAAAATATCGTGACCGTACGACATAAATGCATCATCAATTTTACCAATCGTAAGCAGGCGAAAGCACGCAGAACCAACGCGATTGGATAAATTGATGATGCATTTGTAGTAGTAGCGAGCCACATATTTTTGAGTGAACCATATACAGAATTTAGTAACGATCTGAAACGCATTCCTGGGGAAGGAGACGGCAGCATCCCGCGACTTCGTGTTTAGCATGCGATTCACGTTGCCGGGATAAATACGAAATAGAAGATATTGAAACGAGCAATTACCTAACAATCCTAGAATGAGATATGGCAGTATCGTCACATATGCGAACATCGTTGTCACGTCCCGTGACGTTCTGTCACTGCCCGCCATGGGTCCCAGCGGTAGTTGAGCGATTCACCGATAGATGCCTCGAGCTTCACTTTTTCTCGCAAGTGCACAAAGCACAATAGAATTATGTATTTCTTTTCTGAATTTATAATAGTTGGAAGAAATGAAGGAGAAATAGGAATACTAAAAAATCGGCCCTTGAACAATACGGGTTCAATTATGCGGATATCAGAACTTTTTTCCTTTTTTTTCTTCTTTGGATATTTCGGAGCATAGACGAAGATGAAGATCCATGAACATCCTGCATGCTATATATTTATAATGATCCGGCATTTCAATTTATAATAAATAAATAGTTAAATAATTTATGTATAAATGTATATTTGTTTAAACATTATAATACTCTCGGTGTAAAATCTTTGGTTATACTGGGTCATACGCAATACCATATTAAATTAAAATATCACAGATTTGTTAGATATAAAATGCAGTGATCAGGGCCGTGTTTATACTTTTGGGGGCCCTAGGCGCATCATTATTATGAGACTACAAAAGAAGAAATCTGTTACAGTTAATGAAACTTAAAACACATTTTTTTTTGTTTATTCAAATAAAAAATATAAACTTAATATAATCAAATAATTTGATTATATTAAAAAAATTTACGGAGTTCAAAGGGGCACGTATGCTGCCTATACTGAATTAACTCTGTGGTGACCTTGCAAAGCTGTATGAAGGTCACGTTTAAATTTTTTGATGGAATCCTATATTTTTTATTACATATATTCATGTAGCAAAACACTATTTATATATATATACACAAATATTCTGCATTAGCCAATGTCGAGATATTAACCCGCGGTTACGTTCCTCTTAAGTCTGATTTATTAGAATTTCAATTACCACGTTATTATATATAAATGTGGACAATAAAATTTGTATAAAATATAAAGGCACAACAAACTGTGGATACTTATTTTCTTATATTTTTATTATAATTGGAACAGATATTTAAAGGGAAAACATACACGATTGGGTAAAAATGGGGTAAAAACAGACCCGGAACCCTAACAGGATTTTTGAGTCAATTCATTATTCAGACTCGAGTAACGCTAATGCTGCTGACTCATAGGATGTCAAATTTAATTTCTCGATATTGGTTAGTGCAAAATGCATATCCAAATAAAATTTTGAAAACGTTTCAATATCTACTACGTGGATGTGTAACAGAAAATGTAGGGTTCTGTTAAAAAATTTGAACATGACCTTTATACAACTTTTCAAGTTCACCACAAGGTCGATAAAGTATAGGCAACATTGTGTCCCATGAAAATCTATAATTTTTATCTAAATTATTTTTTCTTTCTTTAATCATCAAATACAATTTAACACGTTTTTAGAATTAGATATCTGAATGTTCACGCTATATAATTTCTACTGAATATTTCAAATCTTTGCAAGATCTTCCTGTAACTACGAAGCAAAGTAACTTTTAAATATTGCTCCGGAGAAATGGCTTCTTTTAGTGTTGTATTTCACTTGGTCATATTATTTTTTATTAAACTTAGTAGCTTATCATAGATTTTGGTGTCCATTCTTAATTTTTAAAACCGTCAGCTATTTCCTTTAATAACTGAATATGACTCAATCTTTCCTTTTCAATTAAATTTTTCGCCCACATCGTACGACTTTTCAGTACATTTTGAGCTCGTATGTGTAGTATTATCATAGCCCAACACAAATTGCATCTTTCACTATTTCTTTTAAAATTACTCTGGTTTATATAACTCCGTTCAAGTCTGCAGAACAACTAATAAGTTTTGTTCAAACGAAGTCTGTGGTTTTGATTAAGTCCGTCGATAAACCCACGGTTTTCATCCATTAATACACCGTTAAAAATCGTGAAGAAACCTCCACGTGTATGATCAGCTATTGTAAATAAAAATCTAACTGGTTGTCCAGAATTAAATTATGAACAGTTTCGAGACTAATATTAAATTAATGGGGTCAATTTTTGGGATAGTCGGATTTTTATTTGCAGATTTTCCAATTTATTTCACTTTACTTGAGTTTATTATGCCATTGGGATTATTTCATAAATCTATTTAATGAGAACAGAAAATGAATATGAAGGTTGTGCACGACGAACCTTAATAAATCACATAAATTACTTCTGAAAACAATTTATTCCATAGAAATCCGAACTCTTGTAATCGTTGCAACTACATTTTTCAACGTTCGTGCTGGGTAAGAAAGGATTGTTCACAATTTCGAGTTGTTATGTAGTATTGCAATTTAGACTGATCGAAGTTTAAGTGTTGTTAAGTCTTTTACATGAAATAAAAGTGTGTATACATATAAAAACGAATGATACTCTATACGCAATATAAACACTGCTATTATTGCCGATCGAAATATAAATGCACGATAGTGGAAGTTGAGAACACTGTAATCTTGCGAAGTGAAAATATATAGTAATTGCATACTATTCATTGGTTAATGGAATTCGCAAATGTAAACGTCTAATCGTTACATTCTTGACGAATATTAATGTGTAAATCGTAAATACACAAAAGAATTATCGCAGAGACAACCGATTCGTGCGTATACATTTTAATGCGCCATATACCACCTAACATTAAAGAGCAATATGGAAGAATACGAAGCTCTAACACTTTCACCTGGCTTTTAAGTTTTGCTTCGATACAATACGAGACACGCGCTACGCAATTAGGAGTTAAGTAATAATAAAAGTAAAACTGAGTAATTACTTATCAAATGGAAAACGACGTTAATCAATTACAGCTCGTACAATTATAGTTCAAACTTCAATTATCTGTAGTAAAAAATTATTGGTTACATCCACTTTGATGTGATACACACTTTCTGATTCGAGATCGAATTGTATTGGAGAAAAAGGGTTGATGACTGGAATGAATGGATCATACAATAAAGACAGTAACAGTTATATGCAATAGCTAAATAAAAATGCAGTTATTACAGTATCTAGTTGAACGATCTACAGTTCTCCACAATCAGCTACCACAATCTTCTTCGAGGTCTTCCCGCTTTGAGATCCCATTGTTTCCAACTAGAAAAAAATATATAGACATTAGAAACGTGAAATTAAGCTCAGGATCAGCGAGAGGGCGACGCGTGAATAACGATTTTCTCTTGAAAAATGTTTTCGATGCTCCTTTTGTTTCTCAGATTTTTCGGTTATTCCCTATAAAGCATTTACATGCAGATCCGCAGCAGAATGCCAGCAGACAGTAAGGGGCAGTTCCCATTAGAGCGACGAGCCTGGCCTGTTTTCTACATCTGCGCCTATTCTAGCTATGTAAAAGCATAGAGTCGAGTCAAGACTTGGTCGGCGTTCAGAGACGACCGAGGATGCACTCCCCAAGCCTGTAGGGCTTTCATTATAAGTCTAACGTTTTTACAATCTTATGGGTATCA